>VWZL01001275.1:182230-325424 GCA_013396915.1 Stercorarius parasiticus | reverse complement strand
GAGGAGGACCCTGTCTGTTCGTCTGCCTTTGATCCTGATCCGAGCACTCCTGACTCCAGATCCAGAATTCAGCTCCTGTCCATCGCTGACTCCAGTCTGGGACTTTCCCCGTGCCTGCTGGCGACGCGATTGTCATCCTGGGAGCTGGATACGGTTTTCTACATATTGTATACCTTTCATTTTTATTTTTTATTTTTATTATTATTATTTACTATATCCTTATCTATTATTATTTTCATTAAAGTAGTTTAGTTCTTTTTCTAAACTCGTAAATCTTATCTCTTCCTCTCCTCCCTTTGGGGGGACACACCACCATCTGTCATTCTGATTGGCCAGCCTGGCCAAACCACCACGGGGAAGCACTTGCATACCCACTACAGAACTGACATGTATTTTGTTACCTTTCATTTATCATTTTTGTGATACAGCTTTCCTTGTTAAAACCAGCAAGTCAGATAGAAAACAGGCAAAAATCAGTATTTCCCTATTGTTTGCGTGGAAGGGGATCTTTCTGTTGTCCAAACACCTATACGCGTAACGGCCATCAGTCAAAATTTTGGTGAAAAGATTGATTTTTCCAAGTACTTTAAGAGTAATTTGAATTTCAAAACATCTACTGCAGGATAGGAAAAGCAAAAGGAATAGGAAAAAATAAACATTCTATTTTCCTCAGCACAGAAAGCCTTACTTTCTCTTTGTCATCTTCTGCTGCTGCCTCATGAGATATAAATGCTAACATCACTCTAAAAATCCAACCCCCCACAGAAAAAAAAAAATATTATTTGTTACACTGAGCCACTGAAACAATTTACAGAATCTTGAATTATCTTGGTCAAACTACCTACAAAAATCACTGGGCTTCAAGTAAAATAGTAACTTAATTCCTTTTTTAGATGTAAAATGTTTTAAATATTTTCTGTACATATATAGAAAAATATAATTCTCATTGTGTCACTATGCTGCATTCACGTGCAACTATACGGGTATATAGATTTATAATAACAGCTTGAACAAACGTCTATATCAACGTTTCAGTCTTTGATTCCAGGATAAAACATAGTTTTCTAAAAAAGGATTTGGGTGGATAAAGTTTACATTTTCTGTATTTCCTGATGACAGCAATTACTTTTTAGTGCATGAACAGTTGCTACTTACATTAACTTCTGTTATAGCAATATCAACGACGCTACCAACAACAATTAAGGCATCAAAAGTGTTCCATGCATCAGTGAAATAGTGCTGTTACGACAAGCATTCAGCAGAAAGAGAGCAAGAGAAAAACACAAACAGAAAAAGAGAAGAAAAGGACAGTGTTATAACACAGAAACACTCTAGGCTTCTCTGATGTACCGTTATACAATCTAATCTTTCCCTTTCATTGCTCAAAAACTCGGTAGAAAAAAAGGCTATTTATTTCCCATATCAACATAATTGACCTATGACTGGTCTGTACTCAAACTTTAGAAACATCAGATCAAAATCTGTGACTTGTCCAGATGATGGAAATAGTGGGGAGACAGAGAAAGAGAAGTAGGGACTGGGGAAAGTAAGCTGGGGTATACTCACATCAGCTTCACTGAGAACGACGTCTACTATGCTGCCAATAACGATGAGGGAGTCAAACGTATTCCAGGCATCACTAAAATAGCCCTGAACAGAGCAGGCAGGGTGCAAACGTTTGTGATTACACATGAAATGTCAAATATTTGCATACTTCTGTTTAGTTTTGCATAAACAGAAATTAGTTAAACAAAACCTGTGGTCTAATGAGAAAACAAAACAAAACAAACAATATTGCCTACTGAAGGAAAAGCAACATATATGTGCATGTGTGTGTATATATATACTTTATATATATACATGTACAGACACACACACAGACAGACACACACACGCGCACACACGCAGTACACATGCAGGATACACCATCGTTTAAGCACAATGTTGGCAAGCAAGCCATCATCCAAAACTGCTTTTGGACCTCTAGCAAGGCTGAAAAGTGCTAACATGTATACCCTAACAAGCACGACAAAATCCTTTTAATAATATTTCTACAAGACCAAGCCAACTGAAACCTCCTTAACACTAATGACTTTCCGGTAGTCCTATCTAAGTGACTGGTAAAAATATTCAAAGGCTCAAAGCTCATCACTGGTCAATCATGCACAATTTTAAATGCCGAACTGTGCATAAATATTAGAGAACTGACAATCTTCTACTCATAAACTAGGTTTAATACAGGAACTCACACTACATTTGCAGCCAGGGCACAATTTCTTAATGCTTTTAATGCAGCCCGGCCAATTTCTGAAAATTAGTTTTCATAAATTGCTTAGTTACCCTTCTGACATTTTATGGCTTTAAATATATTCCCTATGTGTATATTACTGGCACGCGGCTGCAAATGGTTATAAAGTGCTATCATACAATCAGCTATTGGTATCAAAACTGCATGTTTGAGCAAAAAGGTATTTCGGAAGAAACCTTGAGGTAGGCTCCAGGATCGATCTGTCACTGGGAACAAATCAAGATGTATTATCCTGGTGAAGGCGAGCCTATGGAGACAAGATATGTAGCTTTTCTGCGATATGTGGATTTTGCCTAGTTATTACAGAAATTCAGAACTGCAAGATTTACTGAACTTGCCCTTTTTCTCAGATATATTAATTTATCAGCCAACCATGACTAAGGAACGTGGAATACATGACAAAGGTTGAAATACATGTTTTGTACACGTACATTCTGCTTTCCTGGTAATTAATTTAAAAATAATAACTTCTCAGCCACTGTTGAAGCTCTAAAAAATAAATTTAGCAAAAAGTTTAAAATGACAAATGTGCTGATTTAACCTTATGTCTAGTTACAATTTTATTACACTGGTTACTGTAAGATAATGTTTTAGCTGAGTAGTTTAAGTTGTTACATGTGTTGTTAGCATAGAAAAGCACAATCAGCTACAAAATTTTTTAGAATTGGACAATTTTTTTTCTCAAGATTTTGAACTGTCAGAATTTCTAGTAACTTCCCAGTTCAAAGGTTACACTCGAGTGCGTTACTATTTGGATAAAAGCTAATTTGACGTGGAAATTTGCTCTTGGAGACTATGAGAGAGCTGCTACAGAAGAAGACAGCTCTACAGCGTATTCCAGGAGAGCGAGCACCGAGCAGAGGCAGGAAAGCCCCATTATGTTTCTAATGCTACTCCCTTTTAAAACATATATTACTATAATAATTTCCTCATTTAAGGAAGGGGCTGTAAGAGGAAACTAGATCAGAGTATGATTATCACTACAGCCCTTTGTGCCACATGCTCTGGTTCTTTGGGATTAATCATCAATTCCAGTTTTGGGGCAAAAGCCAGTGTTCATGGATTTGGCCTCCTGAACAAAAGCATCCATTTCTGAGAGCTCCTGCACAATTCCCTATTGCTCCTTCCTTACTCATCCCGCTTCACAAGAACAAGCCATTCCCAAAGTTTCTACTAAATACCACGATGAACCACCTCAATGATACTGAAATTTATAATCCTAAAGAAATTAGCGGCTGCTAACTAAAGAAGGGGAGCTACTCTCATAATATTCTTCCTGATCATTCACATTCCTTAACTCTCTTATTTAAAAGAAGTATCTTTCTTGATTTTAAAATAGCGATATTTATATACATACATAAAATAAGAGACTATTGGCAAACAGCAAACAGATAATCAGCACAATCCTGAGCTGCGCTATCCATCTTCCTCTACAACAATGGGAACCAAAAAAAGATCCTCCAAATAAAGGTTCATTTCAACTATAGAAAAAGTGACTTTACCAGACATACTACAATATAAGGCACTGAAATAACAAATTCACATTTGGATTCAATACAGCAAAAATACTTTACGCATTTATTTATTTTATGAAACCTTTTCCATCAGTATAGACAAATATTGTTCAAAGTAATATGTAAAGCAAAAGCATACAAATAAACAAAAAAACTAAGAGAAAATAAAGATGGTTTTGGAAAAGGGAGGAATGGACAAGTCACAGCAAATAAACATCATGCAAATAAGTTGTTTTCACCACTGCAATGACCCAAGATCAATTCACTTACTAGCCATCTTTCCTTTTTTCTTACAAAAATCTGATGTAAAACGACATGGAAAATCATTACAAGTTTAAGTAACAGCTAGCTACCATGAAGCTGTACGTTCAGTACGTGTTGATGTATTATTTCAGATTTCATAGCTGTATTTTGTTTTGTACTGTACTAAACCACGCTAAGTAACAGGTTTTAGCAAATGTGAAGAACAATGTGAAGAAAAAAGGCCTGCTTTTTTAACTTACATTACAAAAATTGGTTCACTGAGAAATGCTGAAGGATAAAATCACAAATCCTGGGGAATATGTAGGCATAGAGAATTAACATCAAAATATGTTTCTACAGATCTACCACATACATATTTTAGTGCTTTAAGTACTCTGTTGAAAAGTTGAGGGCCTCATTCTCCAAAGTACTGTGTGCTCCAATCTGCCACGCAAGAAGTGTGCCAGACACTCAGCATCACCTTTAACATCTATCACTTATCCAAGTTTCACATATTTCAGAGCTGGAGGGCAGTCTGCAGTACCTTGGTTTTAAACCACACAATATCATAGTAAGAGTATCAATAATTTATAGTAGCCTTAAGTTTGCACGACCAGCAAAACCAAAAGATCACAGTTTTCACATTATTTTTGTCAACGTATTAAGGGGACACTGTCAAGCAGATGAGATAAAAACTAACATGTTTTTATCTATTCTTATTTTTACAGGGTGAGTAATGAAGTTTTTATTTGATGCTTTCAGCATCTTTGAAATAATTTTTTTCAATGCACAAAATTAATAAATAAAACTATCCATTCTGCCAGAGCAGACTAAGAAACCCACCAGTGACACAAACATTGAGGAAATTAATCAGTCTTTCCTCACGGACACTAAAGCAAAACATTAAATTAGGTTTCAGATTGTTCCTACTATTATTAAATCTTAATATGAGTTAAAGCAATTCATTGTTGTTTAAGCATGTATCTAGTTTAAAATTTAGATTACTAAAAGACATTCACATTCTGCTTAAGACTGCCGACTGATTTGCAATTATTAGTGAACTACGTAATATATGTTGCCAATAGGTGTTTTGTTAAAGAGTATCTGAGAATTTAAAAAGTTACAATCTTCAAAGAATAACAGGAACAACCTTAAAGATATTTAACTCCCCTTCCCTTCCTGCTAAATAATCTCTGCCAAAAGTCTGATAATGGCCCTTCATCATGGCCCTTTAACCTTGTACTGCCAATTAACAAGTTTAAGGTGTTTTGCATCTATGGGGGAAGGAGATTCAGGAAATGAGGACCTTTTACTGACAGTGTTTGCCCTTCAAACTCTCAGGGTTCAGATCCAGGGATCTCTCACAGTAAAAGCATCCGATCAGACAGAGAGCATGTTGAAACTCAAATTGTACAAAGTCTTAGAGACCAGCATTAAGGCACTGCGTTTGATAGCAGGAAGGCCGTAACACAAACGGAGCACTGTGACCTACACGCTCATGACCAGCCCGCCATATTTTGCATTAGGTGCTATTTCTGGCTACAGTCACAAGTGCATGGAGAACCATACAAGGATTCACAATCTTCCTTCAAAGAGCAGATGATAAAATACAGCAAAGTCTTCTGAAACTTCAGTGTGAAACACGGATATAGAACAGGAAATATGAGTCAGGAAACACAATCAGCATACTCATGACACCGTGGGTCCACATATCTGAGCTATCTCCTCTGGGGCCTCATATTGTGTTATTTTGAATGTGAAATCCTTAGCATTTAAATAAGGTAGGTGACATAAAGATACAAATAAATTCATTAGAAATGTACACTGGACTGGACGGTGCAGGGCGAGACTACGGGAGTGGGTAAGCATTCACCCAGAACTCCACACTTCACATTTCAACACCAGACCTCAAGTGATGGACAATTTCTTTACTTTTGCAGGCAAATACAAGCTTTGAATCAAGCAGCTCATGACTAAACGCAAGCTGAATAAATAGTCTGAAAAGTTGGAAAGAGCTCCCCACGTCTCCATGCTGAGCTCTGGGCAGCCATGACTATGATGCTCTACCTATCAGAGCTGTCTTGTTTAAAGCAAGAATTAAGATTGCCCACACAGCCTACAGTCATTCAGTTCGCTACTTGACACCAAGAAAGGGCACAGTTCACAGCCAATTACAGATGCGGATATCCTGATTACTTTAAAGGAAGGGCAATGGAAAATGAGAAGTACCAGCCTTAGGTGGCGACATCACTAAACTTCAAATGGCACCACTGGCTTTTTTCAAATTCCATACATAATAAGCGACCACCCTTTACTTACATAGATATAAGCCCAGAATAAACATTGATTTCATTGTACTGAAAACAAAATTTAGATTAGTTTTTCATTACTAACTTTTGCACTGTCATAAATGGAGTATGAGAACTGAACAAAAAGACTGCATTAACTGTCACAGTCTGATTTTTACAATTAGTGATTATAGTTACCAGCTTCTCTTGCAAATCTACTTTTGAAAATGCGTGTGCATTATTCATTTTGACAGTGTCCCTTTAAGGCTCAGCTGCTCACTGTGGGGCCCTCTACCAATTACTGTGTTTGTATAACTGAAAACATAAAAATCTAAAAAGGCTATTGAATATGTAAATTATTTATGCGTATGTTTGTAGTACTTGGCTATATTTTATAAAGTAAAGAAATAATTTTGCATTTCAGAAGAGGAAATATAACATAACATACAGGTCTTTACTGGAGATTAATTTAGTGTAAACTTATGCGTGTGTTACCATGAATAGAAGAAGTGGTAATGCTTGTAACAGGAAATGATTTATCTGATTTACAAAGGGACCTTTTCATTACCTCAAAATATTCCAGATCTCATCAACCGCTTTGTAATATTTTTTCTGATATCTGCATTTCATTTCCTGGAGTTACATTAACATTTCTATTATGATTTCACTGATTGATAAACGTGGGAAATGTGGATTCTTTTCGTTCTTCGAATAATACGTAGCTAATGTGAAACTTACGTTATATTTAATTCCTGTGGTGATGACCTAATTAAATCATATCTAAAACTTACCTTGGGTTTGAATGCAATCAGTTTCAAAACCATTTCAACAGTAAACACTCCTGTGAAAACCATATTCATAATGTCCATTGCATCATTAAAGATCTTAGACTGTCCATAGTGCTGTGAATTAAAAATACAAGACTTCTAGAAGTAAAGGCTTTAAAACAGTAAGTGAAAATAAGGCAGCCTAAGACAAAGTTGGCAAAAATGCAGCACAGGAAAATATTTTCTAGCAGCATATATGACGTACACCTATATACATACAAGACTAGTGGAACATCTCTGGTCAAGAATGGAGTTTTTTAAATCTAATGTGTTTAGGCATTAAGTGGAACAAAACTGTCATTCCTCTACACTCTAAGGAAATCTCCAGAGAAATGGTTTTGAGGAGAAAAGTGTTCCCTCAAAAAAGGACAACAGCATTTTCCCAAGTTTTCTGTGCTAGGTTTTAAAATCACATAAACTTGTCTCACACCTGCTCAGAAAAGCCTGCAGTATGTTAGTCACAGAGTAACATACATTGTGTAGGAGCAGTGTTTTTAAGAGGATACAGTGCATGCAAGTTTACTGAAAAAAATGGAATGGTTTTGTAAACTGAATTTGAACCATTCTTTTTCTTATCAAAATCTGAAGTACTAGGGAAAAGAAAGACAATTTGGAAAAGTAGATAAGAGAAGCAGTTGGCAAAGAACTGCATACATAATATAGGAAAATTAGAAAAATAAAAATATATATACACACCAAAAAAACCCCCGCATGCAAAAATACACACAGGTATATAGAGATATACAGCTAATATATGAAAATATATTTGTGTAAGGTTTGCGTTATCACACAAAACTAGAGTTGCTCCATATATTAAGTTTTTAAACTTCTGAAGAAGATAGACACAGAGGATAGAAATATCAGAATGGTTTGGGTTGGAAGGGGCCTTTAAAGATCATCCAGTCCAATCCAACCAAATATGGAGTAGTACACGCACAAAATGAACACAGAACGAGTACAGAAACTACACAGAGGTGAAGTAATGCTGAAAGGCACTGCATAAAAGAATGCATTGCATAAAAGAGTCCAAAGGGTTGACAGAAATGTTTGCTAACAAAATTAGACTCTGATGTTCTCTTCAGATTTTCTTGCACATGGATTATCTCGGGAACACACACATGCAGTATAAATTAAATTACACTGCAGGTACAAAATAAAGCTCAAAGAGCTTGATTAGGTTAGGAAGAACTTTATCAACATCAAGCTGTTTTAAACAATTTTACTTCAGGGAACCGATGAACAGATTAGAACACGTCAGAGAAGTGTACTATGATCAGAGGTGCTTTTTTTTAACTTTCATGTCATAAAAAAAATACAGGTTGCCATAAATGAAAGGCATCATATCACCTATTCCTTCCCTGCAATTTACGCCAATAGCTTCCAAAGAGCTTCTGGTTTTCTTACCTGCATAGCCAAGCAAAGCGTGTTCAGCATGATGAGGACAAACATGATGTATTCAAATCCAGTGGAATTCACCACATACCAGAACTTGTACTGGTAAGGATTTTTTGGAATATATCTACGAAGAGGACGTGCCTTCAAGGCATACTCTACACACTGACGCTGCAAAAGCAAATACATCAAAAATTGTCAGACTATACCGAACAGTTAATCAACTGATAATATAATTAATAAGTGCAAATTGTTAAATCTAAGTCTTAAAAATAGGCAGTCTATCTACCTGATATAGGGGTTTTTATTATTAAGTGTTAATAAAGTAATCAAGCAGCTTACCAATCCTCACTTGGTTATTTACAACTGTACCTCCTCATATACACTACTCAGCCACATACAAAGAATCAGATAATGCTCATAGAAATTCTGAAGTGTTTCACCTGTATACCTTTTATATGCAGTAGTATACAGTTGTATATCGCAGACTATAGGTATGTATATATATAGTATATAGCATGACTATTAATTCACCTCTAAGCCATGTTTTGTCTTTACTAGGTTTTCAACAACCAATGTAACTGCATAGTATAAAACCCTAGAGCCGGCAAAATAAATACCGAGGAAGAGTTACTCCTAAAAGTTCAGTTAAATTGCCCAGCAAAATCATGTCATATATGTAGGAACATCATGGATTCGTCTCATACTTCATTAGTGCCTGAAATCTTCACGTAGGCTGGGCCTTCCACTTGCCTTCCAAAGAATGCTTCTAAGAGCTGACTGACAGGGCACACAATGCAGAATGAACGCTGGCTAAAGTTTCATGCTGTACTTTGCTTAAATGAAGTGTGTTACAGTTGGACAAGAGTACCTGAAAATCATCACTGGTAACTGATGAGTTTCTCAGTCAAAGGATGAAACAGTAAAAAGGGACAGATTATTTTTTTTTATTTGAAACTGAATATCTCCTGTGAATTTCCAAATAACTGGCAGAAGCCGGGGGGGAGTAGAACACTTTGAACACTTTCAAGACTATTCAGAACACAAAATTTATTTTCTCGTTCTTATTGTAAAATCTACCTCTGCCTACGGATAAGCTGGCAAGTGCTGTATTCTTCTTTATGTGACACCAGTAAGTGAGACACTAAGAAACCACAAGCTTAACGTAACACCTTTCACAACAAAAAGACCAATATGTTGGGCTTACAGGAAGAGGAACATACAATGACCCGAATATAAGCTGACAGTATGTACTACTTCCATTTTTTTTACTAAGATATGTGTTTGGTGCCCTCTTCTGACCCAAAGCAGAAAGCAAGCCGTTCATGCATAAATAAAAAAGAATACTTCCAAAAGTTAAGAGTTTATTATTAATTTTAACCTGATTCTTGTCCAGCTCACAGTTCTTATACTCTTGTTCTCCCTGTTCTTGGAATGTAACAATCACAAAACCAACAAATATGTTCATCATAAAGAAAGCAATAATGATGATATAGATGATGAAAAAAATGGAGATCTCCACTCGATAGTTGTATACAGGTCCTACATTCTCGCCATTTGAGTCAATGGCTTTGTACAGCAGCCTGAAAAACAAACAAAATGTTATCTTCATTAGCATTAAAATGGCAAAAGAGTAAAATATGTAGACTCAGAGAAGAGATTTCAGAAATTGTCTACTGTTTACTGTTATCTTTTCCTAGTCACTGACAGTGCTTACAAGCATATTGAAACCAGAAGAATCACACCACACAATGTTACATACTTTTTTCAAAAAGAATCAGGGTAATGACCAGATGGTTGTATTTTTTATTCCCCCCCCATAAAGCTACCCTCTAAGACTTTTCTCATTTAGGGGAACAGTGAGTGGTGGTAGTTTGCTCTTCCTAGGCCTTTTTATGCAGTGTACTATTGCCTGATTTTGTAGAAAAGTTTTACTCAAAGGGGTAAAATTTTCATATGATAATTAAAGGGCTTTCATGGATAAACACCTAAAAGGATTACTTCCGTTAGAGCTAATGAATAGCTCATTATAGCAAAAGTAGCTGAAAGTTTAGCAAGCACACAATATAACAAAAGTTCGCCCTTTATAGATTGAGGTGAATGAAGAAATAGAGGAGAAGTGCACAGATTCAGAAGGGTAGTAGGGTATTTTCCTTCCTCCATTAGTAAGTTTTTATACCATCACTTAAGACTGCTTTGCTGCCCAAAAAAGGCCTGGTAAATGATAAAGAACTGTTCCAGAAAATGTAACCATCTTAACAATGCTGTGAAAACTTGGAGAATTCACTCACGCTGGCCAGCCTTCAAAAGTGGATACTGTAAAAAGGGCCATCATAGCAGACAGAACGTTATCAAAGTTGAAGTCACTATTTTGCCAAACCCTCTCTTTGACCATTGGATTATCAACATCTCCATCTTTATAAACGATGTATATCCCTCTGTGGGAAAGAAACAATCTGTCATCAGTGAAATATCAAATTAGCCTCTATTCAAAACAGTTTATTTTACTCCCTTCCCTAAGCTTGTTTTATTTCCTCACTAACTTGTGTTTTCTGTATTTAGAATTATAATTCCAATTTACACAAACTTAAATGGCCTGACACATGCCTGCCAACGTCTGCTACAGTTCAAATTATTCAAAATATAATGTGACGTTCTTAGATCAAAGATGTTCTCACCGGCATTCCTCAGGATTCTGTTTTGCCTCATCGGTGCACCTGTAGAATTTTCCCTACATACAAAACAAAACAAAAAAAGACAAAATGCAGAATGAGCAAAATAAACACATTTATCCTATGACTGGTTCAGAATGGGACCAACCAGTTCCAGCAGGAAGCCACCAAGAATGCAGCTCAGCTTTGCTTTTCTTGATGCAGTGTGCATTTTGGGCGTGTGTACTCACCTTGAAGAGTTGCACTCCAATGCAAGCGAACATGAACTGCAGCAGAGTTGTAACAATCATGATATTGCCAATAGTTCTAATAGCCACAAAGACACACTGAACAACATGCTGGAAAAAAAGGAGAAATACACTTTAGTACAATTTATTGCTTAGTATCACAGAATACATACTGTAAAAAGCCTATTTTATTACATTCAGATTGTTTTTTAAAACTACTATTTTTGTGTTGTCAGTATTATAACTACTGCCATAATTAAACTTGTTTTCTAAATTTGTCTATTAAGTCTGTTAACACAGACCCATCAACATCAACTGACTACAAATTACAAAAGCATTCTAGAAAAATGATTAAAATATTGCTCTGGCATAGTACTTCACAGAAAGCACCACAGTCCAAATCTGCTCTCCACAGCACTGATGTTCCTCCACACACAAACTGGTGTAACTGTGGGCAGAATCTGGCCCAATATGTTTAAGAATCAGGAACCGATTTATGTTGCTGGGTGAACTCCTCAATGAATTCTTCTTGTGTGAGAATTTTTAACCTGAGGCAGGATTGAAGAATCAGGACAACAGAAATACAACTTAAAAAATAAAAATAAACACCTTAAGTCCTTTTGCTCTGTTTATTGCCCTTAGAGGCCTCAAGACTCTTAAAACTCTGAGGATCTTCACAACTGAGATAGCACTTGATCTAGCGGGAAAAAAAAAAGTTATTCTGTTACTTTTAAGGTAACTGATTTTGTTACTAAGAATAAAAATGTTCTTGCAACTTCCTTATACATGAAATTTCAAAGAAGTCTCAAAATACATATACAAGATTTTTTAAAGTATTTCTTCACTGATCCTTTATTAACATTAGAAAATAGTATCAATCTCATAAATATCATAAGATTTTGATTTCTGGAGCAACTTGGGAACGAACAGCTCAGCAGCTTGTCTGACACTGTAATGCAGTTAAGTTTGGTCAGGAGCAAAATAGTCGCCAAAGTATTTTTCAGTGTTGACAAGCTCTTTCAAAGACACTGTGGAAGTACTGTAAATCAATGAATACCTCAATTTCCAACCACCTGGAGATTAAAAGATCTCAAATGCCTCACATTTTAAGTAGCTAGGACTGCGTTTTGAGGAAATAATAGCAGCCAGCCTTTTAAAGCACGTATTGTGAAACTGAGAGCTTGTGTAATAGGTATTCCAGTACGAGCAGAACGCCAAGTGGGAAGCAGTTGACTGACGCCAGCCCTTGCTCTTTTCTAAGTCACTAAGGGTTTCACAGACGATTTGAAACGTGGCACGACTGCTCAGTGAATCAATAAGCACCTTCAGACTCTTTTATTGTTTAAGCCTGATCTAAACAAAGGGAAAAAAGTCTCTTCGCTACCACTTACAGTCCTGAGTAACTTCTCTCCCCTTCAAATACTGTCAAGTTACTTATCCCAGTAGGTCAATGCTGGAAGAGCAACCTTGTAGAACTAGACTGTAGATGTGGCGATAGCACAAAAGAGGGTATATAAACCTCCTGAAGCTTCAGGAATTCCTTGTGATACAATACAGCGTCATGGTGCTCTTCCTTGTTCTCTTGGTAATAGTGGGAAGTAGTAATTTGTTTGCAACCCGTATCAGTAATGAGTTACAACGCTCTCCATGCAAAGCACTACCTCCTGCCAGTCCCCACCCTGAACACTGATACTGCTCACCCACACGCAACGGGGGAACAAAAGGAGCTGGAACACTGATTTCAGCATAAAACCCCAAAGAAAAACATAAATCATTCACATTGTAAGTATAGTACTTACTGAATACCGAATGATACCAGAGAAACACCCACAACCAGCAAATCCAGCAAATTAAAATAATTCCTGCAGAAGGACCCTTTATGAAGGAATGCTCCAAAAGCTGTCATCTAAAAATAGAATTGTTACATATTTAGTCTATATTTCAATTTATTCAAATTCACATTTAGGCTGTTTACAAGACACTTGCCTAGAGTGTGAATGCATACAATGTTATTTCATTTTCTAAAAGCAATTGAGATATAAAACAATCCCACTGTGTAGATTAAATATTTCATTTAAATCCTAAAAATTCTGCTCAAGCAACACCAGCAAATGTGTTAATTGCTTCTGATATCAACAAATGTTATATTTTGTGTAAGAACTGATTAGGCTGAGCTGATTACACTGAACTGATTTGGCCTTTGTTAGAAAAATGACTGCAAGAACCATAAAATTTCCACGCTTACTAAACAGTACGGTCCAGATTCTGACTCCTAATCGTTCATACTGTCTTGAGAATTGAAAGACCTGAAAGCGTATTGCAAAAGCCTGAGAGTCAAATCTGGTACAGAACCGGCACAAGGCAACACTACACTGCTATTTGCCTTTGGCGCACAGGAGACGCTAAGGCAATGACCGGTATCTTGGAACAACCCATAGACTGTTCTGTATTGTGTGTGCACAAGGGTCCCTAAGTTTTGCTTGTCTTTGGGGAATATCAAACACTGCTGTCCTTATTGGACTTTCTCTTCATTTTTGGCTTTCTGTGCCTAGATTAAGATGAAAGAAGGACACCAATGGCATCTTTGAAGGAACCTGCACGCATCGTTTGCAGGTTTCATTAGGAGCCAGTGACAGAGGCTATTAATTATGGCTGCAGACAGAATCTGGGCAGATGTCCTCAGATATCACAAAGCTGAATTTGGCTCCTAAATCTATGAATTAGACCCTTACCATAACTGAGAGAAAGTACCAGTTAAAAAATGCACAGAGGAATCCAGTTAAGCCATTAGAAGCCCAGAATCTGCACTTGAGTAGAATTTTGCATGGGTTTTTCGACAGTTACGGATTAAGATTGAAACATTGAAACTAAACTTGAAATTAAAATAAGGATATCTTTGAAAAATACCGAGTAGTCAGTTCAGGCACGTGGATTCTAATTTCTTCAGCCCTATGGTCCTCTTGAAGTAGTCTCAGCTACTGATTGTTCTCCACAGGTAAGAAAACTCAATGCCAGCCAGAGAACATCTGACATTGACTGTGCGTTTTAAACCTGTTACTTTCTGTTCTGTTCCTCAAGATGGAGTGAAAAGATTTTATTTCCTTTCCTCTTGCAGCAGACTATTGCATCTTTCAAGACTGTTCCACAATGTAGAACAGAGCTACCGACTGATAATGGGCACCTCATAGTCTACTGTGTCACTACTCATGTGCACAAATTTGCAGGCTTTTTGCATGGAACACCATGGGCATCAGTGAAAGCTGTGTATCTGCGAAGGAATGCGAACTACAAAAGACGCATTTTTCTTGGAAGCCCTTTCTCATGTTAAACTTTCTTTTGTCATGATGAAAATACTAAATGCTCCTCAAAACTAGCAGAATAAAAATCCTAAAGCTTTAACCTATGCCATGACATGAGAGGGGTAATATAACTATGTTACAAAATTTCCAATAAATTCCTACCTCTTTTCACTTACAGCTCTACAGTGTATGGCTAAACTCATTGAAATCAGTGGAAGCTGAACACTGAAATAACCTTGAATATCAAACCTACATCTCTCTACAAATACACGGTAGTATGTTATCAGCAGCACAGAACGTTTCACATAAAGACAAAAGTAAGGATATATTGACCTGAAAATACAGGTGGAGTACTTAACTCCTCATCTTTATATGGAGAGTCATATTTCAATCCCTACAAAACTCAGCGGAAGAATTTGACTACAACTCTCTATAGCAAATCATTCTATGTTCTGTACACACTGTCACACAGCGGAACACATGCCGCAGGACAGTCTCTGAGCTGAACACCTGGGGCGTCACTGGAGCCGCTCCCTTCCTCCTGCCTGCAATTCCACACCAGTGGGGACTGGTTTAAATGGTGGGGGATTAGCACAGCTGGGGTGAGGTTAAAAGCACAAGGCCCTAACCTGACCTCTGCTCTGATATTTTAATGTTTCCCAAACAGAATGGTAAACTGGGTTTGAACACCACGTAGGGGTTATAGAAGAGAGAATTCTTAAATGCTTTAAACTGATGTTGCAGCCTTTCTGTTATTCATATCCTCATTCATACACCCGACACCATAGAATGTGGAAATACCCATGTCTGCAGACCAGTCAATAAAATAGAGCACAGAGAGATTCTCCACATGCTGAGAGTTATTTTGTTTTAATGCTTGTTTTTTGGACAAGTTTCTTTGCTGCAGCTGATAATATTGCCTACAGTTATCTTAACTTCAGTTTCATGTATTTTTTGCCTGGAAACTAAGGAATGCTATTGTTACTGCAGGTCTAGTCTCAAATTCACTCCTTGCACAACACACGCAGCTTCTGAACGACAGATACTGTGGAAAAGCACAGCGCAAAACCCAGCACGGAAGATGTGGAGGACTCCAGCCATAAGCAAGCAAAGCCAGTGTCTGAGACATGTTAGTAAAGCAGGCACTGTACACATAAGTGCGTCACGTTCTGGTTGTCCATTACATTTTTTATGGTACATTTTTTATTTTCCTTCATAAATACATGTGAGTGTAGTGCAGGGCAGAGCTTCCTGGAGAAAGCGGAGTCAGGAGCATCAACGTTTATGGCTGTGATGGGCCTCCTTGTTCCTTTGTAATATCTCACAATGCCAGATTTCAGCAGTCCAAGCTCTAGTGCTTCCTACTGCCCTTCAATAACTCGAGTTGCTCAGTGTCAGAATCTTGCAATTAGTAGGAATGTTGCTTTTCTTAACACATCCAGTTATGCCTCTCTATGCCATGTTTTATAATTCTTCTTTATCCTACAGAAACGCAACTGGAACTGCAGGGACTATACAACCTGCTGTTCAGAGCATGTGGAAGTTTTCAGACTCTTCTGCTGCAGAAATGGTGGTAACATATTTTCTATGGCTTCTCAAATTCAGAGTTGGGAACTCGTTTGATCCAATGCTGCAGTTCTTTTCAGTGCTTTGTTCTTTCCTTTGGTTTGGCCTTTCTCTAGCAGTGAAAAAACTGGATATTTATTTGAGGATACTACAAATGTTGCAACGTTAATCAATTGTATGGCAAGCTCCTCACTGCTGAAAATGAGAAATAAGGGGATAAATGCAAGTCTGGGAGAATATTTGCAAGCATAAAAATAGTCTACTACTTACAGTACAGCTTATCTTGTAAACAGCCCAAATATTGCAACAATTAGTATTAATAAAATTGCATTGTGAAGAGTATGCACAGCAATATAAGCAAAAGCTGGGAGGAGAGATTCTGTTAAGCTTAATCTTCAACTGGAAATGCAAAGTTTATGTACAGATTTTTAGTGTACCAGAAATTTTTAAGCGTATAGGTCAGGGTTACTCAACTAAAAACTCATGGTGAATATGCACAGCATGAAACTTTCAGGAATCACGTGTAAATTTCTGAAAAAATATTTCACAAATTCCCACCAAAAATTTTGCTTTCTTTGTTCAGCATTTTCTTACATGTGAACCTAATCCTCAGCTATATGGCTTCTTTGCCAGGGTAAGCTTCATACATCTAAAATCTGAGTAACCCCAATGGATATTCTTAATAATCAGTACACAAACCATACATTAAAATGCCAATTTTTGACTCATGCATGGGTAATACATTTAAGCAAGCATATTTATGCCTTTCTGTGTATTTAAATGTATGCCCAAGATAAATGCAAAGTATCTTAGTATATAGATAGATAAATGCAAGATATCTTGCAAGTCCTATTGCAAGAAAATAGTTATCTACTATTTTAGCTGTGTGAATATAGTTCAGCAAAAGAAATGAGAAATTACATGCTCCCTCCTTGAAAGACTGATTATCTCGTTTGGAAATGCCAGAGCAAGGAGAAGGAAAAGCTCATGCGCAGTGAATTATTTTTCCCTTTTCTGACAACTGTAAGTTTAAAAAGGGTAAAAAATGAATTATTAAATTGATGTAATGATAAAAAAATCAGCTTCTTCATGCATCCAATGGTAAAAAATAACCAATCAAAACTATGAGGAACTGTCAAATAAAAAACTCCTCTGGTTTAAAAAAAGTTTAGCTTTGATCGCTTAGAGAAAAGGCGAAGAACACTTCAGGTGCCTTTTCTTGGCAGGTGACACACAAGGAAAATCCTTTTAAACAAACTTCCTTTAAAAACCTGTTACCTTCAAAATGATCTCAAATGTAAACATACTAGTGAAGACATAATCTGCATACCCTAGGATCTGGAAGGTAAACAAAAAGTTACAAACATTATTGCTAAAGCTGCTTTTGAGCTAACAAAGACCAATTAACATTGCATTACCTTTAACAGGATTTCAACAGTAAAGATGGCTGTGAAAGCATAGTCAAAGTAACCAAGTATCTGCAAGGTATAATATGTGCCACAGTAAGAAATCCATCTATTAATAAATTTTTACAATTTAGACCACATGCACAACACCACCTGAATTAGTCTAAGCAGGTAAATGGGGAATTTAGACAACGTAGTTTAAAATTCCAGCTATTGTGCAACCATTTTTATTTACTTAAAAATTTATCAGATGCCACTGTGCTGAGATATTAGATTTCATTACTAAACAGTTAACATGACCCAACAGGCGACACTTTCTTTCAATTCAGACTTTCCTCTACCAGCTTTCACAGGTACTTTCTTCAGCCTTTAGCAAAGATACAGAATCTTAACAAAGAATAAATACTTATTATTAATAAGTCTTTTTTTTTTTTAGCAAAGCATTGCATCAAAAAAATCAACTTCAATGGATGCTTCTAGATTGCACATCATTCTACGTTCTGCTACATTATATTGTTCCTGGATAGACTGGGCTAGAGTGTCACAAAACAAATTAATATATAACTAAATGACTTAAAATCAGCACTAAAACTCTTTTTTTGTGAAAACAGAAGATACAGCAGTGATTTACTCGTAAGAAATTCAAAAGAATCCACAACAGTTGCATAGTGATATGCAAACTTTTGAAAAGATTGCGGATGTGATATTGACCTCACTGCTGTCGACAGGAACTACAACCAAGACTTCACCCTTCCAAGGTGGCCACATCGCTAGCATCTAATTTAGCCATCAACATGCACTGCAGTAGTGTGCTAGTTTACTTTCAAGGATCTGGGATCAAACAGCAAACAGTTGTGCACAGAAACATGTTTCCTGTGGTTCAGCAACTAATAAAATGGGAAGGAGAAAGAAAATAAAGAGACAACGCACAAAGAAAGTATTCTTATTAGATCATAAGAAGGAAATAATTTTTTCCTTGTGTTCAGTTGAAGATCACATCCTTCTGTCCCTTGCTGTGGCTGAAAAAATAGGCAAATATTAAAGCCATTTAACAAAGATTCATCAGTAAGGAATTAATTCTAGAGTTAAAACAAAATATTTAAAGGCATTGCAGTTTGTAAACTTTCATTCCCTTGCTGAGCTGGCTGGTTGAAGGAACATGATCATTCAAGGTAGTAACAAGACAAATATACAGGTCTAGTGCATTTATGAATATTTAAAACAAGAGGGCAATGCCTTCCTGAAATCACCCACGCTTTTTACCTGCATGTGTGCCAAACAGGAATAATCCTTTCAGTTACCACCACTCTCCAGTTACATTTTCCTAGCACTCCTCTAGTTACAAAAACAATTATCAGCCCTTCAGGCCATTTCTACAATAACAATTTTTCTATTGCCCCCAGCTCTCTTGTTCTTATCCATTAGTGTGATTTATTCCTAAGACTGGACTTGTCCAGTTTTATAGATATGGGAAGCACACAGCTCTACTGAATAGTACATGAAGAGTGTCTTTGTTTTTTGACCTCTTTTTACCTTTGAAGTAAGTTTTAGTTTTTTGGTTTTTACTTACGTTACTGAAAAAACGTTCAGAGAATGTCAACAGCCAAAAGAGGACTTTCAGAGGCTGCATCTACACTAGGCAGAACTAGAGGGATACAACCCCTACTGACCTAGTAGGTCCATCCTTCCTCTAAGAGGCAGAAGAGTTTCTCTACCTCCATGGCAATCTCTACAGATGAATTTATATCTGAGGCAGGAGAGTCCTGGAAGTTCTGCCAAAGTATCCCAAAAGTCCTCACAGACTCTTACCAAGTTGCATCATCTCAGCTATTTCATACCTAACCTAAAGCATGCCCAGCTCACAACAACACGAGAGGCTTGCTTCACCACTAACACAAGTGCAACAAGCGTAAAACAAACATTAGTGTCGTGAGAGTGGATTTGCTTTTGTTTCTCTGTGTAATAACTGTGCATTTGAGCAACAGGCAAGTCTTCTACGATATTAAGAACTTGAAGTGGGGGATTCAGGCATTTTTTTTTTGAAGAACAGATATTTACTCACCACATAAACTACATTTATATTGAATAATAGAGACATTTCTGAAATGAACATTCTTAAAAATATTTTGTTTCTACAAGTATATCTAAAAAAGGATGCAAAAGCACTTCCAAATTTTTGGGTTTGTATATAGGCTGAAATGGCATTTGTCTGTGAATCAAGGCAAAAGCTGGGCACGCTCTGATCCTCATCTTACATGTGAATTTAGAAAAACATGAAACTAGTTTAGTTTTGGTTTGGACAATGAGGAGTCCAAGGATCTTCAGATCCAATGTGGTGGTAACTCAAACCCCTTAGTGTGGCCACACTAGCTTCTTTGGAAGAAGGGGTAGTATCCTTACAAATGTATACACTCACTAACAGAGTGATACTCTGAGTCCCCCAAGACCATATAATGAAGAAGAGAGGACAGGTCAGAGTCTATACCCAACATGTTACAAACAGTCATAATTTTAACTGGTGTTTATACATCAGTGTCAAACACTGAGAGGCACTAAGAGCGATTCAGGAAAATTTATATCAGGTACACCAGCTGAAAATTATGAAAAAATATGAAAATTATAAAGATTACGCTCATCTTGAGCATATTTTATTCTGACGTATTATTAGCCAACAAAAGAAAACCATAACGTACATAATAAATGGTTCTAATACCTACAATGTTCCATCAATAAAGTTACTTGTCTTTGAAGATTTATGTTTTTTAAAGCAAAAAAAATATAAATGTATGACTTGAAAAAGGAAAAGGAAAGTTTCTTAGCTTGAAAATTAAAAACCAGGCACTAGTCCCAAAGGATTGTTATCCCGTGAGGATATGTTTATCTTCAGACATAAAAATGAAGGGCTTACATTATTTCGAAAAGAGTGGCTCCGAATTGGATCTTCGGCTGCTAGGGAAACACTGCTCAGCATGATGAAGACAAGGATGAGATTGGTAAAGATGTGGTGATTGATGAGTCTGTGGCATCCCACTCGAATTCTGGAGATACAAAAATATACCACGTGTGCAAACAGAATTCAGCAGATGGCTAATATGCAACATGTTTTCTATTACTCTGACAACGATGACAGAATAGACCAACCATCAACAACTAAAAGCAGTGCAAATGCTGAAGTTATTGCTCTGATTTCTAAAAATGTAAATAAATTCAAAATCCAATACACCTGTAGGGAAGATGCGCTTATCAAAGGAATCTGAGAGAGGATTTCCCAGCTCCTGTTGGTTTTCAATGGGTTATGAATGCCACTGTAAGTTCCAGTGTTTGTACCACTGAGCACATACAGCAGACAACGTCAAAAGGGCCAACGCCAGACAACAAATCATTTCAGATTGCTAGTCTGATTTGATTCTTATTAAGGCTGTTAAAAATACTCCTATGGCGAGATGCGGCTTAGGCTGCAGATCTCATTGTGCTACTTAAGAGACTCAACCCAAAACAGAATCTCCTCTGAAGGTTTTCTTATAGAATTATAGGACAAGCGGGTGTTGAAGATTACAGAGGTGCAAAGTTTCAGCCACATAACATGAAGTGGAACTGGACATATGGTTTTTGAAATCATTTGTCTTTACCTTCAGTGTTGGCTTGAATCTGGGAAAATACTGTTACCCCACAAAAGGAATATACACATCCTTTCTGCTTCTTTTCTCTTTATCTTATTTTCTCTTCTCCTTCCTCACCTGTATTGCTCCACAAAGGCTCCTAGGGTTACTAGCAATCCCATCCCATGTAGAAGATGCTCAGATCTTATGTCACACCTTTTACATCCAGTGATTAACGTACTAAATAGCTAATATATACTAAAGGGTGCTTTTCAGACACACACAGACTTGACAGACTATACGTACAAAATGCTATTATCTTCAACAGTGGAAAGCGAATCAATATACTTAGCAAATTCTTTTCATTTACCAAGTCACTCAGAAAATTCTAGGAGAGAAGAGAATCTCTTTCCTCTTGAAGATACTGGAGTTCTATTCCTAACCTCACTGGCAGGAGGCCTGTTCTTTCACTACTAAACCAGTATTTTTCAAAATTATATTTACGGATTGGTGCTGCTGAAAATGAAGAAGGCACTCCCTTCAGGGATTGGCGTTATCTTCTCCTTCATATTTAGTTCCGATATTCTACGGGGACGTGGGCCTGCTGGTACCTCTGGTTCATCCTCCTCCTCTTCTTCATCTTCACCTACTTTATAAATTAAAGACTTTTTTACTATAAAATAAAAAACATCGAGGTTTTGTTCATAACAATATAAAACATGGCTTGTATTAAAATATACATGGCTTACAGGAAATATATACTCATAGCATGGCTTTAAAAAAATCTATCAATCAATAGATATAACATCCATATCGTCGTCATGAGCTTATTTACATGTGTGCGTATGTGGGTGTGTGCAGAAGTGCCCTGAGTGCACTAACAGGCTCTACTGGCCCTGAGCAGCCTCATCTGGGGTCTCCACTAACACCCCCTACACATGGGCTCTGGAGCCCCACTTAAGCTCAGCCCTGAGCGTCACTCCATGCCTGAGCCGTGCTGCAGGCTCACTGAGCTCTGCGCGGTGGTGGAGCACTGAGCGCTCAAAAGATAGGGCATGTTTCTGTAACAGGCATCCAGACAGTCAGACAGAATTGATTTTTAGATAAGTATGTTCACTGGACTGGAAAAAGCCAAGACAAAAGTGATTGAACATCATCAGCCCTGTAATATCGTTTTTTGCCAAACATTTCAGAAAAGTTTAGAATTTGCTCTCACATCCAGGCAGTATTACTACAGCAGTCCTCAGGCTCGCAGTACTAACTCTCATATGCTCTTTGTACTGCCTAGGAAGCTGCAGGAAAAGATAATACTTATCCTACAGGCCCATTTATCCACTGGTAACAGAGCACACTGTCACTGACTTCAAAGGAATTGATGCAATTCAGCAAGAGCAAGTTTAGGATATTTTAGCACACAAACTTAAATGTGTTTGTCTTCTGGATGCTATTCACATACCTGGTACATCGCAGGGTGGATAGGGATCTTTATCCTCATCCTCTCCTTCTCCATATTCAGCAATTGTCACCTACAGCAATGAAAGGGATGCACAAGAAGAAAAAGAAATTTAGATATAGCTTGGAGTATAAAGTTCGACAGAAAGCAAACCAAATAAGCCTCTGAAGTCAGGGAAGTGATCCCTATGCTTAGCCAGAGTTTTCTGAAACAGGGTAACTCTGAGAACAGAGCACTGAAAGTTTAACACATATTTCTAAAAGATTATTTTTCTACAGTATCCACATTCTTCTGGCTGTGTAGATCACAATGGGAATATAAGCAACAGGCTTTGGTAAAAATTACCAAGAATGTTTGAACATTCTCCTAAAAGTTTATCATTCATTAATCTCTTCCGTTGGATTTATCAGGCAAAATATGTACAGGGATCCTAAAATAACATCAGAGTTTTCTAACATTAACTATTTTCATGCTTTAAGAGCTTTCTTTCTCAGGATATTCTGAAACCAAAAGGTTTTTCTGGGTTAAGAGATTCTATGAGGATGCCAGGCATCAGAATTGAGTTTCTTTTGCCTGGAAAAAAAATGTAGGGATGATGGTTCATAAAAGAAATTGTACAACACACAGTAGTCTTGAAAAGTACTCCCTAGCAAAATTAATAAAACTGCTTCTTAGAAAAGACACAATTTTTAGAATAAACACCTTACTATCCTTGGGCTTCTTTTGGTCACCTTCTGACTTCTCACTTTTTTTATTTTCCAGACTCTCTTTTCTACAAAACAATACAACAACAATTACAAAGCACGTAATACAAAGACAGAAGATTTTAAGTGAACTACACCCATTCTCTGAAAAGTTAAGGGAACACACCTAAAACCATAGAGTAAAATACTTAAAATGAATTCCACAGCTGCAGGTGTCAGAGCAATAAAATCTATCGCATTTGAATGCAATGATCCATTTAGAAGATTATAATTTTGAATATAATTCCAGGAGTTAATCTCTAAAAAATTCAATGCATGATCATTACTCCTTTTCTAGAGGGATAAACTGTGCCCTCGGACTCATACAAACAACTTGCATTGGCTTCAACAGGCCTGCACTGATTTCAAAGGAAGGTTTTCTGCTTGTCTATATAAGGCTTAGAGATCTGATTCCACAGGGAGTTGTGCACTGGCAACAGCAGATACATTCTTGTTCTAATTGCACAATAAATCCTACCATTGCAATGTTTAAATATCAACTGGCTTATCATTATGTCCCTAATTCACCCCATTTTCCCAATTACTACCCAACTTCTATCTAAAATCATACTAATTGGGTCTTGTTTTAATATCTAGGTAAACTCTTTCATTTTTTTTCCTGAGTCCAATAAATTCTGAAGATGGTAAAGACATTTATATAAAGAAAATCCTTGTGAAAGAATTCAGCACTCTCCTCCTTCCTTCTCCTGCTTATTCAACATGCCTGTGTTATTTTACCTCGCATTCTTTTTCCTTTCTTTTTCTTCAGCTTCTTCTTTCTGAGCTGTATTTAGACTTTCAGCATCTGCCAAGTTATCCACAGCAATGGCCAAGAAGACATTTAGCAAGATATCTATTTCAAATCATTTTAAGGACATTATGCCTTTACTATACTCGTTTGGTTTATTATCAGCATAAACACTGACAACGTGAGAGAGAGAAAATGCATGCTCCCAACCTACAGCATAGAGATCTGTGGCGCTGGCGTGTAGTGCCAATAACACTCATCTAATGGACTAGATTAATACTGGCTGTAAAATGAGCAGAGATCCATTAGGGTCACTGACTTCAAAGTAGCCGAATATTTGACATTTTTTAAAGAAATTCAATTCAACCTTATGCTAGCCTGAGCAAGTTTCTAATATGAAACATTGTCTATTAAAAGTGAAGACTGTTCAGGCATTTTGAAAAGTGAATTTTAATAATGCACTATCTTTTGCGTCTACAACAATCTACATCAAATTCTATACTTCAGTCTGTATCAGTTAAGTACAAGTACTGATACAAGTACCGCATAATACAGAAAATAGAATGTTTTTGCCCTTTTATCATCTTGTGACCTTTTAAGAACTTCTGAGAATGACACTAGTTTCTGTTGTGACATGGGGCCAAGGAATTATTTCCAGTACACTGAAGGCAGGGAAGGGGAATGCTTCAGCAGACTTAATCCTGACTGACTCACATTTCTCCATGCAGATTTCTCTCATCTGGGCCCTGCACTACACAATGGATCGCCAGCTCCACTGTCAGAGCGTGTCAGAATTAACAGGGCTATATCGAGCGTCAAAAGGGTGAACGGGAAACTACGGCCAGAGAGATCAGACCACATCCATCCATGCATTTGCAGAGGGAGAGATGTCAAACAGAGGCAAGCAGGTAGAGTAAGACTGTTTTCCCACTGAAGGAAGAAAGAAAAAATTCTCTGGTTTCTGCCATTGTGGTGGCTGGAGATGGGACGCAGAGATCACTGGAGTCTCATTCATTAGGGAAAGCGTCCGCAAAGAACAGTCTGTTCAGAGGATTTAGCACACGCAGAAAGCTCTTGCGTGTCCATTGCAATTTCCTCCCTCCTAGAGAAATCTCGCATGTCTCTGGCACACAGCCCCGTTTAGAGATGTTTCCAGTGGCTGTAAAGGATACAGTTACCACAGATGAAGAGGATAATGAAATATATACAGACTATCATGCCTGACGATGATGGGCCACCGTATGCCATTATGCCATCATACATCACAGCATTCCAGTCTTCACCTGTTAGAATCTAAGAAGCGGAGATATTATTAGTAACTTAACATCAAAAACAGCAACAGAGAAATACGTTTCTTCTGACCAAAATACACAAGACGACTAACCTTCTGCGTACAGAAAGCAATACCATAACCTTTTCATGCATTGTTTTAAAATTTCCATTTAAAGAAGCATCTCCTGAAAGCCTTGGTTTAACTCTACTAGTTTTTATTTTATGCTACGCATTTACATCACGGAACTTCAAAGGCAAAAATAATAAAAATAGAAGCCTATAATTTTATTGATTTTGGCATGCAAAAGTAAGAGCCCTGATTTTCAGTAATGCCACATATGTAGTAATGCCTGCAAATGTTCATCACTCTTGAAAATCAACTTCACATATGTTGTAATGTTCTTTTTTTTTTTTTTAAAATAGTGGCCACAAATCTTTTCTAGCGTATGCCATTTGTTAGTCCTGAGAACTGGTCTATCCCATTTCAGTTTTCACGGGGACTGGCCGCCTTATCATAAATTATGTGATACCAGACACACACACTACTGTTACAGCTTTTGAAATGGAAGCTATTTTAAACTGAATGGAGCTCAATGCTGTGGGAGAATTACATTTTCTTATTGGCTATTCTTTCACTTAATTTCCCAGGAGTCTAAAAGAATTTTACAGAGATCTGTTGATTAGTTAAAAGGATAGTTTACAATGAGGCAACTGCACTTTTTCTGTACTACGACAAAAATTCTGAGTATTACAATGGAGGTTGTAGGGGCACTTAATCTATTTCCAAGTAACTTCTTAAAAATTATCAGTTCTATCCCAAGAAAACATGTAATACTGACTCTCCTTCCAAGTAATTAAGTGATTGTTCAAGAAAATTATATGCATGCCAATTTCTGAAGAAAATCGGAGAGCTAAACTTTTCAAGCTGATTTTCATAATTGCTGAGCACCCAACAGGTTGGTTGCTCCCGAGTGTATTCGGAAACTGAAGGAAGTTTTCCTTTGAAAACGAGGCAGCCTAAAATCTGAATAAAATCCAACTCAGCTGAGTTTGAAAGTATAGCCTTAATTTTTTAAAGGGGCAATGTCAGGTCAAGAATGGACACTTTTCCTCTTAAGGAAACTTCTCATTCAGATTTCCTTAGGTTTAACATTTCCTTATGTTTACGTTTTGCATGGGAAGTTTTTTTGCTTGCTTTTGGCAGTCACCAGATGAAACTTCTAGCAAAGGAACAGGAAGCTGAGACCAAGCTGAGTCTTGCAGGGTCAGCTTTAAACACTCACCTACAAAGTCTGAAACCAAACATTGTGGAAATGTGCAAAGCTGAATATGAAAATGGCTAGAAAAATAAAACCTATTAGCCTAATTACAGTTTCCAAGTTGGGGAAAATGAAAAAAAGGATCATAAAATAGTGAAAATTAAGCTATAAGTATGGACCTGTCTTTTCACAAGTAATGGACAAGCTGCTTTAAAATTTTAACAAACCTGGCAGTGTCTTTTTAAAGAAATTCACACTTATTTTTATATTATAGTCAGTTATATGACCCCTATGCAACTATGCACTCTTAAAACGCTTCTTATTTTTTCCTGCTTGGGAACAGCTGAACTTTTATATAGCTAATGAAGTTAAAGAAAACAATTTGATTAAAATTAAAATAACATTCCACCTCTTTTTCTTGTCATGTATTTGATGGACAAAGGAGAATTAATTTTGTGAATTAACATGACGGCTATGTTGCATAGATAGATCGAATAAGACATGAAACAAATGGTACAAATGGTGCAGAGTTACCAGAGTACTGGATTTAATGAACAGAATGCTACTTAAAGTAAACTGAATAAATAGTATTCGTGATTTTATTTTCAGGCAACATGATCACTTACAACAGTTTTGTTGATCAAAGGTAAAATGTTTCATACGGGATGAAAGAAAGTTACCTGGAATACAGTTAAAAGAGCTTGTGGAAAATTATCGAAGGTGCTCCGTTTTGTTTGAGTTTCATCAAAATTAAATTTGCCTCCAAACAGCTGCATTCCAAGCAACGAGAAGATTATGATGAAGAGGAAAAGCAGAAGCAACAGTGAAGCAATGGACTTCATTGAGTTTAACAAGGATGCTACCAAGTTGCTCAGGGATGCCCAGTGCCTATAAATTAAAATGCGTGTGTTAACACACACCAAAAAAAATCCAAACAAAACTGTAAAAGAGCAGAGCATGATGAAGTATTACAAAAGAATTGCTGATCACCCTTCAGCTATCCCTAAAGTCAGCAGTATTAGTTAATCTTACCTTGTTACTTTAAAAATACGCAGGAGACGAACACAGCGAAACACTGAAATTCCAAGGGGTGACATAATTTCCAACTCCACCAAAATGGTTTCAACAATGCCACCACAAACAACGAAGCAATCAAAGCGGTTAAAAAGAGAAACAAAATAAGCCTGTAGGCCCAAGCTGTACATCTTTACTAACATTTCACAGGTGAATAAAGCCAGAAGAACTTTATTTGCGATATCTGGAACAAAATATTAAAAAAAAAAGGAAAAAAAAAAGACATTCCTGAATTGTCTCATAGATTCCATTTTTACTTTAACATATTATTACTATACTTTCTATATTAGTTTGCAGCCTTTTGCTTAAGAAGGAATTACTGGGGTTTTGTGTTGGACTGTATTTGAAGCCTAAGGAGCAGAAGTTACACACGGATGTAGAGCTTCCTGCCACCTATGAACATCTTTCCAGGCTGTTGTGCAGTTCATGGCTGCTCAACTCACAGCTTGAGTCCACACTGTAACTTAAGCAACACAACCCACAGCGTGTTCTGCTGTGCCAGTTACCATTTCCTTCCTCATCTTTCAAGTGTGACTTAACAATACAAGCACAGGTATTTGCAATTCAGTATTGTCAGTTTTTTGCAGGTATGCCATTAATCTGTGCTACAGTCATGGAAATCACACACATTCAGTCATTTCTTGTATCTCCCTTTGGCTGGGCTGAATATCCTTCAGGACAGCAAACAACGACAAAATGGCCAAGTGAAAAGTAGGCACTGATAGACTGCAAGCATCTACAGTCAAAAACAGGACAAATAATTTTTGATTGTACCTTGGATCTGGGTCAGCCAGTCAGGTTGATTATAATGTTCTGATGAGATAGTTAACGTGTTCAGAAAGACCAAGACAATAACAAGCCAATAAAATGTGACAGATTTTACTGCAGCTCTACATTTTCTTCGATTAAATCGATTCCAGCGACGCCAGCGTCGACTGAAAGTTCAAATGAAAACAAATTTATTATTATAGAGAAAACACGTATGAAATTACGGAGGGTTTCTTCTATGTAGAAAACATAGCGTAAGTATCTGTGCGTGAGCAGATGTATTTTCATAAATACATGCACAATACTTAGTTGTGTAAATTATTACCAGTTGCAGAGTAGGAAGTGCTAATTTGTTATTCCTTTTTTAGATTTCATTATAGACTTTTAAATGTAAACCACAACTTTTGGAGACTCTAATTGCCTGCCACATAATTAGATTAAGCTGCATTTAACATTTCATTGAGTAACAAGATATATGTCTTCCCAGGCCCCATACACTTAATAGCAGTAAAGAAAAGCCAATGAAGCAACATAGAATTCAAATTACATTTAGTCTGAAAATGTAGGCTTTGAGCTAAACTACAGGCACAATTCTGGCAGGATTAAACAAGGCGGGAATGTCAACTTTTAGAATAAATCTTCCCTATAACATTAGAAATCTCAGCCAGTGACTCCTAGAGATTTCTATGATGTGCCTTGACATTGTGTCAGTGGGCAAATGTTTGTGAAATGAGCAAGAGTGACAATCAAGGACAAGTAAACAGGTCCTACCTAGATACGAGCCGGATTCACAAGCGAGGATATAGCTTAGCTTAGGACTCATAAAACTCTATTTCTCTGCTTCTCTTCCGGGAACTTTAGTAAACCAATTAGTCTCCCTAGGGTTGCATTTCCGTTTGTGAAATAGGAAGAAAATATATTGCTGCTCATAGGAAGAAAAGGATTAGGAAGCACTCGATATTACCTAAAAGGGAGGCATATAAAATTCACACGCCCAGAACAACAGCCTTAGACTCAGATAAAAAGTTTTAGGAAGATAAAAAGTTTTAGCTTCATCCCAAATTCAAGGGCCAGAGCAGGCACAGACTCCAATGGAAGCTTGACCTAGCCTTAAAATAGCAAAGAACTGAGAAGAGTGTGCATGGATAAGCTTCTTTCTTCCTCTCCAGCTACACTATCAAGCCAGTCTAGCAGAAATCAGTTGTGATGGAAAGGGCTGGCCTGCTCTCCTTGTTCTGCTCTCTAGGGCTCTTTTGCCAAAACTAGCCCTAATGAAGTGAGCCAGACCTGAGAACTGACTGGTGGAAACCAGTCTCTCTTCTTCTGGGCTGGCTTTTCAGCTGGTCAGTTGTCTGATCCCATTCGTTGTATTGCCTCATCACAGAACGAGCAGGAAGAATGAGTGGCTGAGACAGGGGAAGGGCACTGCAGCCCTTTTGGCAATACCACAAACATGCAACTATGGCTTTTGAAAATTACTACAAACAACTAGGCGAATTTCTTTGTTTTAGTGTCTGAATTAGCAGGTATTGTATTTAGTATGTATAAAATCAGAAATACTTTAAATCTGCCTCAGAAAATAGAATCAATATGCAATAACACCACCATAAAAATAACTGAGCTTGGCATTGCATTCAAGCATTAACGGAGTTTTCCTTACACACCTTGAATTTGTACTTGTAGTAATGTACTTACATCTGTACAAAGATGTTTCAGGCCTTTGCAGTATTCTAACCATATAAAGGAAAAACACCACCCTGTCCTGACCTAAAGCAACATGGTATTTAAGAACATTCTAGTCTTGCCAGTGCCCCGCTAAACAGCGCTATGTCCATGGCCATCATCAGGATGGCTCACTCCCTGGTAGGTAAAACAGCCTCTTTTTATACTTACAGAACATCCTATCACTGAAGTAAATGAGAAAAGAGTAATACTGTTCGGGTATCTCTACTCATAGGAGCCAAAAGCAGTCTCAAAGTGTGTAACTCCTAGCTCTCTGAAGCCAATGGGGTTCTTTCTTCCCCAAGAGGTCTGTGGAATCAGTGACAAAACAGTGGCAAACAAGAAAATGCTGTCGAAGGGCGTGCAATGGCACTCACATGGAGAAGTGTATGAATAATACGAGCACACCTAAAAAGCCTACAGAAATAAGGCAAAACTTAAAAAAGGAGAATAGGAGCAATTTTCTACCTTTGTTAGATTGGTACAAGTAAAGAAATAAATAGTAAGTAGCAGACTGAAGTAGATGGCCTGTTGTGCCAGGAAAACCTGCAGCTATATAAAATAGAAAACCAAATTACACTATTTTCATTCAACAGTCTTCTATTTTTTAGTAACTGTCCCTCCTAGTTTTAACTAAATAGTATAGTTATTTTTTGGAAGAATGAAAAGTAGCCTTTTATTTCAAAGAGAAATTCCATTTTCATAAATTTGCAATGATATAGTATTGCTTTCATAAAATTATCAAGGATTTCTCACAAAATATAGCAGTTGAATAAATATTAAAATCACAGAGGACCCTTATAGTTAAAATCGTTTGTTACAACAAACCAAATTATTCACTGTCTTTGTTCTCATTAAATAATTTATCATTTTTCTTCATTACTATTTATGAGCAAATCATTATTCTTCAAATGCGTTACCAGTTTCACTTTCATTCACTCAGGTCTTCGGGTTTGGGTGGTCCTTTAGGCCTTGGTTTTCAATTTGAATCCACACATGGGAAATCCAGCCTTGCATTGAGTCTGACTGAACTCAGCGTCAGTCAGTCATGCAGGATCTATGAAGCTTAGTTTAACTGCTATTCATGTGTGCTTCTGTATTGCTACCAGACCTATGCAACAGTAGGAACATTCATTTTCAGATTTTGTATCAGTAGCCTTTCGTTATAACATGTCATTTTTCTAAACTGGACTTTCTGTTTAGAACCACACACATAATCCCTGGTGTGCCTCATATTTTCACCAGTAACCTCACAGAGAAGTAAATACTAATGCCCAAGGTGAATTGTTCTATGACTGTGGGTGCTAACATCTGTGCAGAGACACAAATGTCACTATTCTAATTTATAAAATATGGGACAGAAGAATTCCACCAGAGCGCTCATTCACGATGAAAAAACAGAAGCCTTTGAGACAATTTTTCCATTCTTCATTTTTGTAGCTACAGGATTCAGGGTTGAGTACCAGCTTTTTAGCATGACTCGCTGTTCTATTTACCCATATATATCCTGGCATGATGTGTGGTTGATATACATCTTCACTTAATAAACTGGCAGACAATTGCTATATCTTGCTAGGACATACTTCTCTTGACCAAGTACCCATTGACTTTATAGAAATATATTTCCGAGGATTAACTTCTATTTACACTTGTGGTACAGCAGGTAGACTAGCCTGCAATAAAAAGCATTTTCTATTTTGATCCAAAGGTAAAAACGTTTACCATCAAACCAGTATGCTCGATAAGCTATGTCCTGATTTACTTTGCCCTGAAACACAGCATACTGCCATTGCAGAATAACATTCCCAAAGCTGGAACAAGGATCAGGCCAGAAGAGTAATAAATAGAGCAAGGTTTACCATTTGGCTTAGAATGTGCTAGGACAGCCCTGACAGCTGAACACATAATCCAGGGCTTTGCTGCAGAACTGTGAGTTTCTGTATTTTAGATAAACAGACCTTTTTAGAAACTAGTGATTCCAATTAAACCCACCAAAATCACATTCTTTGACATATCAGAAAAATTGATTTCGCAAATATGAGATGTTAGGTATCCAGAAGCAATGGGATGAGAACTGTGAGCGTGCAGATCCTTACAGAGACAGAAGAGCAGATACACTCTGTTCTTAGCAGCATTGCAAAGACAGTAGCTCTTCAAAGTGCTTTTTCTCTCTGATAAGAGACCTTGTCAACTGTTTTTAGGGTTCTGGGATATGGTGCAAGCCACATCTGTTTGGAAGACAATGGCACAACTATAATTGAGCTCTGTTGCCTCAAAACTACTCCTCACATGGACTCATTAAGATAAAAGGCTAAGATCTTTCTGCAACGCTGCAAGTAAAGATATGAAAGTTGAAGGGAGAATTCCCATTACCAAATTCGTCTTAAAAAGTTTAAGTATGGTTGAAGACCTCAAGCAGCTGCAGACCCGTGCAGCACTTCCAAATGAGAGACACCAACATCCTGTTGCTGACTGCCAGACAGATGCAGCAGTACATGTATTAATGAACTTCCACGTGCCTTGTGTTTTTTAAACGCCGCAAGAACAGATCCTGATCAAAGAGCTCATGCAAAAGACATTAGGACAGTGACAGAATCTAGACAGTTGGAGATACTTTGGCCACAGTCTTAAGCAGAGGCACATTTCTACGCTGTCACCAGTTTGCTGGCTGAAAGGGATGACAAAATAAAGCTTGATCATAGCGTCACATGAAAAAACTCGCAGTGTAGAAAAGCACCAGCTAACTGATGCCTGCGAGCTCTTCTTCAAAAAAGAAAAGACCATTCAGAAGGAACACTAGTCCACTGCAACTGCTTGCAGCTGGTCAGCACGGGTAGGTCACTAGAGCTAGTAAGGCTAGTAGAATAAACCTGGGTATGCTATTCCTCTTCAGTGCTGCAAGGAGAATACACTGCTGTTACCGATGAATTACTTGCTATACATCCAACACTGAGATCAGTTTCCCTGGGGTTAAAAAATTGGAATGATTCCAGGTGTTTCCAAATCTGCCAGTGCCAGATGTTGCCAAATCTTCTTGATGGTCCCTTTTTCTCACTGAAAATTTTCTGTGAAAAATATTTATTCTGTGGGTTGTCTGCAACTGTAGGAGTGTCTTTGCCCTTCACGATTACTTACCTTAAAATCAAATAGCTACTTTTTTTGTTTCTTCATGGAGTAACCTAACCTTTTTAAACAGAAAGGTATCTCTTCTGTGTTTGCAATTATCCTAATTACCAAATATATGTCCTATAATACTGGAAAATAAAATAAAAATAAAGAAACCTATTGGCACATCCAGTGCCTACAATAACCATGACTATTAATTCTTAATTTTGCTTATAACACTTCCTTTCTGCAATCATACTTCAAAATAGAAGCTCATATTCACAAATGCTCCTAGTAAATGAAAAGAGAGCCATAAATATCAGCAAAGCAAATCAGGGAGTTTGATTTCAAAGAGTGTTCATAGATGCTTTGCTTTTGTATTCACCAGTAACTGCTATGAAGAATTTTCACACAGTAAAATTTAAAGTACAGTGAATAAAGAATAATCATATGAGATCATCATGATGTGTACGAAGAGAGGAAAATACTGACCTGAACTTGGATTTTGAGATGGTTTGACTAGAAGAAAAGGAAAACACATTTTTAAGAATGCGGAAAAAAATAATTAGCACAAATTTGTTCTCTTCAGAATTTTGCAAATCAATACATTGGAATCACATATAGATAAAAACAAGCTTTTAAAAAAATGCATCATGAATGATGAAATTCTATTGTCTGTTATTTTCTGAAATATCATTCCTAAAGCTTTACAAATTTTCTAAGTGAAAGAAAGGAAATCTCCTTTAAAACTAAGTAAATAAACTGCTCATGTAGAAGCTGCTTGGAAGGCATGAAAATCTGAGCAAATGAAGAACATGATTGGATATAGAAATATTCCCATACATTTAGTTATTGCCTAAAAAATACATATTCTCCAGACGGTGCACAATTTAACAGAAAATGTTTCTTTTTACATGTCAGGGGACTTCCGTTCTTTTCTTACTATTTTGGACAATAATTATATTTTATAAAAGCTTTCAGGAAAACATGACTCCGCTGGAAGTTTAGTTGAATTGTTTTATATCTTCTTAACTTGAGAATTTTAGGACTGCTTTAATGCTGTAATAATTGGTCTAATATTAAACTACCGAAAGTCAAAACCCCAAGTGTCTACAAAGCTTGACTATCGCAAAGCAGTTTTGGCTAAATAAACAATGGGGAAAGAAAGACTCTTTTAAATTTTGAGATGATGGGGGTTGGTACTTGAAAATAGTCCGTGTACTCACCATAAACTCCCACAGCATGCTGGGCTCTCCCCTTCTCCACTCACATTCTCTGTGTTCACCGACTCAGTTTCACTGGTGGGCATGCTTGCTGTTAGGAGACAGAAACCACTTCAGATTGGCAGCCAAGCGAGGCACTACACAGAATGTGACCTCCTGGTCTACCGCAAGAATGCCTCCACTTTTTGCAGGTCTAATGAGAGCTTGGAAGATCTGAGGAATAGCAGATGAAGTGAGACACTTCACCAGTCCTCCTCTTACAATAAAAAAGAGCACGCAGAATTCCAGAGTGTATTGTAGCTTTTTTTGTTTCTTTCCAATGATTCAACATAACTGTTCAAAATGCACTACAGAGTACAATGTAGTACTCTTTTGTAACAAAGAGCATGCTACCTCTAGTAAAGAAATAAACCTGAGCTAGATTTTGGGACCTGACGTTTTAAGAAGTGTTCTGTTAACACTCTGGGGGTGTTTATCAGTTTAAGTGTTATTAACATGCTCGCTGATTCCGAGAAATGCCATCAAAGTTCTTCTGAAAATAGGAACCACCACACTTTGATCATACTGACCACCCTACGATTTTACTTCCATTATGAATTATGAAGGCAAGATGCTAGAAAGTAATTGTGCCTGCAAATACTATATGAGCAGGCAGGAAGGAGCACTGGGAATGGCAGAATGATGAGAATCATACAAAGGATGGTGAGAATTACTACTAATAAAAAGGGGATTATTACATTTGTTGCATATAGTGAATTACTGTATATAGAGCGATCATTACGGAATAGTTAGCAGTTGTAGCTAACGGCTTTTTAGACAAAACTCATTTGGAGATTGGTCATCACAATTTATCTTCAAATCAACTGAAATAGAGAGGGAGGACAACATATGTCAAAAGGTGTTAGTAAATGATGAACAGCCGAAGTTCTCAGTACTTTCTAAGGGAGAACACTACTTCCATGCCTGCAAAGCAAGCATGAAAGGAAAACCTCAGAAACAAGAAAACCGTAAAATTAATGTTGCTGGTTTATACAGTAGAAATACCATATAAAGTAGGAAAAAACAAGAGAGGTGGAAAATGCACTGAAATTACTGCAGAACAGCAAGAACAAAAGAAAAACAGAGTATCTTAAAGGTATTTGGGGTGCACCTTCTGCTGGTCTGATGGTTTGCTTGGTTGGTTTTTTTGTTTGTTTGGTTGGTTGGTTTTGTTGTGCAGGGTTTAAGACAACGTCTGTGGACCGAGAGTACTGAAGACAGAAGGGCTACAATGCTTATTTCTGTTAGGGATGTCTCACTATTTTGGTAGCCTAAAGGAGGCTTAAAGCAGGCTTAATTACACACATCTTAATACAAGTGAGACTCGAGAATCAGGCCCTGTATTTTCTGATTTGTCTGCAGATCAGGTACAAAACAGAACTGTTAGGAACAGTTTCTCTGCACGGCCTCTGTGTTGCCTCAACACTGACATAGAGATGCATGGAAGTGGTAAACGGTAGTTCGGTTTCCACACCCATCAATTCCATCCGAGATGAGAGACCGACAGGTTTATGCAGGCTAGACGCTCAGCTACTATTTGCAACAGCTGAGAATCTGCCCCCATAAACACAGAGTCACCATTACATGAATTCATTTAAACACAGAGTTGGCATAACAAAGAAAGATCCAAAGTATCCATGCAGGTATATCTGAATAAACAAGGCACTTCAGGCAGTAAGCACAGCAAAACCCTCTTTCACAAGGTTCTTCTGTTTTGATGATTCTTTGAAAATATTACTGTAATTGCTTTATATATCAAAAATCCCTGTTTAGCACCTGCAAGTGCTGCAATTCTAATATCATGCTTCTCTTCATAAATCAGTTTTTTAAAAAAATGTATATTGCCAGTCTTGTGTGAACTTCACAGCTTATAGTCACTGCCTTCAAAAGGTATTTAATTCAAACAATCTTTGATGATATCCAAATTCAAGTATTAACATTTCAAAGGTTTTTAAAAAAATTACAAAGCTATTTCAGACATAGTCTCAGATCTTCAGAACTAATAGTTTTTATTTTAAAATGCCAGAGTATTTTGCAATAAATGCCAGGAGTTTCCCTGCCTGATAAAGAACTGAAACAGTTGTCTTGTGCTGGGTGACTTGCATGCTATTAGGAAACACAACATTGTAGCCACCTAATGATGAACATTTTAGCACTTCTGATGGGCAAATGCAAAACAGGAGCACAGCAGTCTTTTTTTCATACGCTGTTATTAAGAACTGCCAGAATAACAGAGCTAGGCCCACTTTTGCAAGCATTACGTGCGCAATGTGTTTCTAACACTTGTGTTTCAAATTTACCAACCCTTCCCTCATCTAAAAGCAGTACCTAGAATCATAAAGTGTCACTCAGTGTCACACAAATGCTATTTGTTTTAATACATGCCAAATAATTTTTAAAAAAGTGTAAAGTAATGCAATTTTAATTCAAGTCTACACAGACTTGATATGTTAACCCGCTGTAAGAAATACCAGCCCTTTTTGAACATGACTACATGTAGAAAAACAAAGTAACAAAGAAAAAAATCTTTGTCCCTGGTTGAAGCCAATTTCAGTTCTGCTAATTATTAAATACAGCCACAATGTTACTCTATTTCAGACCGGGCTATTGCTCTAGCTCTATGAGTGACTTGCAGGTGCTGTGTTGTTACAAAAACAGAAGAGGAAAAAAGAACCATAGACAGTTCAGTTTACGTTAGAAACTCAGCTATCGTTATACTGTCATTTATATGCCAAAAGAAAAACTCGACAGAAGTGCTGAGAAATGCACCATGTGGAAGTCTAGCTCCAGCAATGCTAGCAAGTCATTAAATCTTTAGCCAGAAGAAAACAGCAACAGCACTGCATGACCACATCCACTCTTGCTAAATGCAAGCAACCTGGCAAGCCTTGAAAAGACTCAATTTCATGCTCACAGCTTTTTAAGGGCAGTGTTTGTTGGGCAAAGCACAGTGCACAGAATGAACTTTTGAAAGTCTGCCTCATCTCAGTAAAGCCAGCTTTGAGATCTTTAAACTGGTACTCCAGTATCCAAAGGAACATACCGAATTTTCTCTATTCACCTTTTGCCCTTATTTTACAGTCATTCTTCTGGAAAGGTTATCTAGATTTCCAGATAGTATCAGCTCTCTTCAATTATGGTAACTGGTTTCAAATGAAAGAATGCTTGCATTAGGCAATATAAACAACTCATATAGCATGCAGCTTAATACTTTCCTGAGTATGCAGAAAACAGGTCAAATATATCAACCACTACATTTTATTTCTGCAGGTAAGAAAATAGATCGGTTTTCTCATGTTATAAAGCTCACTTTTTACTCTAAACAGGATTCAGATTTTGGAGCAGGGTTTTCAAACTCCACTCCAGGACATAACTAATGCATAGCTAAGAGCAAGTCAATGTCCATCAGCACTGGTATGTCCTAGCCAGCTGGAGTTGGAAGAAATAAATTCCATAATCCCGCGATATGACAATTTAGTGTCACTGCAGAATCCAGAAGCAGGCTAAATTACACCCTGAATTATTGAACTGTGGCGGCAAGTATTATCATTGGAAGTGCTTTCCTCTAGAAAGTATATAATGAATATTTTAATCTGGTTCAACTTCAGCTATACATTTTTGATCCATAGGCTGACCTCAGCTCCACATTGATGCACCTTGGGTAGCTTTCTGGTTACCTGCGCTGAAGGAAAAGAGCTGCAGAAGCGGAGTGATCAGCACAGCTAGTCAGATAATCAGTAATAGCTACTGAAGAGAATCTTAACATTATTTAAAAGGTATGATACTGGCAGAATTTTAGATCAAATGGTCATCTTCTGCCTGCTAGTAACATGCAACCAAATCCATGAGCACCAGAATTCTCCTAATTCTTTCTTAAATCAGTGCAGGGATTTTCTGAATCCTTTACACCAAATCTTTGAGGTAGTCAAACAGGAAAACAGAACAAAATAAATCACCAAAGAGGTAACTTTATCCCTGCAAATTCATCTCAAATTTTCCTAAATCTGCTGTATGCCCAGAAAACACATCAGAAATAAGTGTTACTATCTATTCTGACTGTGAAGCTCCTCAGGGTAAATTCAGCTTAAGGAGAGGCTGCCTGGAAGATGTTCTACACCTTACTGTAGGGAAGTATCTGTTTTCATGGTGCAGATTTAATGTTGATACTATCAACAATCATTCTCATAGGCTCTCTCTTTCTATAGGCAGCCCATGGAAACTCAATATAAGGTTGAATGGTTGCATAGCAGTGGAAGGAGAGCAAAATAATCACTCTTCATTACAGAAGCATCACTGAACCAACCACTTCTAGCCTGAAGGATGGCACTATGAATTTTGGGAATGTTGTATACTCTACAGATGTGGTGCTTTTAATAGAAATAGAGATAGAGGTAATAGAAAGAAAAATATTTAGGTTGGGATTTCTAATGCAGTGGTAGCCTAAGTTTGAGCTACTTAGATCAGCATAACAGTCCCACAAATACAGAAAGAAATAGACTTAGGCCAGTGATCTGTACTTCAGAAAAATCCTACTCATAAAAAGTATACCTGCCCTGCCAGACAGAGATGAAACTAAGTCAGTGCACATATGCTTGAGAATGCTTTTGACTAGCAAGGTCAGGTACTAGTAGCAAGACAGCATTTGCAGCTGGTGGATGACAGCAAGTTTTCAGCCGGTTCCATGCTGCTTCGTGACTGACATCAGAACCTGAACCTTAAAGGCTATGTTGAAACACATATCCAAAATAAAAATGCAACCACTGCCTTTTAGCAATTTTTATGGAAAAATTATTCCAGCCTGAAAAGCTGTGTGAGCTATTAGACAATACATGTAACAGTTACACAAATAACTCCAAGCAGACTCACTATTTGTAGAAAATCAGTTCATTTTTCAGCAATTTCTGACTTAATATTCTGCATTCTCTAAAGTAACTGGATCAGATTTGTCAGCCTCAATAGTGATTCTTAGGACAACAAGGAAGTCAGTTGCTGCAATAACTTTGTTGTAGGTAGGACTGGAACTAAATCTAATTACTACAATTCTGATTATGTCAAATCAATACATTTGCCAGTATTAAAAGAGTGCAGATTTGAAAATAACTGTCATACTCTAAAACCCCTGTCCATCTCTGTTGTGGGGGGGAAATAAATTGAATAAAACATACATTGCAGAAACAAAGCCATCAATAACAAGAGGAGAGACAGTAAAAGTTTGTTATGTTTTGTTAGATTCGACATTAAAATGTTATAAATAAATAGTAAATATTATCATCATACTGTTCTAAGCTTATGATCCGTTATAAAGCTTATAGAATACCTGAAGAAATATAGAATTTCTTCACACCTGAATTTAAACTACATTAGCTGGTTTACCTGACTTTTGAAAAAGAAAACCTGTGCTTCAACAAGAAGAGTCGCAGACAAAGACACTTCAGTGGAAATCTAAATGGATTAAAGACTACGCTTTAGGAAGGTAGAGCACTGCAGCACCAGCCTATTTCAGACATGCACTTAGAACAGCAGAACTGCATGCACGAGTGTCTACATGCTAGAGATGTATATGCCTTTGTTATAGAAAATGCATACAATATGTGCTTTCAAAAGCTAACACATCAAATGCAGTATTTGCACAAAAGAAAGTTCAACTGCAAATCAGAATATCTTTTTACCATGTTTATTGGAAGAACGGCCAAAGCAACTAAGTCTGCTTTTCTTCTTTTCTTCCATTAAGTCAGCCAATGTAACCCCTTCGTGTTAAGCACATGTAATCCCAGCATTTACGCAGTAGATGGCAGCAGTGACAACGCAAAAAATAAAAATGTGTCCATATATGCAATGTTAGGCAAAACAAATTGAAATTACCGGCAGTATAACTAATCAGAGCTAAATCCCTCACCTCTCAGTGATTTTTGCATTTTGAGCTAAAAATCGCAATGCTTTGAAGTCAACGGAAGTTCTTCACTGACTTCAGGGTAACTAGCTATTGGTTCATAATAAAGACTTACGAGTTTTACTAAAGGCATATTTACAATTCTAGTAGTTAAAAGGTATTCCATTACTCAACAGCACTGAAAACCTGCCCACGATCCGCAACACAGGCATATGAATACCAGGGGTTCAGATATAAATAACTTGACTTAATGACTTCTCTGGTTAGAAATTTTAAAACGCTGGGGTTGCAGGAACCTAAACAACATTTTTAAAGGATTACACACTAATCACTGATTTAACTGCCTTTGAAATCGGAACCTTTTCCTGTCATAAAGAGATCTCCTGTATTCTAAACCCAGCGCTCTTCCACATCACTGAAGAGCATTATTGTGATCTTCCATCACCGTAAATCAGCAGTAATCTTGATCATCCAGAGGTTTAGGTATTCAAAGTAGGGACATAGCCGCCTAGAAGCCTGCAAATGATTATTTGGTGTATCTTGGGACCCAGCCCCACCTCATGCTTCAAAGACAGTTCTAGAAAGACATTACCAGTATATTTAGTCTAAATTTATTTCCAAAGCTTACTACTCAAGATTATTAACCTGGTGATAACTAGCTAAATTTCGCCTTATTTCCAAGCAAGTAGCTCATTACCATATAACAATGCTCCTAACCAAAAAACTTCCCATGGAATAACTGGATAGATTGTTTGCGCTGCCTCTCATCAAACCTCTCCATGCAATGTGATACGCAGCAGAGCATGTCTTGAATGCAAGGAGGTTGAACACTTCATCAACCCTTCCTCCTTTACACCCTGTTGCAGCTGATATTAAAAATTAAATTCCAAGCCACACACTTAAGCACATGTGCACAAGCACAGAGGAGTGCTATGAGATTGCCTATTAGCTGGAAATTTCCACTCAAAATACATATGCATGCCTGAAATTAAATTATTGGGATTTGTTTTAAACTTCTTTTAATTACTTTCCTTCTCCTATTTTGACTCTGAAAGTCTCCTCCAACTCTTAACCTAGCCTAAAATTATGTCTAAGTTAACAGTTTAGAGCCAAAAGCTCTCTCAAACTCAACAACTATGCAAACAAGTATTTCTGTTTATGAAAGACCTGTATGACCTAGAAGCTGTTTAAGGAATGCTGGAGCAAATGGCTCTTTTGCAGCATATTAACATCCAATTTGAACAGGATGCAAGAAGTTCCTGAGATTTCACCTGCAGGCTTACAAACCAAGTTCCTCAGGACCAGAGCTGACCGCATGGTTGTCCAATGCTCTGTGCAAATTCAGCATCACCTCCAATTCTGCATGGCAGACTTGTACGAAACGTATTTACTCCATGAAGTGTACAGTCTTAGGATTTTATGCTGATACTCAAACCCACAGTTTATGTATTCCTTCCACTCAACATTAGTAGCAGTAACCAAGTACAGTGAAGTCTTTGGCTTTTTTACGCTGGTCTAGATAAAAACTCTGTTTGTGCTACAGATTTTCAAATAGACATAAATTATTCCTTTTCTGGGTGATGCTGGCATCAACATCGACCCACAAGTTGCTTTCCAGCCCCTCATAAAATCACCTTGTTTCCTTCCAGTCAGTAACACAAATTCATACCCTGCTTCGATTGCGAACTAAAGGACTAACAAAATTCTGAAATTCAAAAATATAAAGATTTAAAAAAACTGAACTACATGCAATACAAAGATAAGTTCAAAAACAGATACCTCAATATCAAACCACGTAATTTTCACTATTTTACTACTTCTGAAAAGTACTATGGTTTAAAAGACCAGTTCACAATAAATTAGCAACACTAGAAGAAAAAGAACAGTAGTAACGTATTATTTCAACACAGAAAATAATATTCTGAGATGCCTTTGACAAACCACTTGTAGATGCATTTTCTTATATATACACAACGGTATCTAAATAAACATCATGACTCTCCAGAGTATCACATAAATAATAAGGTGCTATTTAGCACTAGAATATATATTGACATTTGGACTTTAAACGTACTTTTAGTATTAAATCATAAACCACATCCTGAATCCATGCTCTAAAAGTTCTCATGGAAATTTTAACCGCCACCATGTAAACATGGCTAAGAGGCTAAAACAACCTCTACTAAATTATCACATTAAGACACTGCTGTTACTCGAAATCTCTGACATAGAAAAATCAATTTAACTTTTACAGTTGTTGCAGTATCATGAAATCAACTTGTTCCTTTAAGCTAAGACTCAGGTCAGAAGCACTGGAGGGCCACTACAGCGTAAATTACCTTTCCCATAAAAGACTATACACTACTTTCAAATAAATACATTTTAAGTAAGCGGTAATTATATTTCTTAGCATTGAACAAAAATCCCACAGGATTTCATTTATTTCACGCTCAGTTAACCCATCTAGTAAAAAAGATTTTATACGGTTTCCTTGAATATCGGAAAAAAGATCCAGGATATCATTTCCCTACTTCAAAACTCAAAAAAATCCTCACTATTAGCACAAGGTTATTTCTTGACTGTAATTTTGGCCATATTTTTTAAGCGTTTTCTATTATTATTATTTCTATTCCATGCACCTACAGCGAAACACATATTCTTCTTGACTAAGGATTTATAACGATACTTAGTGGCACGTAGCTTGCATGCACTAACTTTTTACAGAACACAAATAAAGCAAAGTTTTTAAGTCTCAGTAGTGATTGAGTACAGACAATGATTTATACATGGACAGCTCAGAGCAGAGTTTTCTTGTAAGATTCTGAATTATCTTCCATGACTCACTATCAATATATTAACGGACGGGATTGCTCTGCTACCAAACACTTTCGCAAACTGGGAATCAGAGAGCAACATCATGTAGGCTGCACTCACCCCAGCGTAACACCCTTAAAAGCAGTCAAACTGTCCCACACAGAAGTAGTACAGAGTAATGAACACGTACTGTTCCGTTTGCCTTCTTCATCAACCTCTTCATCATTTTCAGGGTCAATGTCTTCTGCCTGCGTAATCCAGTCTAAATATCCCTTCAGATCTTCTTCAAGCTGCTGTTTTTCACGTAGTTTCTGAAAGTCCCCTCGGGCCTTGGCTTTTTCTCTTTCCTTGGAAAACTCTCTATCAAATTCAGATAAAGCAGAAAAAAAAATACTGATTGTCAAACTCCCAGGCATTTTGACCAAGGTCTTGACATTGCAGAATAACACACTAACATAGAAAATGAACCGAATAAACTACACCAAAGAGTTGAGAGCTTCTTTGAAAACAAGACAGTGGTGCAAAGAAGTCACGGCAAATCCCTATCACGTTACATCAAAACTTTCACAGCTTTTATGATTTAATTGAAAATTAAGCAGTATTCTTGACTCTTCCCATATCACAAGAGACGCCTCCTTCCCCCACCCCCTTTAGGTATGTGCTCTTCTATACAGACTTTAAACTCATTTTTATCTAATGGATACAAAGGGAAGTGACTTGCAGTAATGTCAGAGAGACGACTAGAAGATTCAGTGAAAAGGAAATTCTGGCAGCCAGTTCTCAAATCCATCCTCTTCCAGCCACAGTTTATTGGCTGTGCCCAAACATACTTATTTCAGTGTATGGTTCACAGAATTCCACTACTAAGCGCTCCCAACTGCATCGTGCACAGACACCTGTGCTGTTTGAGATCTGCATGTTTTGCCCTTTTGCTCTCTATAAGAGAACCTAGAAGTCCTGTTCTCACAGATCAGAAATGCATCCTTTTATATAAATTGAATCCTCTCTCTCGTTGCCCCAGTCTCAAGACAATGTATTCGACTGTCGCTCTAGCTTAGCTTTGTGATTTGGGTCAATCCCTAAATTACCATGGAATGATAATTAAAATAATTAAGTCATGCTCTTTGAGAAGGAGATTGGATAAAACGGCCTACTGAGGTCTCTTCCAACTTGAATTACTCCATGAATCTATGATTCCCCTCATGATATATGACTCAAGTCAATTATCAAGTAAATTCTTGCACCCGCAACATCTCATATGCCAACATTATCACAACGTTTGGTGTGATACACAGCTCCAAACGCCTAAGTCCCTTCAGTAGAAGGATCAAACCTTTTCTGAGTATCAACTTGTATGATCAGGGGTAGACAAGCATCTTTTGAACTGTATCACAACTATGTACTGATTCAGTATTTAAAATTAAGCTTGTTCCGACTACCTTGTTAACCTTGCAATAGAGCTGAAATTAAACATGAAAAATGTCTGTAGTAATTTCATTTACTACGAATTTGCAACCTCTTTATTTATTATGAACTTTCATTTGAAAATATTCCCTAATTAGTACACTCTCAAGGGGAAATTTATTAAAGCACTCAATAATAACCTTTTTCAAGTGGAAAAATACTAGGAAATCAGTTTAAGACTTACAAAATATTTTAACAAGGTGATCACAATTATCAATATGATGTTGCCCTGCTAACGAAACATAGCAGAATAATAGAAAGTACCCTAATTTTTTAACACAGTATTTCAGTTAAGTGATAGACATTACTTATTTGGAATTACAGAGATACAATCTGTCCTTTTTTTTTTTTAATTTTTATTGTTTTATTCAGAGTCTTCAAATACATCTTTTAAACACTAAATTTCTGCTTTGACACTAGTAAATTTAAGAGTTAAGTTCTTCACATGCAACCAGATTTTGTTGGGTTTCTTTTAATGTTATGTTGCAGAAGCGAAAAAGCTTTCTGTTGCAAAAGCTAAGAGGCAGGCACTACACTTTTTGCAGTTGAGGACTTAATTCAACAACAATTCGATTTGGCATGTGGAGATGATCCTGTTCCATCCGACGGCACTGTAACGAAGCTGAAGAATGCCAGTGCTTGCTTTGCATTTGCTACCCTTCACCTAGCATCCAAGGACGAGGTCTTTCAAAAGGCCGTCTCTTCAGAAAAACGCTCACGAAAGAGAGTGAGCTCAAAAGATCTCTCTGAGGGATAATTGCTTTTTAAAACAAAACGTTTTCATTGTTTTGGCAGAAGATGTTACAAGCCTATAAGAAATTGTTTGTTTTATGGAATGCTGAGGTTTCAGCTTCTCTCAGAGAGAATATCAAAGAGACTGTCCTTTACATCCGATAGAGACAACATACTCGTGACTCACTCCATAGGCAGTATCTTTGAAAAAAGGCTATCATGGCATAATATGAAATCAGAAATACCAAGCCTTGCTAGCTTCCACTAAGCATTCACGTTTTTTTCAGTTAAGTCCTTCGGGTGTTTTTCATGAGGGTGAAGGGTGTGTGATCTGGGTGGGTAAAGTAAAATGAAAGCTGCTGTTATCGCATGGAGTGAAGCAAAAGAAATCATTTAAAAATGAAACAGTTGGCAAGGCTGTACCTTCAACAGCACTTCACCCATGACTGAACCACCCTTTAACTTTGACTTTATAGTAAAATGGCTGCACACAGAGAATTAAACAGGTTTTTTAATATACACAGCTAACACTGACCTTTCCCTTTAATACAGCACAGAAGTCAGACATTGTCTTGTTAAATGCTGCTGCAATTTATCAGCAGGGAGAGATGCAATCGTGCTTGATTTCCGTGACATTTAGAAGTTTTACTTTTATTTTTAAAACCTGACTGTTTGTAAGGAAATATAACACCTGAGAAGACTGCATTTTCTTTATGGGATGGAGGAATCTGGCTTTACGGTATTATTTTTTTTTTTCTATCACAGTCCCAATGAAGTGGCATCCCTCGGACACACATACGTATGTATTCCTTTTACTGAAATACCACAAACAAGAAAGTGGAATTAAATGGAACTGGAATGTAATGACTTTCCTGTTAGCAGAACAAAAGCATTTATTCCCCAAGAAACAAGAAGTCATTTGAAAAAGATGATGGGGATGAGACGAGGAAGAGACGTTGGCTCTTTAAAGCTTCTGACAAGGACATTTAGACAACAACGTATTTGAATATTTAGACAAAGATATGTAGACAGTGGCTGATCTCCTGGAAGGAAGAATAAGACAGCTGCTCGTGCAGCATTTTGTGGCTATGGAGAGCATCGGCTGGGTCCAGGGCAGAAAGAAAAAGCTTTTGGCTATGCAGGCAGCCTAAGTACCAACACAGACAGACTAGTGGCCGGAACCAGCCTCCCTGGCTGCCATCAACCCAGTCTAGAAGCCTCTGACAGTTGACAGGCTTAGAAAGTGGCACATTAATTGTGGTAAGTGGACTTAAGCTCGGTAAATATTTGGTTTCGCAAATGCCTGTGTTAAGAGCTAACTTCAAAGTATGTATTTCATTCTGGTTTGACAAAGTGACCTGGATCTGTCATTTGAAATTGTGTAACTGGGGGGGAGGTGTTGTTCATTGATTAAACTGACAAAAAATTGTATTCAAAGGGCTGTTGTAACTATGCTAGCCTTCAAAAGAGTCTCTCCACTAAAATATGATTTAAATCAGTCTCCACCCAAGTTGCAAACTGAAAAATCCTGAGGAGCTACTCTGATTTGACACCTGCATATGTGAAATGAAAATCAGGCCTATTGCCTGTAAAATTTCAGTTTAAAAATAAAACGGATTTAAGTAGTTTTCATAAAGGACAGGACTCAATGAACATGTTTTTGTCCTAGTTTCAACAACTAGAAAAAGCCAAGCTCACTACTCTCTCATATTTTAAAGGATAATATGCTTCAAAATTAAGACTTTAGGCTCGCAGGGCTAGAAAGCACTTTTTTTGCAAATCTCTACTTTTGAAGAATCTTATAAAGCGACCTGCAGAACTTCTATAACACCACCTTGTATAATTATCTGTTTGCCTTCAAAAATATCTTTTCTGCAAAACAGTCTATTGCTACCTAGGTGGAGGCAATTCAGTTTTAGATTTCACTGCAAATGCAAATAAATCAGATGACCCAGTCCTAGCCAGCCTAATTTTGATCTAGTTAAATATGACTAAGAATTGCAGCATACGACAATATCCTGTAAACTGAGCAAAGCTTCAGACTGCAGCCCTAGTGTAAGTAACACTATTGCACCTGCAGCAGAAAGGAGACATTACTTGCAGAATAAAGCATTATATGTAGAGTCATCTAAGTAATATAACCTATTTTTAGTGATAGCTAAGCTACTACATAAAATGCAAGTTTTATTTCTATTGCCCAAAAATTCCTTGTCTCCTTGCAGAAAGACGATCTCAGTTCTCTGGTTAGGCAGACCACCATCATCATCAATGCTGCTGAGGCAGAAGCACATAAAATGCATGTTTTGCGTTCATGCCTCGATAGTGCGTGGCATCCATTTTCATGCCAGGTTTTTCTTTCTGCAGAGTGCAATACTTACGGCTGGTATGCATCAGCTGGGAATGGCTCGATGCAACAGGGTGGAGGGGGCAGCTGGGAGTACCTACTGGGACTCGAGTACAGCTCTCTGATTCTCACACCTTAATTTGATGCAGGGTCAGTCACATGAACCAAAAATCTTAAGATGACACTTTGCTTAAATATATCTGGTACACTCTCTCTTCTGTCCGCAATTCATGGACGTAATAACCAAGGGGACACCTACACTGGCCTCCTATCAGCTGATTGCTCGTCCATGCTAAAGGCTAGGCGCTTTTCATAAGGGAGTTTGTGCAGCAACGTGAGTGTTGCTGTATCTCCTGTGCATCACTAGGCACTGATGATAGCAAATAAACAGTTGCCTTCGATGTCTAAGCACAAACCAGGACACTAATTCTTTGTTGGCCGTATTACTGCCCTTCTGTGTCACTGCAAACGCAGAGAGAGACAGAATTCATCTACTGCAGTATGCAACTCACTGCAGACAGGGTCTGGTACGTGGAAAGTGTTATGCTAATGCTATATGTAGAACTGTCACCCAGACATCCTAGACTCCCGTTTATTCAGAGAGAACAGTCACATAATAACAAAAATGTACTCACAGGAGTAGTGTTGGCCACCAGCCTCACAGCAGGGGTTTCACACAGTGGTAACCATACCAACTAGCCAACAAATTAGCAGAACCAAGCCAGAGAACTCGAACTGCTTAAACTGTACAGATAAGCACGGACAACAGCTCACAGCTGGGTGTAACGGATGTAGAGAGACGTATAAAAGGCTAAGTAACATCACATCTTTAATTACTGGAGATTTGTATACATCATTGTTTCTTTCAGAAATAATAAAAACTCATAGGCTGAACACTGTAGAACTATTTCTGCAGCATAAAAAAAAATTATAGCAGGAATGCTCCTTGAGCAAGGAGCATTAGGCTCTTGATGGGGAAATGCAAACTGGTATTAACTACCCATAGTTATTTCTATACAGTTCATTAGGAATTGACAAAATGTATAATCAATGGCTCCAGCACCACCTCTGTGTAGCAGAGGGCCCGCACAGCATTACTGCGCCAGACTGCACATGAACGCAAACGGGATCACCTGTGGGAACAGCGAGATAGGAACAATTTGATACAGCAACAAAACCGAGATCTGATGTTTCAGACTGTTATTACATCTGCATATTAAGATGTGCTCATTTTGTGCCTAGAGAGCTGCTTGGCTCAGGACACACTGGATTTCTTAGTGGAAGAACCGGTATTACTGAGGGTAGGACCATACTGCAGAGCATATTCACCCCACCAACGTGATGTGCGCTGTCAACACCTTTTTTGAAACCGATGTGGTTTGTTACCTGCCAGGAGCTCATCAGCAAGCATCTCACAGGACTAATCCCTAAGAAGCCTTGGTGGGATGAGTTCAAACAGGACTGAAATACGATCAGTTCCCTTCAAGCTCTTATTCAAGAGTACTGAACTACTCCCACTGTCTTTAGCGGTCTCCGTTTAAAGCAGTTGGAGTTACTGTTGTACACAGCTGAAAGTAAAAGTATTTGCTGATTATTTATTGTTAGTATATTCGATTGATCAATCAAGGATAATACTTCCTTGTTTTGAATCTATTTGTGTTTGAGCTTTATCTTTACAAGCCACACAGCATTCAAAAGAACCTGCTTCAGCTCATAACCTGTTGAGATCTAGAGCTGAAGTCCCTCTCCTCCTTTTTGAACATATATTGTGTTTGTCTTTGTGAGGGAGTTACATTTTTACCCATAACATTTTTTTTTTTTTTAACTAAGCCTTCCCTCTGCTGTGAAAAGAAACACTGTCAAAAGCAGTTCATTTCCCTTTTGCTGAAAGACTATGGGTGACAGTTTCTATTTGGTGCATCATTATTCAAACGTCTCTTTCTACGAATTTTTCCATATATACTGCAGACAACAGTTCTTAGGTGTATAAGCTTATCTGTGCCAACATATTTTATATGACATTCATTGACAGACATTGCTGTGAGATTAGCATGGATGAGTATCCTTCGCTTCTGGAATCATTATGTACATACATTGCAAATAATACTGTGGGAAAGAAATAGAAAAAATGAACATTCTCTTAGTAACCTGCAAGACTTGCATGTAGGAGGATGTATGTTAAGGACATGTCAAAGTTTATGCTTTGTTGTCCTTCAGCAAGGCAATAAATTCAACTTACAGGGATTTATTAAAGTGTGTTTGAAAGGTCTTACTTGTTCCCATGGCTACCCGAGGAAATACTAATGCCTTGAGCAGAAAATGCCGTCAGCAGAAAGCATCCCCTAATGATAAGGACTATCTTGAGGAATAGATTATCATGCATCATTAAAAGCCATGCCTCTTAATAAATAAGTTATGAAGTTTTATAATTTATTATTTTCTCTGTTCATAGTAAAACAGTTCAATGCATGCTGAGTTACTGGCATATTTATTTTAACTTTCAACGCACTTTTAAAGGTACTTTCAGGGTGGAGGAGTATCTCTCAACTCCCTTACTTTTTTTATGGTTTAGCTTTATTTGTTAACTTTCTAATAACCTTAACTTTATGATTTCTAGCTTAACTTTCTAATTCCAGCTCACTGTCTCTTGCACCAATAGCCATGATATGCTCTGGTCTTTTATCCTGGAATATTTGGAAGAGGCCTATCCTCAGGTCCCAATTTCTGTGCCTAGTATTTCCTGACTTCAGAGAACACAGGTTCAAGTTTATGCCTATTAACACACACTGTGTGTAGCCAAAGCTACACGTAAAGGCAGGCTCCTGAAGCAGTTCACCACCTTTCACAGAGCTAGAATTGCAGGGCAGTTCCGCGGGGCAATTTCTGTGCCATTCCGTCAAGCATGAAGTTGCCCCAAAGATGCACGGCCTGATCCTTGCACCATAACCAGAGGAATAACAAAGGAAAACAAGGTGCTCTAGTATCGCTAACAGACTGAACCCACTCCCTGCTGCTGGCTTAAAAGACATAGCAATCAAAACAGAGTTTGATCATGTCAAGATCACACTGCAATTTCTAGAAGCTAAAACAATTATTCAGAGCCACATACAGCTTTAAATTTGCAATGTGAATGAGCAAAATGCAGACCAGCCCAAAATAATGAAAATACAAAGATATCTGAACACATCTATGGCAGCTTTCCAGAGCTGCAAGCATTTTGCTCTGTATTTCCAATTATTGAAAGAATTAAAAAATGCAGTCTAATTGTGAAAGGTCAGCTGAGAGTTCCAGGTGTCCGGCTAGATTCCTAAGAAATTCACTGTGCTGAAAGAAATTACCAACATGCACATGTTTTGAACCACACTACCAAAAACATCTCCAGGTACATTTCTGGAACTGGATGTAGAGCCCATTTTTTCTAGTATGTTTAGGGAGGAGCTGTTTACCAGTTCTGTTCTCAGGCCAGAGCTACAGTCTTCTTCAGAGCCCTCTGCTAAGTTGGACCAAGAGCCATCAACTGGAGTCCTTTGCTGGAGCCACATCTATAGTTAGCTCTAGAGCCATTTCTAGAGCACTTTCCAGAAATAGCTCTTAGGTCAAATTTAAAGCCCTTTTATAGAATCATAGAATGGTTAGAGCTGGAAGGGACCTTAAAGATCACCTAGTTCCAACCCCCCCTGCCCTGGGCAGGGACACCTCCCACTAGACCAGGCTGCTCAAGTCCCATCCAGCCTGGCCTTGAACACCTTCAGGGACGGGGCATCCACAACTTCTCCGGGCAACCTGTTCCAGTGCCTCTCCACCCTCATAGTGAAAAATTTCTTCCTGATATCTAATTTAAATCTATTCTCTTCCAGCGTGAAGCCATTACCCCTCGTCCTATCTCTACATGCCCTTATAAAAAGTCCCTCTCCAGCTTTCTTGTAGGCTCACTTCAGATACTGGAAGGCCACTATAAGGTCTCCCTGGCTCTCACCAGAGTGGAGTAAAGGGGGAGAATCACCTCCCCTGACATGCTGGCCACACTTCTTTTGATGCAACACAGGATGTGGTTGGCTTTCTAGGCTGGGAGTGCACATTGCTAGCTCATGTTAGCTTGTCATCAACCAACATCCCCAAGTCCTTCTCCTCATGGCTGCTCTCAATCCAGCCTGTACTTGTGCTTGGGATTGCCCCTGCCCACATGCAGGACCTTGCACTTGGCCTGGTTGAACTTCATGAAGTTCATACAGGCCCACCTCTCAAGCCTATCCAGGTCCCTCTGGATGGCATCCCTTCCCTCCAGCGTGTCAACTGCGCCACACAGCTTGGTGTCATTGGCAAACTTGCTGAGGGTGCCCTCAATCCCACTGTCCATGTCAACAACAAAGATGTTAAACAGCACTGGTCCCAGTACTGGCCCCTCAGGAACACCACTTGTCACTGGTCACCACTTGGACATCCAGCTGCTGACTGCAACTCTTTGAGCGCGGCCATCCAGCCAATTCCTTATCCACCAAGCCGTCCATCTGTCAAATCCGTGTCTCCAATTTAGAGCCAAGAATGTCGTGTGGGACAGAGTTAAATGCTTTGCACAAATCCAGGTAGGTGACATCAGCTGCTCTTCCCTTATCCACCAACACTGTAACGCCATTGTAGAAGGCCACCAAATTTGTCAGGTGTGATTTGCCCTTAGTGAAGCCATGTTGGCTGTCACCAATCACCTCCTTATTTTCCACATGCCTTAGCATGGTTTCTAGGAGGATCCGCTTGCCAGGCACAGAGGTGAGACCAGTCTGTAGTTCCCTGGGTCTTCCTTTTTTCCCCTTTTTAAAAACAGGGGTTGCGTTCCCCCCTTTTCCAATCATCGGGAACTTCACCAAACTCCTGTTTCCTTCTGGAGAGGGCCCACATTTTCCCTAGTTTTCCTTTTGTCACTGACATACCTATAGAAGTTTTTCTTGTTGCCCTTGATGTCCCTGGCCAGATTTAATTCTGTCAGGGCTTTAGCTTTCCTAACCTGCTCCCTTGCAGCTCGGACAATTTCTCTGTATTCCTCACAGGCTACTTGTCCCTTCTTCCACCCTCTGTAGGCCTCCTTTTTGTGTTTGCGTTTCTCCAAGAGCTCCTTGTTCATCCATGCAGGCCTCCTGGCATTTCTGCCTGACTTCCTCTTTGTTGGGATGCATCACTCCTGAGCTTGGAGGAAGTGATCCTTAAATATCAATCAGCTTTCTTGGGCTCCTCTTCCCTTCAGGGCTTTATCCCACAGTACTCTACCAAGCAGATCCCTGAAGAGGCCAAAGTCTGCTCTCCTGAAGTCCAGAGTAGTGAGCTGTGTGCCCTCCTCACCACCTTAAGGATCGTGAACTCCACCATCTCATGGTCACTGCTGCCAAGGCTGCCCTTGAGCTTCACATTCCCCATCAGCCCCTCTCCTTGTTGGTGAGAACAGGGTCCAGCATGGCACCTCTCCTCGCTGGCTCCTGTATTTCTTGGAGATGGAAGGTATCATCAACGCATTCCAGGAACCTCCTGGATTGCTTATGCCCTGCTGTGTTGTCGGTTGAAGTCCTCCATGAGGACCAGGTCTTGTGAACCCGAGGCTGCTCGTATCTGTCTCTAGAGGGCCTCATCTGCTCTGTCTTCCAGGTCGGGTGGCCTGCAGCAGACCCCCACTGTAACATCATCTGTCCCTGTCCTCCCTTTAATCCTAAACTCTCAGTTAGCTCCTCATCCATCCCGAGGCGGAGAGGAGCTCCACGCACTCTGGAGCCCCTTCCCATAGCACTTTCTGGAGCTCTTCATAAAGGCCTTTATTAGAGCAGCTGTAGAGGTGTTTATCTCACAATCCCTTTCTAGAGCTGAATATAGAGCCCATTTCTGGAGAGCATCCCTAGAGCTGGGTCTAGGACAATTTGTACAGGTCATTGCTGGAGCTGGAACCATTTCTGGTGTCTTTTTTAAAGCTGGCTCTGTAATTTCTGAGATGAACTAGAGACTGAGCTGGATCTGGAGCCATTTCTAAAACCTGACCTGGAGTCTTTTTCTAGAATGCCTTTTCCTGTAGATTCCTGCAAACTGCGATAGCTATTCAACTGAGCATTCACTTTGAGAATAATGTGAATAATACTAGTGTCTAATACAGAGCAAAAAATAAGAGTATTTTGAAAAAGCTGAATTACCTCAAGCCTATGAATTTTCTACATGCTTATTATTCGAGGGAATATTTAGAAAAAATATTTCCACCGTCAGCTGTGCAGAAATTAGAATATTTGCTACATGCAGATTCCACCCACACGTTATTTATATTAATTTACACATCTGTCATTAAAAATACGAACTCTGTTTTTAAGAATATCACCTTCAGCAGGCAAATCTGACATGGATCACCAGGAAATACTCACCTTCAGAAACAGCTAGATGTAAAACAAAAGATCTCCCAAATCATCATTCTCATTCATTTCTACAGTATCTAAATACATCAAACATGCAGCGCGCAAGAGGCATTACAGAAATACAAAGGGGCAGATGGTCACAGAGTAACAAAGGAGTGCAAAGAGAATGAATGAATATTTTAAAACTGCAAACAGATCAAAACAGCAAGCACATTTAGATTTACACAGCATAACTTGATATCACAGGAAGTAACATTTTCATACAGAAAAGATGTATTAGGCATTCAGATTCCACTTCCAAAATCTGTATGCAAAGCCATGCTTTTCAAATCAGTCGGCATAATTTTTTGCATTCTTGAAGTTTGATTGGTTTAGTAAAATTTAAACTTTGTGGATTTATCATAAACCAATTTTCATGCTATGGTTTGAAGAGCATAAAACTTAAAAGCTAGTAACTCTTAAGTAAAAAACAAAGAATGCACGTGCTAGATATTCAATGCCTGTCTCAGAAAGAAAAATATTAGGCTTTCTACTAAGAAATACAAACATAGGATTTTACATTATTTTTTCCCATAAAATCTAGACAGGTTTCTAAATAGAAAATATGTGAAAAATATTTATTATTGATATACAAATGGCATTTAGTGATCAAAATAATTCAGTGTAACAGTATTCCACACCGGCCCTTGTAAGAGTTTCAAACGAGTATGCCAGGACATTTTCTTCACTTACGTACCAAACATTAGTTTGGTATGATATGTATCTTTTAGGAATATTTTCTCTTCCTTTCTCTTTCCGCTCTGAACGTCAATTGGTGATATTTATATATCACATATCACAGTTCACTAGTATCATTTCCTTAAGCACAGAAAATAAAAAGCTGGAGTGTTAGGAAGAGCTCTTTCATGTATTTAGGGCAAACATGGATTCAAATAATTCATCAAGCATCCCAAGCACTCAAGTGACATTGCAGTTAGGTGACACTATGGCAGAACACAAATTTAGGAATGACTGAATTTATGAGTTTAAGGAGAGGTCACACCACACTTGGCACTGCTATTTCTGTTTGCTGAAAATCGAAGGCAAGCCAGTAAGGGTTCTGAAGAGCATTAGAACTCTATGGATCAAGCAGTCCCTAGAAATCAGTGGTGATTTCTTGTCTGCAGAACGGAACCCAAGGAAAGAGGATACCTCTTCCCCTGTATTGTAGCAGCAGCTAAAGAACTCCATATTCCAACTAATATGATACATATCATAATGTTGCAAACCTTATAAAGTATTTTAAATGTATTAAATCAAACATAAAGCTTAGCTGTGAGGGTCTCCCTGAATTTTCAAGGCTTTAGTAGAAGAAATGAACATGTGCAACAAAAAACCAAATCCAGCATTACCTTCCCACAACTTATTTTTTAAAACATAAAAATCTGAAACCATGAACAATTCAAGTCATGCAAGGGAAAAGGGGAGCATTTAGTTAACTGTTACACAGGACACTTTCACACAACAGGAACAAAACCAATTGCTGCATATGACCTTCTTAAAGGCCAGGGAAAGGAACTGTGAAAACTTAATCCTCTAACAACTTCAGTGGGAAGTCTAGTCACACAGCAACGTTAGGTAACAGCATCAAAAGAAGAAATAAATTACACAGTAACTATCCTCATTTAGCTGTCCCTCCCATTCCTATTTTTTTTTTCCCAGTGTGCCTGTGACATAAAAGCTAGGCCCTTGGTTTTGCATTGATTTACGCATTTGTCCCTGAATAAAACAAAGCCAATGTGACTGCATAAATCAGACTTTACAGGGTAGGTCTTTGAAGAAAGAGGTTAAATCTAAAAATCAGCAATGTGTTTTTAGCACTCTCTCTTCGCTTTTAAACATCTGCTTTGCAAAGTGATTCTGACGGTAAGGTAAAACTATGCTTTCCCTAGTTTCCTGTGTGCAAGAGTAATCTATCCCAGATAAATAGCTTACAATTTTAAAAACCACGTTGTAAAACCACTCATCAAATAAAAACATTCTTGTAACATAGTTGTTATATCAGCAATTGGGAATTTAGTTTGATTGCCTGATTTCCAGGAATATAATAATGCATTGTAATTCCTTTCAAATCCAATGTACAACACGGCGAAGCCGTGAACAGAGCTGCGCACACCATCAGCAATCTGATGACACCAATCAACTACGGTGTCAGGCTGCTTTCCATCCAAGACAAATTCTTCCATTGGCTAACAAAGATGGCACAGCTTGCGCGGCCATTATCATTTGTTTATAACTAAAAGCTAATACATACAACTATAACAATCTTCTTTTAGTATTCAAATGCTAGCAGGATCTTTAATTTATCTATCAGAAAATATCTTTATCATATTTCCTAAGCTCAAGTGTGTTAGAAACCAGGAAATGGCAAAGGAAGCGTAGTTGTAACCTCAGTAAATGAGCTTTGCAAGAAGAAAATCTTGCAAACTGTTGCCATGAACTACAGTTTTAAGCCACACTATACAGCTAAAACTGACACCACTTTAGTTCTTGGCTGGAGTCTGGAGTACACAAACCAACAAAAAGCTGTGACAGCCTCCCACTGACAAGTATATTAAATTGATACTTGATTATTGATAAATCGATCAGCTTGCTGGCGCAGGCTGTCACAGCAGGACACAGCTCTACAATAGGGAAGCACTAAACACTTTGTGCCGAGGTAGCCTAGTCATACCCTTTCTGTGAGACAGATCTTGAAGCAACCTTTAAAAATATCTTGCAACGTGACTGCTAAACACAAATCACACTTCAATTACTTCATGGATATTTGAAGAAAAGCAAGAGTTGGGCTTTCAGTAGGCTTTCAGAAAAGGACACGTCTATAATCACAGGGGAGAATATCTGTACAGGTGCACCACCCATCTCTGTGTGCGAAACAACGTTTCTCCCTGCTGAAATATTATAGAATAAGGAGATTAGTGCTTCATTTAATGAATATTTTTGGCAAGCATGGTGAACGTGATGTCAGACAGATAAAGGCACTAGAATCACACAGTTCAGTCAAAAGAGCAAACACTGGTAGGATGACATAAGAATCTCAAGTGCATGCAAAAAAGCCATCGCTGAGAAGCTTGAGTAAATGCAGAGGCCATCTTACAAGTAGCAGTAGCATACACAATGTTAACTCAACTGCTTACCCACTAAGTACACCAAGAACCAGGTTAAGTACGAAAAATGAGCCAAGGATGATAAGACTAACAAAATAGATCCATGGCCATTCACATCCTATTGCATCATTTACCTGTAAAATGTAAGGAAATAAGTTATGATTCAGTCATTCATTAAACAGCAGAGTCCTTTTTGCAGCTGCCAGATCACGTAGGTTTCAACACTGAAAATTTATGACTTATACAGTTCTTCAAAAAAAATTAAACAAAAATCCATGAACATTTGTTTAATTTCTTTACTTACCCAAATCATGTTGTAGATGTGATGCCTTAGAAGATGAATTTAAATGAGATAAATAAGTGCAGGAAAATTATTCATCCCTTTTATAATTTTGCCACAAGTATGGTCATGAAGAATAAATACTGGTATGTCTAAGCTCTGATTTTGGTATTTGTACGTTATTCCTATGATAGCTACAGAAAACTGTTTCTGTTCTAATTAGAGAAGGAAGAAATAGAGCTTTATTAAAGACATCATCACAACTGAAGTCTCACCTGTATAAGATAACCTGTGTGTTCATGGCAACTGAATTCAGGACTCTGCCTTCATGATGAAAAAGGTGTATGCTTACCCGCTCAATACACCAAGAACAAGATTTAGTACGAAAAATGACCCAAAGATGACGAGACTGACAAAATACACCCATGGCAATTCAAATCCCATAGCATCATTCATCTGCAAGAAATAAGATGATCTTATAGAGTAGATCACTATAGTAATAGCAACGAAGAGTCAGAGAAAAAGAGAATTTAATCATTCAGGTGAGACAGCATTCTATACATTCCTTCCGTATTCAATGAAGAACAACATAAGAAAGGAGGCACTGGCCATATTCACTTCCCATTTCTAATTTGTACTCTAAACCAGTCCTTTAATATCTAGAACATGAACTAAATTTCAGATCTCACTTGTTTACAAAGTATATTGAAATATTAGGATTTTTAGTTCATATATATCCTAGCTACATGAATGATCCTTTAAGAAACAGTAATATGTACTTCAACAGTACAAGCAATATTATTTTTTTCTGTAACACAGAATGTCAGTATTTTTTTTCCTACCACTGGATACAGTCAGACATTTTAAATTAATTCAAAAAGAAATAAATGAGAATGAGTTTGTGTAAAAACATGAACTCAATTTTAAGAAAATGAAAAACTGAAATCAAACTTCAGAAACAGTGGAAACATGGAAATATTCCAGAAACACTTCTGAACAAAAATTATATCAAGACCAAAGTTAAATGAAGTTTAAGAAGTTGTTACTTCAACCTGACTTTAAAAAAAAGTAACTGAGCTGTAAATACACTCTTTATAGACTCACGCAAGCTTTCTTAGAAAGACCTTTTCCACCATCTATTCTTAGCGGGCTCATTATACCTATTGGAAGAGGGAATTAAGCAACATACCCATGGAAATCTGAAAAGGCCTATTCAGAAAAAAAAGATATTTTAAAACACAGGGAAATTGTCTTTGTAGCATCCAGGTGCAAAAAGACATTTTGGTAAATTACAAAAATAATTCTGACTTGGAACTTCTTGGAAATGTCTCCTGTGGGAGAGGAATTATTCTGGCTTTTTTGTTTATACTGACAAGTTTGCATTAGATTCTTCTTAAGATGCTTTTTAGCCATGAAAATTCAGCAGACAATAAAAATTGCATGAGCATTCAAGACTGGATATGGTATCCAACCTGTGGGCAAACATTTTTCCCCTTCTGTGAATGCTGTTGTGTTTGCCGTATCTGAAATTCGTGATTAGGCTTTGAGCTCTATTGATAGTCAAGTTTGACTCCTATCCTTAACATCTCTTTTGGAATAGACATATTAAACATGGGAACCATTGTTTTTCAAACTGTACTGATTTTATTTTTCTCCTGTCTTTTAAAAATATATCATAATCTCAGTTTCTGCAAGGTCGCCCTAGGGGTGGTTAGATATAAGCACACGCATTAAGTCTTTGCAGGTTAAGGGCCATAGGCACTTTTCTTCAATGGTCATCTGTAATAATGCCGCTTTATGCTAACTAAAATAAACAAACTTGAAGATTATTTTACACAACTTCTTCATGCATCCCTTAAAATAATCTCTCTCTGTGTCATGTTTTAAAATGCTTTAGTAATTGAACTGAGGTACTGAGAAGTAACTTAAAATTACTTAAACTGCAAAATATATATTTAGAAAATTTTTTTCTTTTAATTTCAATAAAACTATATTTTAGAGAAATTAAAATGCAGAAGGGTTATAGTCATTCAGAAATGCTGGGATCATTACTTCCAATTTTAAAAGATTCCAAGGTTCCATAGTCCAACTCTGTAACAGCATATTCATATGGAAAATAAAGTCTTTCATAATGCTGCCATTAAACTGACCTACTTGCACTTAGTCTCCTGTACTAATGTACCTTTAGCAACACTTAGCATGTCAGGAGCCTGTGCTAAGGAGATCAGTTGTGGTGGTTTTGGGTTGTTTGGTTTTTGGTAGGTGTTTTTTTTTGTTTGTTTTTATTTTTGTTGTGTTTTTTTTTGTTTTGTTGGTTTGGTTTTTTTTTAAATCATCCATGCCCATTCCCTCAGAGCAAGTCCCCCACATTTGACAGGTCTTAACAATGAAGACACTCAGGCATTTAGTAGAATACCCTATCGCCCAGAGTGACTTTCTGCTGTGTCCCGGTGTGTGCTGCACTTTGCATCTTCTTTCAATTGTAGGCATCTGGCCTTAAGGTTTAGGAATAAAATTTACCCAACGTTTGTTGGTTTTTTTAAAAATGCATATTCATAATTATTTTATTACTTTAGAATTGAGTTTGCTTCATAGACATGATTCATATGATGCAGGCAAAGTGTTTTTCTAACAACAGCTGATAAGAGTGAAGGTTTTGATTAAATCCCAAATACATATGAATGCATTTTACCTCTAACTGAACTGTACCATTAGCAAATAGTTGTTTGCAAGTCACCAGAGGTCAGAGTGAAGGCATAAATTCATCTGGCATCGATTCCAACAATTTCCTGCTATAAATCTTTTTGAAAAACCTGAAAGATTAATATTTGCAATTTTACTTTGAGAAAAAAAGAGCTCTGTGAATCACTGCAATCCAACTTGATACACTCTGTTTGCTCACACGTATTCCAGAAGCCAGGCATTGTGCTAACTTAGTAACCCAGCAGCAGAGCTGACATTTCCATGCTCTGTCATAAAGGCTCTATTAGCATAGGCAACTGTGATCTGCATTTCCTTCATTCACTTTATAGTGCATAACATATGAAAAAAATTCCTTGTCATTTATGCAGTTTGATTTTAAGCCCAATGTTTTAGGTTAATCTATCTAGGACTAATGCCCCATGATGTAAAAGTTGGAAACTGCAGCTAACGAGCGCTAGAAAAAATGCTTTCGTTTGGGCAGACACTGAACTAATCCGAAAGCATTCCTAACTAGTAGAACACCTTGGCACTAATCTCAGACTGATTTCCTAAAAGCAACAGTCTGAAACTGCATCTACTCAAGAATTTTACCATTTAATTCTGGAGACGATTAAACTCTATTCAAGTATTGCATTGTATTTTCTATTCATGAAGTAATATTTCTGATTGCATTAATACCAGAGATGAAAGTATAAAAAGAAGCCCTTTCCTTTTGGAAAACTTAGCTGCTCATTTCATGCATGTCAAGTGGCATTTTCCATAACTTTCAATTAAAGAAAGATTAAAGGAGTCAATTTGCCTTCTGATTATAAATTGATGCAGAGCTTGGTTAATATATAAGCACAGGAAAATCTCCATCCTCAGAAACAAGGTATTTTCAGTTGAAAGGATTAATGCTGACTTCTCACCGAAGTGCAGAATAAGGAGTTATCAAGACACAAATTCCAGATGCATTGGAAGTTGCAACTAAGAAACAATAAAAGCCCCTGAATTATGCTAAAGTAACACCAGGAAACACATCTCAAATCCTCAGCAAAACGTCTTGCAAGACTCTCATCGTCTGCGGGCCAGGGATGTACCATACCAAAGGAGGTGTCATATTTAATGGCTCTCAATGGACTTGGCCCATCACTTTTCGAGTCCATTAAGCTTTTAGCATCCATAACACCTATTGCAAAGACACCCCCTAAGTAGCATCCTTCTTGCCCTTCTTTGTGCCTTTTTCCAGATCTAGCCTTACTGTTTGGATTTCAGTTCTAATTAGTCTGCCCATCATGTCAACCAGGGTACAGAGGAGATGATGGATGATACGAAGGGCAAAGCATTTTTCACATCACTTAATTCTGTTTCACCACAACACTAGATGTGTACTACTCCATTAAGTGTTTAAGAATGCTTATTCTCCCAAGATGCCACTTTTGGCTATGCTCTGGCATTTTCACTCCTTTCATGAAGGTGTTAGATTAGATTTGTGTGTTTAAACAGCCTTGAAAAGAATTTTGAACGGAACTCTGAAGCTCTTCCTATCCCTTTCATGAGTGATGCAGTAACTAACAGTTCAAAAGTCCTTGTAAAAGGTCGCATTTGTTGATGCTACCAGATCTGGAGACAAGTTGCTCCATGCAAGTTAAATTGGTGGAGAACAATTTATTTTCATTGTATATTTGGCTCTTTGTATTTACATGCATATGTTTGTGAGTTTGTGTCTGCAAAATCTTGAAGAATTATCTAGAGCTGACAGGACAAACTTGGTACAGTCTGCAACTGCCTCATCTGGCATTTGGAGTGAATTATCTTGTTAGCGCTGCTGTAGTTGGAGTCAACTATGAGTACAATGAAGTGTAGATGATCAGAGACCAAGACTCTGAAGCGAAACAGGGAGAAAGCCAAATTTACAGCTGATATAAACCATTAGTATTACACAGCAGCAGATGGCACACTCCAATCTAAAACACCAATTAGAAACCATTAAAATGTCTCATTTATCTGTGGTAATTGTGAGTAAAATCCCCATATGCAATTGAGTGCAGATCAAGGTCTTACTTTTATGTACACCTGGTACTGGTTTACTGAAATTTGTTGCAAGCTCTTTGTATTTATCAGTTAATATAAGCTCAAACTAGGGATAATGATAAAGCAATGCAGTAACACCTCTAATTCTGCATTTGTACTATTATAGATATAATGCACTCATGCATGAAATGTATTTTGAATTATTTGCCACAATGTTTCAAACTCATTTCCTACATTTCTTAGTTCCTTTGGTTTCAATTTTACCTTCCTGCTTTCATAACATTCCAATAGACACATAACTGGTGGGTTAATTTGTTGTTACCTATAATCTACATAATCATCCTAAAATTATTAAGACTGACAAACTCAGCCTCTTTATGGGTGTAAAAATCCTTCAGAAATTAGTATTTTGTGAAATGGGCCTAATCCCACGTTCTTTGAAGCATACAGCGTTAGGTTCCCAAACGCTCAGCTCACAGGCTATTCTACTCATTTCAGAGCATACCAGAGAGCTTTTCAAAGCCTTCTAGCGTCAAAGGTTGTGTCCTGGGATATTCTAGGCTGAAGTGGAGTTAACTTAAAGCTGACTTAAACCAGCCTGTGCTTGAAGCATAGCAGCCTCCAGGCTGGTTTGTAAAAGCATGTAATTTTATCGTCGATCTTCTCCGGGTTCTGGAGTTAAAGCACAGATTTCCCTGACATTCTCCTGGTTGGCCAGACTCAACTTTGCTGTACTGTCAGCACAGAAACAAGACGAGATACATTAATAAATCTAAGGGCTCAAAAAAACTATTGAAATGAATCAGCTAATGTGATGAACAGTGTTTTTATTTTTAAATATTTAGCTACAACGTATTAAAATGCATAGAGTAATAGTATCCACCTTAATGATATATACTAAACTTTTTTCTTTTCATATCTACTTATGCCACCTATATATGTAGCATAAAACATTGTATATTATTGGATGTACTTAGTATTTCCCATATGCTGGATACAAGACATGCAAGCATAATAGCATGTACTGTTTGGACTGATGATGTAAAATTATTACCTCACTTTATGTAGAAACAATGAACAAAACCCCAATACTCAAGGTAGATCTGAATGTATCTACTAAACTGTTATCCTGAGACAGTTTGGAAACTTGGATGGTTTTAAAGGGATTGTTTGCTTCTTGTGGCAAAGTTTTTGGAAGAAACTGTAGCTATTCAAGTACTGGAGTTCTTAGTACTACCTGAAGTCCAGCCTACTTCTAACCCAGTTTCTATCCATTTTATTTAAGCTTTCTGGGGAGAAATAGTATGTTCTTTGAGTATTTGCAATGATCTACGACAAGAAATGAGTTCTATGCTTCGACGGCAGTACAGGCCAGCCGTCAGCTAAGACACTAGGTATCTTATCAGAGTAAATCAAGTTCAGTTCATGGGAAAGATACCACCCTGTGAGGTAGTTTAAAATCCTCCTCAGGTGGGTTCTTTGTGATAAGATGCTCACTTGAAAAAAACTTATATTATATGATAATTCTTTTCAATGCCAATTCAAACTTTTAATATGTATATTCCTTGGCTTGGCAGCTCTGTTCGCATGTCTGAATTTGGTCATTCCCTTCTCTCTCTTTCTGAGGTTTCTAATTTATTGGCAATTTAAGTCTTCTCTCTTTGCAATCTAAAATTGGTTGATTCGGGGCTTTTTATATCTAGAGGATATATATATATATATTTATATCTAGAGAATATAAAAAAGAAATTAGTCCAAATCATTACCCAAAAGGTGAGGGGGTTAAGCTAGATTTTAACATGAAATTGGATTCAAGTAATTAACACGTAAATTCAAAAAACCTGCCTCCAATTCCTGGCTGTTAAGTGTGATTTATGCAATATATTAATACTGTCATCCACAATCTCTATCACTCTTTCTCCAGCTGGATATCATGTGTCAAATTTCTGGCTTTGTAGTCAAAGGCTGGGTGCACTGTGCATCCAGCACATCGATGCCCTTGGGGATGAGCTGCCTTGTTTCACTGAAGAGTCTCCCTTAGATGACCTGTGAGTGGCGTTGAGTGATGCTAAGAGAACAGCATTAAGCTATCCTTAGTATGTAACAGAAAAAGGCTGAAATAAATATTTTCTAAGATTTTTCTAAGATATTTCCTCGCAATTTTTAACATTGTTTGCTAAATATTTGCAGCTGTTGTACAAAAGGAAAAAAGCTGTCAAGCATCCTTTGACTTCTCTCAGAGCGTAAGCTGAAATTCATTGCTGACAAGTACTGTTTGGATGCAGTAACATGCCTTCCATTCTGCAGCTGCAACGTGACTAATAGGACTTAAATCACTCAAAGTAGTAGTTTCCCATTGGTTTATTCAGTCAGTTCAAAGTTCTAGAAAAAGTTCTAGTATTATTGCTTATTTGACTGTCGGTCATGTTTTTTGAAAGATACTTTTTAGAGATTCCTGCTCAGCACTCTGATGAGAGTTTTTATAATACTTCAAACCTACTTAGCAACTTTTTGGTTATGGACTAATAATACCTTTTTTGCCTGAGCCAAGGGGTTTTCTTGTGAGGTATATTTGCAAAATATTTGCTTGTGCTTTGGAAAAAATCTTTGGCTGCACATCAGCTGGTTTCAAGTACGCTATATCCCCCTATTGTACTTCTGAGTAGGCTGTCCTTTAAGATTCTCGAACTAGGAGCATTCTAAAAAGTGACGCGATTAGAAGATTGTCTCAGTTCCTGATCATCTGACTGACATTCTGAAAAATAGAGTGCTTTTTTATTATTGTAATTATTTTCTTTTCTATGCATAGGTTTATGTGGGAGTTATAATCATTCTTTCAAATTCTCATCCAGTTAGAAAACAAACATGTAATGATTTTCTACCTTTTAGTTTATGCACAATAAAGAAAGTTGTCTTGTACTACCGGAAAGCTAGTGGGAAAGCCATAGCTCTTTTACGTGGTTATGGAAATACATTCAAAGAAATACTGATACCGTCTTTTCTATCTTGACATGTTACTTCCAGTAACATTAGTGCAATGGCTTTGTAGACGCTTGCATACTAGACGGATGCAAAAATGCAGTGCAGCCTAAATGTTCTAAGATGCTTCAAGGAGTATATTGAGGCATATAAAGCTTAATTTCTAAAGCAAAAAACCCCCAGATTTCTAGGTGCATGCTTCTTTTGTTATAAGAGCAGAGGAATTACGAATGAGGTATTTCTTTTATGATAACATATGTTACTATCAAAGAGTAGTAAAGGACACAGTCTTAAGAAGTTGACTTATTAATAAAGGGTATATGAAAAAAAAACCTGACACCCCTTTTCCTCAAACCTTATGCAAGTTTTAGGTGTATTTTAGATTCCTTAGACATTTCAGGTAATGAATTGTGTACTTTAAACATGAATCCTTGAGAGAATATCTTGTTAACATATCAGTAGGTGTATTAACAGGTAAAACCATATAAGACATCAATGTACCATTATTCAGCAATTTCAGCTTGGGTGCTTCTATCTCAAAAATCTCCAAGATCAATCTGAACAGTGCTAGCTAGGTCTCAGAAAACCGAGGAGCTGTTAATATTTGAGGTAGTAATGCAATGTCTGTCCATAAAATTGACTCAGTAAAATTCAGTAGCCACTAACACAGTTGCTCTATCATTTAATCAGCTGTTCCGGCAACCCATCACACAGTAGTTTGTTTCACTGGGGCCCTGCCCATCTCTCATTCAAGTTACAGGAGCATCAGCGTAGATTATTCAAGTGTAGTAGCTCAAGATAACTTCACTATGGTGAACACAAGAAGAATTAAATGTGGTAATTTTGGTACTCACGGGAAAATTGGGGGTTTTACTGGCAAGTACTGCTGCTCATTATGTGTGTTCCTACGTATCAAGTGAAATGGCTAAAAATAAAAAGCAATTTACAAAATACGTGTTTGCCATTAATAGACTATAAATCTAGATGTCTGAAAGACATGGAAAAAATCTAGAGCCAGATATGCAAATGCAGACTCAGATTTTGTAATTCTTGAGTGCTTGCTAGCGTAAATTGAAAATAAGGCAAAGAATACTATGCTCTCAGCTTTAGAATGTGAGCCAGAGCATTAAAAAACATGGGCATGCAGAGGCTGCCACTTTGCCAATAACAAGGACTGCCCTGGGAGCCAAAACTAATAGCATAAGCCTTCAGCTCGGGCTAGAGAGCAAACAGAAAGGACTGTGACTGGGAATAAACACAGTCCTGATATAAATGGAGAAGACGTGCAGATGTGCAGCCACAAACGTATTATACAATTTGGGAACACATATGCTGCACTGGCTGGTCAAAACAAGGACACTAACCCTTAACCTCTACAGTTAAGTCTAGCATTTGGCACTAAGTAGTCACATTTTTTGTGGATGAAACGTGCAATAAATGCTATGCAGCGAGTTACACAAGTTAGAGAGAGAAAAGTAGCCAGATGAAGACACTCCAAAAAATCATAGGACATATGGGATTCAGATGCAAACTGGTGAGCACCAGGATGTCCATGTGAGTCACCAGGATCTGAAGGGTGCCTAGCAGTGGCAGGATCAAGCCCTCAATCTATAATAGATATGCATAAGAAACATCATTGTTGATGCTTGGAGAATTTTTAAGCCGAGTTTACTGTTGTTAACCAGGTGATAAGGAGCTGCGCTAGTAGGTGTTACTGGAAGCTGTCATTTTCAGCTGTCATTCTTGCTAACAGAATGCCACATAACATGATGCAAAACACTGCACATATTTCACCCACTCAGATTACACCTGCTAGCGAGATAAGCCTACATACTTAATTTTACTGTTCACACAGTGACCAAATGGAAATCAGAATTTTGCGCAGTTTCTAATATTTATGGTTTTGGTGTTATTTGTTTATGCTTTGTATAAAACTCATCCCATCTGTGTATCATCAACAGATTTCTAAGTAAAAAGCGACCCACAAAACCCATGCACCTCTAGCTAAAACGGGTTCCTTAGATTCATTGGACATTCTTATTACAATCTGGTATGCCCCTAACGTTTTCACAGTTTGCAAATAAAACAAAATCTTTTCCAATGTTTAGCTAGCGATAGCTAAATCTACCTCAGCTTAATCCAGGGGTAAAATTAAAACATATAAATTGTCATTTCTCTTGTCCTTAGCAAGTAATTTCATTTTGACAATGGGCAATTTGTCTACAGATACAAAGAATTCACATCTATAATTTAATTATATAAAAGCCAGTTAAGACAGATTCCAAAGCCACTTGAATATCTGACTTTGATTATATTTCACTAGGTCAATTTGCTTCTCTGTCTAATAATCCCAGTATTGTTTGTAATAAAGTGAAAACTGACATCTGTGGACCTGCAAATATCTTCTACATCAGGAACTCATTATAGAGAAATAAATAACTCATGTGTGCAGCTTCGAATTTTTTATTTTCTTATGCCTTGCATTTTGTCTGATCATGACAATATTCAGCACCTTAATGGCTTTATTTCTTTTGCTCTCAATGGAGACTCTACAAAGTTTTCTTAAGACGCATCAGATCAATTAGCTCATTAATTCCTAGGGCAAAAAATGTTTAATACTGAGCCACTGAGCTTAAATTGGTTCTATATATTTTGTAACTATCATATTCTAAATGTAGTAACACCCCAAAGTTTTTACATTAATTTTCTTTGAAAAAATTCATGACGGATGGTCGGAGGAATTATCAGATATTGAAATATGGCCATACTTTTGCCTTGAAAGATGTTAAATGTGTATTTTTTTTCTAAAGAATCATGGAAAACCTTCCCTTTACTTTCAGGAGGGATAAAAGTTAAGTGTCATCATCAGGAACACGAATCATATAAAGCACATACTAATGCTACATTCACACAGTCTATTTGAGAAAATTAGGAAGAGCTGGAGAGCAAAACCCAAAGAGTTAATAAACCTACACTATGAGAAACAATGTATTAGCCTATAGGTAGCTATCCATTATTATTAGACTCCTTAGTATTGAAGGCTTGCATGTTTATAGTCAATTTTGCATCTCTGACAACAGACAGTGGAAGCAGAGATTCATATTTTGCCAATTTTTTTCCTTTCAATCCTAAAAGAATGCCAGCTTACCATCTTAATTATCTTTACAGTGATATTATCTTAAAAACATCTCCATATTCTATAGTCTAGTATCACAGATTTTATCTGAGAGTACGCTCGGTTGCTACATTTTTTAGCAATGGCATATTTGGAACAAATGACCACATAAAATTAAGTGTGCATTCACTGAGTGAATACTACACCCTTAATTGCATCCAATACTCCACAACAGACACACTGTTAGTAAGTAGTCCCACTTGGCCAGACAAACTTGAAAATATTAAAAGTGTAAGCTGCTGTGAGTAACATAACCTAGAGTATAATTCCGGTAAAATACGTCTTGAGAGAGCTCATCCATTTTTAACAGCTTGCTAATAGTGATCTTTACTAGTAATCAGTTTTCTTATTTCAAAAATATTTTCTAATATTTCACCTGTTAGAATTATACTTGCTATAAGGTCCTAACTGCTGCAAAGACTTACTGCTGAGTGCCAAGTAGTACAGAATATTCTCATTGATTTTCAGCACCTATGGTAGGTATGTTCTGTCACAGTCTTCTTGAATGACCTTGGACAAATCACTCACATGAGATATTTAGGTACTTAAAAAGTTCACAAAAGAATGTAATGTCCTTAGATTGAAATGAGGTTAGGCAGAGAAATGTCTACCTGCATATTTAGGAGACCCTAGTCCTTTAAAAATCCATGTGTTCTTTTTCCTCTGTTCTTATTTGTAAAATCAGTACTAATGATATCTTCAGTTTCTCAAGTCTGTGTACAACTGTCTGTTTACGTTGTCATGCTTGGTACATAAATGGGGACTGGCTGGGGCAGGGGGGAACCCACAATCTCTGCTTGGGTCTGGCTGGGAAACCAATTCACAGATGGTGAGAGTGACTTGTGTCTTGTATATTCTTTTACCATTATTGTTATTTTCCTTTTCCATTATTATTATATTGAACTGTCTTTATCTCACCCCATGACGGTTCCCCCCCCCCCCCCTTCCCCCTCCTTTTCTCTCTCTTCTCCCTACCCTTCTGGGGAGGGGAATGGAGGGTGAGCGAAGAGGCTGCATGGTCCTACTTGCTGTTGGGGTTAAACCACAACAAGCGTCCATACCTGATGCTAGAGCGACATTTAAGGGTGGGGGTTTAAACAGTTAGGTTTTTTAATACCTTTTGCTGCTTCTACGGAGACAATGTCAGGCTCACAGCTCTTGTGATTTGTTGTTTCTGAATGGTTAACAAATGGTTTGCAGTCCCCATGGCAAGCAATGACAGCTGAGAACTTGCTTTTTTCTAATTTATGTTAATATCCTGAAGTATTTTGTAGAAATACTGCAAAAAGAGCTCTTAAGCTTAATCAGAAAAGACTTACTTAAAAACCCTAGGCTTGCATGGAAAAAATGCTAGTCCAAAGGATATAAATGTAACACCACATTTATCCAAATGGAATAGGCAAAAATAAGTAATGAATAAATTTGTTTCGAAAATATCTTTTTAGCCTGAGGAGTCCAGTAAGATGCTGTGACTGGAAAGAGTATGCAGCTGAGCTCGTCTCCTGCAAAGCTCACCAAGATTTCCCACTGACGGTATTGTAAAACAGTCACTTTCTCACTTGAACATTGAAGCTTGTTTAAAAGTAAACAAAGCTCAGTGATTTATGAACTTACCCAGTATAACACATCAGTCCATCCTTCCATGGTTATACACTGGAACACAGTCAACATCGCAAATGCAAAATTATCAAAGTTGGTTATGCCTCCATTCGGTCCAACCCATCCACCCTTACATTCAGTGCCGTTCATGACACACTGACGTCCATTCCCTGAGAATGCACAAGGTGCTGGATCTTCTTCAACTAGTATATCTGAAAAGAGACCATAAAAACCAGAACTTTAAGTTCTCACATTTTTGTGAGTTAACTCTCTGCATGACGAACTATAAACCCTGTTGGAATCAGCCTGAGAAATGCTGAGAAAGGTAACCTGTGGGAGCTTCAGAGCTTTTAGCGTCTCTCTCATCTGGGCCTTATAGCCTTAAAATAAGGCTGAATCAAAACTGATTGTATAAAAGAGCTCAAGGAATCAAGCAGTGGAAAGAAGCATGTAATAATACAACATATCTTTTTAGAATCTCCCCATGCTATTTTTTTTTCTCTCTTCATTGCCATTTCTTCACTTCGTACTAAATATGGACCACCAGGGAAACAGGCCTGGACTAATTCTTCCTACATATAGTCTACTTCATTACTTAGCTGACGGAAACATAGCTTTAGCCATCAGATACCACCTTGTGATGTTTCACTCCCTCGAAATTCTCCCATAACAAACACTTTCACTTCATCATTTCACCTGGATGGAGGAACATTATTTTCTTTCGTTACTCATTTCAGAACTGTCCTTCTTACCCCACTGCCACAACCCTGAAGGAGAGACACTGCCAGATTGTGAACTCAAGAGAGTGTATCCTCCCTGTAACACTAGCTAGCTCTTCAGTAATCGGAGATTAGAACAAACTACTGAGCTGTCTCTCGAGGATAGCCACACTTACTATTTTCACTATTGACATTTCAGTTACACATTTCAGAAATGAAAACCTATTCAGAGCATGTTCCAGTCTCCAACTAGTTTACATCATTGTTTTTTTAAATTTAATGCACTCTTCCTAAAATTATGAAATACTGTGAAAACTGGGGTTACAACTGTTCTAGTGCTTTGGTCCCTGTTCTCTTTCAAACTGAAATCCCACAGACTTGAAAGAAAACAGAATTAGTCCCTTAGTCAACAGTTTCATGACTTACCTGAATCAATAAGAAAACAAGATTTGTGCATTTTTCCAATAAAAAGTTCCAATCCTATAATAGCATAGATTATGATTACAAACAATACCAAAAGGGCAATATGGAGGAGGGGGACCATGGCTTTTATAATGGAGTTCAGGACAACTTGTAAACCTAAAAGAAAAAAACAGGATAAAAGACATGAACCAGGCTTCTACGTATTGCCTTACCAAATTTTCTATAATTACACATTATTAGAAATTAATGATACAGGCACACAGAGTGAATCAGTTTTAAAGAAACTTCTACTGCCCAGAGCCAAAAACTGTTCCTATAACATAAAATACTTCGTAAGTATTTGACTTTGTGTCAAAGTCTAATTATTTCCTCTGTTAATAAAGGTTATGCCAGAGAAGTCAATCCTTGAAATGCATCACGAGAATTTCTGTTTTTTTTAGAAAAAAAGAGCATGTAGTCAGTGTGTGACTGTAGGTCACTTCATATGACCTTTAAAAAGTTCTGTGCCACAACCACACCTTTGTGGCAAGTCCTGAGAATATGTACGCTCGGCCAATTGCACAACTACTTTTGATCTGCAGAGATAAATGAAGCAGCTACCCAGGAAAACACTTTTTTACTCTGAACCAACTTACTTTTTCATCATTTATCCCTCACATCACTTCCAGAACTAAATTTTTCTTTTCTTTTCTCCTTAATTAAATATTTAGCCAAATTTTTGTCTTACCAGAAGAAGTAAACCCTAGATTAATGAAGCTGCCACAGTGAGAACAAAATATGGCTCATTTTTATTTTAATAGAATTCCCTTCTGACATTTCATAAGACTGTTTCTTTCTTCACAGAAGTCCTTTTGCTAAATATATACCATCACGATCCTTTCCATGTAACAGACTATGATATAATAAATACAGAATTAGGATGCTTCTTTTGAATGTCTGGAAAGAGCTGAATTGTAAGCCATGAACCTCTTATTCTGCCCAAATAGCTTCACTAATTAATAACGTATTAAAAGAAAAGAGGAAAGATTCTCAGAAAAATCAACTGCTTTCTTTAAGTAATATTGTTCTATCTTTTAAGTTTCCCAATTTATCTGTTAGCTCTGAGATAAACAGAAGGCATTCATGTGCATTGGAGGGGGCAGGAAATATGAAGTGTGCTTTGGCATACACTTACCAACATATAAACCATTTTAGGACCACCTACACTTTCAGATCTGCAGGGTTTTGGAATAAAAAAAAATCTGATTTTTTTTTCTGGTGTATTTGCATTTTAACACGTAATTTACTTTTATATAAAGCTTCTAAAAAGGAAGTGTATTCCCCTGTCTGCTTATTGAACTGTGTAAGAAGATCATACGCTGAATGAATTCACAATCTTTTGTTCAACTTGAAATAGGTTATCATTCATCTCAAAACCCACTTTATGTACATAACCAGATAACAAAAAATCAAGTTTATATTATCTCATTTCTGTTAGTGTCTGGAACAAGAAAGTTCAATAGTCAGACCAGTTACAGCATTCATTCCAATGGAATTAAATAGAAAAGAGCTTACTGGGCACTCCTGATACAAGCCGGAGAGGTCGCAATACACGAAAGGCTCTTAGGGCTTTGACATCAAAGCCACCAGGTTTGCCACCTGAGTGGCTGCCACCTTCTGTTTCTTTGGTTAATTGTTCCAATATTACACTAAATAACCTAGAAAATGATATGAAGGGTAGGGTCATCACCATCCATTTACCATGCAGTCAGAGGTATTAGGAAATTACTTGAACTACAGAGAATTCTGAAAAGCTGTTCAGCTGTCAAAATGAGAGGTATATTTACACATTAAGTCATGACAGGAAGAGTTATGAAGTGCAGTAGTTTCTAATCCCTCCAGAGAGCGATGATCACACGGTATCAAATAAATTAACATTCTGCTTTTATACACAATCTGCTATTTTTAAATAAATGAAGCTACTTTGCCACGTCTTTGTTCAAACGTTTGAGCTGTAAGATTTGGAGAATTACTCTTCTCCTTACAACACGAAATAGATAATTACAAGAAACCACCCAATTTTGGTGGAATATATGAACTCCAAGTGACACGGCAGTTCAATAATCTAAATACAGTCAGCAAAAACTGAATATATGAAAAAATAATTGAAGTCCAACATTTAAGAACACCAAAAAGATTTGGTTCTTACACATAACACCTTTGAAGATAAAAATATTCCCAGATGACTCATTATATTGTATTTCTTCACTGCAGAAATGACCTAGTCACTCAGAACACTTTGGAAAACAAGAGTTTTACTTGTCTTTCCCGCTTCTAGTGGCAATTCAAAGTGACACAAGTGGTTGAAGTGCAAAGTAATCTTAGGTTTCTTTTCGTTTGGACCCGCGTTTCAGATGCATGGTTTTCTAGGCTGTGGCTAGACCATGCTAACCATATCCTTTGCACAGAATCTGTAGTTCATTAGTTGCAAAACTGAACTTCTGAAAGGATTATAGAGTCAGAGTTTTGTAATCCTGAAAAATGTTTCACACTTCTAAAGGACTCCTGAAATATGCAGGTTTTTGGATTTGTCAAGAAAATTTTTCACAACTCTGGTTCACAACTCTGTCATGCTGACTAGCTGCTAGAAATCATGTAACATTTAATAGGTTGCCCAAACTAGGATATTGAAGACTTTCTCTCCTCCCAGTAAGCAATTGACCTGTATCAGTCAATGCCCATCCCTATTCTGCTTCATCCCCCTCCAGAGTGAAACCCAGCCACGAAGACTACAGAATTTAGAATGAACACCAGCAAGCTACATACTGCGATAACCATGGAAATAGAGACATTTAATATTTCAGGTCCTGATTCAGCCCTATAATTTAATAGAAGCATAATTCTAAGAAAATGAGCCATCTCAATGATTTCAGAGTGACTATTCATGCTCTAAAGGCAGACACGATTAAACAGACTTCTGAATCAAGTCCCGAATTAAGAGAAGTTGTTTTCAGTCTGTCAGTCCATACATCATTCAGAAAATTAAAAGGCTACAGGCATAGGAAGGTGCTATGAAAGCCTTCTCAACCAGGAACTTATTCTTTCACAGAAATCAATGGAAATTATGTGGCATAGCACTCAGGCAATCAGTAGACTGCTCCGAAAGTAATTCATACTGTGACTGGTTTCAGAGAGAAGTGACAAAGACAGGAGAAAACATCATTCACAGCCACGTCTACAGCCCTGTCATTTTATGCCTACCCTATAAAGTCACTTAGGTATAAAACCATTGATCTCCTTTATCACTTTTAAAACTGACATTTATATTCCTGTACAGTTTACCAAAGTTTAAATGACAAATTTGATGCTGTGGAAAAAAGTCTCTATACATGCTTCCCTTTTTCTAGTAGAGATTTCTTTTGGTATAATTAAGATTTATGCATTTGGACTGCTACAGCTTCTGCTGAGAAAGCACACGAAGCACATTTCATATAATACATTCAATACAGGATACCACGGCAGCTCTTTTAAAGCTATTAAAATACCTAATGAAATTTCACAATGAAACTAGTCAAATAGAATCAGATCTAGAAGCGATTCCATATCTACCTTGGGTTATATATGAAAATCAATTTTTCACCTGGATTTTAAGTATTAATTAAATAAATGAACTTATGCTTGCTTGCTTACTTGCTCATCTGGATTATATTCTTCAAAGAAGAAAGAGAAATATTGCTCACAGAGTGCAAGAATAAAAATACTGCTCAGTTCTGTCAGTGCCTGATGAGTTATGAAGGGTCCACCTTGTCTTCCAGGCAGACTGATGACAACCTACACAATAGTTTATATTCCAAAACTTTTGGTTTTGAGCTAGGATTTAAATCTTAGTGTGGTATTTTAGGTATCTGATAAGACATACTCCTTTTTTCTTGGATTCAGTCTGAGCGTTAGACCTAACTAGATTTAGCCTCCAATAACGAGTGTTTTATGAGTTAATGGAAAATTTTTTAGTTACCATGTATTTAGGACACAGCCAAAGATAGAGGTCATGTTAATTAGACTGCTCCAGGGTTACTGTAACTCCATGGTCACTTGACAAGAAGGAAGAGGTCTATTCAAGTGACTGCCTGGCAAGAGAATAAAGCTCTTATGTGTGATAGTCTCCACACCTGCCTACCAAGCTTCCCCTTCAGGCACAGAGGCCAATCTGTTGAGAATGACCTGACCTGATGAAGGATCTATTTATATACAAATTTTAGTCCTGGACCAAAACCGCCTGAATACCAAGCAACTGGCCCAAATACAATCTTCTCAGTAACATTTACTATCTCAGAATCAAATAGTTATAAACTCGGTATTCATACATTCATAATATTTGCCCACATTTAATAATGCTTTACCATCAATTCCTTTACTTTGTGTCTTTTTCTTTTCCCTTAATGTAATGACATGAGCTAAGAGCAGCACAGTGCTTCTGGGCCCAAGCAGTCACCCCTCTGAGGAGCAGAACAAACTCTCCAGGGTTTCCTGGTGCAGCAAGGTGCACAGGGTAAAAACAAAAAAAAACAACAACAAAAAAAAACCCCCACAAAACAAAAAACCCAACACCAACAAAACGCATTTTTAACATACATTCTCCCCAAGGCAAGCCAAAATCATATATATATGGGGTCTGATGTGCAGCCCCTCAAAGGAAAGTACTTAAGTGTTGAATTTTCCTCAGATTTTGGGAAGGTCAAGGAATGACTCGGTTAACTCGCTTCCACTGTGAAGCATGTGGGTTCTCCAGAGGTCTTCATAGAATAGATGAAGTCCACACAACTGCAGTATAGGGATAAATGAATAAATGACATAATGTATGGACCTAAACAGATGAACGTTTATCACACATCAGGAGTTCACCTTGGAAAAAATCAGACGGAAAAGATTCTGCAAGACAACAACCAAGGAAAATTTTTGGCAGAACTCAGAATTCCCTGGGAACTTTTACTATAAAGCTGATTGTGTGACACAGCCTGCAGCCACAGATAGCACTGAAAACTTTTAGGACTTTGTTTTCAATTTTCCACTCATATCAGTTCATTCTTTTACTCCAAAGGAACAGAAACCAAGCATAGGCCATTACTCACAGCCAAACAGACCAATATCTACCTCACTGTAAAGAAGATTTTAAATCTTTGTATAATGAAGGATAAGTTACTTACCCTACTACTACTATTACAAAATCCAATAAATTCCATCCGTTTCTAACATACGCATTGGGGTGTAATAATAATCCATATGCTATAATCTTCAAAAATGTTTCCACTGTAAAAATTATCAGGAAGGCATATTCTACTTTTTCCTGTAAAAGACGAAAAAAGTACGATGAAAGACAACGTAACAACAGCTCTTTTACTAGTTAGAATTTGCAGTAAGTGGTTAAGTTATATTGATCAGGACTAAGGACATACAATACTTCATGGTGATTTATTTTACAGGTTTTAATTGCATAGCAATTAATGATAGTTGTACTGACAAGGTTATAATTACATAATTGCATGAGATTTTCCTGTTTTCACATTCTGTGAGAGAAAAAGGCTCTATTTCTGCAAACATGGAAGTATACTGTACCTTTGCTTAAGCAAATAGTCCCTTCCAGGTCAATAGGATTCTTCACATTCATTAAGACCAGAAAATGCTGCAAAAGAGGGCCCTGGAAATATCCTTAAAAAGGTATACAGTGGTATACTTATTTTCACTGTTCATTATGTCAGCCTTTATTTAATTAGGACCCACAGAGTTCTGCCTAATAAGGGAGTTTGAGACAGCGTTATCCCATACTAAGGGGATTCAAAAAGCTATGAGGTAATTAAGAGTGTCTTCATTTAATTTTACGCTGTCTTGCAACTTTTTCATCTTGATGTGGAAGTTTACATTGACTTAATCTTCCTTCCACATCAGCAGAATTTCTTTAAATCACCCTAATATGCTTGAAGAAATTTCACGTTAATGTATCACCACCTTGCATCACTGAAGTTACAACTTCAGATTTCTTTCAATGCTTTCTTTAAACATTATTAGTTTCTTCATTTTACAAAAATTCTTACTTAAAAGAGTTATACGTTGAATCTCTTTTCCTAGCTAATTGGATAACATATTTTTTGTGGCTCCTGCTTTCTATAGTAACAGCATATTTGATTTGGATAAGTTGTAAAAGCCACTGCTATCAAAACAGATCAGTGAACACGTTTGTTCTTTTTACCTTCAGAAATGATCATCTCATCCCTTTGTATAATACCTTATTTAGTTATCTGTTGCTATGCAAATATTAGAGTAGAGAATAAAAGACACAAAGAGAATGATTCATTTTTTAAAGCTTGTTCAGGAACACATGATGTTGCTCACTTATCACACACAGTGTTAATTATATGGACTATAAATGCTCAGTAAGGATTACAATCTTCTACTATCATATACGCAAATATAGCACAGACATTACACACAAAGCCATGTATTTGTTACTTCTTACACAGCTTGGCACTTTCACATACAACCAAAAAAACCCCAAGCCTTGATCATTTGCAATTTGAACGAAGATCTTTATATTCCCATGTGCAAAGTCTTTAATTTGAGAGGCCAGATTTCTTTTCCCCGTGAAAAGGCCATTTAGGGCGAGTTATGTATAGGCTGGGATATACCCATTTATAAATCTGACACCGGTGACTTAATAAATGTAGAGGCTTATCAACAAACTAGATACTCCTCTCCAGGTCTTCATCTCCAACAAGCAGCACCCTGGCATCACAACGAGAGGTAAGGTTTACTCCCAGGGCAAAGCAAGGATTCCTGGATCTCATTCTCTACTCAGCTCAGTCCCATACTCCTGCCTTTTTCCTCTGCTTTGAGTACACTTCATAAACTCTGGAGAGTTTCACCCAAAACAGCTTCTCCTCAGCTGCATTATACTTTGCATGAGAGCTCCTGGCCCAGTCAAACTGATGGACACCCTCCTTCTCCAGATTTTTTTTCTTAATATTTATTTCAAAGTTGTCCCTTCTACTTAATTTATCATCAATAAACTAGAAGAATTACTGGGTAACAAGGAGTGAAATGACCTCAGAGAAATGTGATGGTTTGTGCACCAAAAGTCAGATTTGTTTGGCTAGAGAGCACCACAGATGTTACAATAATACGAATTATCAGCCTTCCTGACAAACATACTGCAAAAACACTTAAATTCAAGCAAATCCTAGCGTGTACACGTTTCACAATAACGGCTATTTCTGTCTCCCTACATATAACTAAGTCTGCAGTTTCAATATAGAAAGATAAATAATGTAAGACAACATAAGGAAGACAAAAAATATTATGGTTGGCATTTGCTATGGGCAAAATATATATCAAAATCATAGCAGTAAAAGAAAAGGTGAGACAGAAGAGAGAGGAAGTTTCATATATGTAAAATTTCAACAGCTTCTTTACATAAAAGGGAACATAGGACACAGGACTGGATGGGACCTTCTGGGCCAGGATGACCTCTTGGGTCATCATGTCCAGTGTCCTGTTATTATAGGCAAATATATATTTTAATTCCACACATCAACCTACCAGATTCCATCCTAAAAAACATCTTTTCCCTTCACTGTTCCCCTTCAAAGAATGTTCTAATGCTCTTCTGCTATTTGGGCTAGGCACCGGTCCTAGTCCCAGTGTAACTTGCTTAACATACCACATACCCTTGCAGTTCACTTCAATGTGACAGTTCAAGTCTAACAACTCTACCCTATCACTTAGCATCCATCTTTTGAAACAATATTGGTCTTGTTCCTGTTTATTTTATTTCCCCTGTATGGGAGCAGGACTGTTTCTTACTTCCTAAGCAGCGTTGCAAACATTCTATTCAAACAATACGGAATGTAAGACACACTCTGTTTTTAAACCCAGTGGTGGGCTTAAGGTTGGCGCGTGTCACTTCACAGATGGACCATAAGAAACCTCAACAGCTAGAACAACAGAAGCCACATGAATCTCAGCAAGGAAAAATGCAAAGTTCAGCACCCCGGTTAAGTAGTCCTACCTAAATACGGGCTGAGAAAGGACTTGGAAGTCACACTGGGCACCGAGTTAAACAGGCACTCACTGTAAATCAGACAAATTCCATATTGGGCTGTATTAGGAACAGCGTGGTGTGCAGAGAGAGGGAAATTATTATCCACCTCAGTGCTGTGAGGCTGCAACGCTACTACAGTTTCAGGTCTCAGTTTAACAAGGGTGTTGAGAAAGTGCAGACTCCAATGAGGAAAGATCTCCTCTCCAGCAAGGAGGAAGCTAAGTCAAGGTCTAACAGGAGACTATAACAACTTGAAGGGGGGTTAAAAAGAAAAGACTATGAAGCCAAATGCTAAGTAGCAGCACATAGTAAAATAAGGGGAAACAGCCACAACCTGCAGGTTTAGAGGTTCACAGAATGTTAAGAAAACTTTATTTATCAGAAGGGTAGTGCAGAACGGGAACCGGCAGCTTCAAAGCAGGAAGTTTTGAAGATGCAAGTAGGCAGGGGTACAGCTGACCTGACCTAGTGCTGGCAACAGTCCTTCCAGGAACTGGAGGACTAGGCAACCTCCAGAGGTCTTTCCCAGTTAACAGTTCTGTAACTTCTATTATTCTGATACGATTATGATAATTCTTACATGATCACAGGGAAAGTACAGATAAATTCAGGGCATGTAAAACTACCAACACCTGCTACACATTCAACATGTAAAGGCCCCTGCATTCTACATAATGTTGAACACTCTGAAAGTTTTCCTTTCTTTCTGTGGAAAACTAAGTGTTTCCTTCCATCCTTGCTCCCTGTTGAAAAGCATATATATGCCCGGTTCCAGAATTTGCCCCTACAAACATATATTCATAATGTACAAAAGATACAATCACAGATGATGCTATCAACAGAGTTGATGGCATAAGGGAAACACGTTTTGTAACAACAGCCACTGGGCAATCCAAGAGCCACCATTTCTTGAAAATCTTGAGAAAAGGAACACAGGTATCTATATATCTACAATCAAAGAGGCCTATTATTTTCCAGTGTTTCTAAAAAGCTCCTTTCTTCCTTTCCTTCCTTTCTTCTTCTTTCTTGCTATCATGGTTTCAGTTGGGATACAGTTAGTTTTCTTACTAGCAGTTGGTGTAGTGCTATGTTTTGGCTTCAGGATGAAAACAGTGTTGGTAAAACACCAATGTTTTCAGTTGTTGCTAAGCAATCAAGGCCTTTTTGCCTCCTGCTACCACTCTGCCAACAAGTAGGCTGGGGGTGCACAAGAAGTTGGGAGGGGACACGGCCAAGACAGCTGACCCCAAGTGACCAAAGGGATATTCCATACCACACGACGCCATGCTCAGCATGTAAAGCTGGGGGAAGGAGGAGGAAGGGGGGCACATTCAGAGTTAGGGCACTTTGTCTTCCCAAGTAACCGTTACCTGTGATGCAGCCCTGCTTTCCTGAGGAAGGCTGAACACCTGCCTGCCGATGTGGGAAGCAGTGAATTAATTTCTTTTTTGCTTTGCTTGTGTGCGCAGCTTTTGCTCTACCTATTAAATTGTCTTTATCTCAACACATGAGTTTTTCTCACTTTTACTCTTCTGCGTCTCCCGCCACATCACAACTGGGGGGAGTAAGCGAGCAGTTGCACAGTCCTACCTCCTGGCTGGGCTTAAATAAAGACACATGCTCTCANAAGGAGGAGGAAGGGGGGCACATTCAGAGTTAGGGCACTTGTCTTCCCAAGTAACCGTTACCTGTGATGCAGCCCTGCTTTCCTGAGGAAGGCTGAACACCTGCCTGCCGATGTGGGAAGCAGTGAATTAATTTCTTTTTTGCTTTGCTTGTGTGCGCAGCTTTTGCTCTACCTATTAAATTGTCTTTATCTCAACACATGAGTTTTTCTCACTTTTACTCTTCTGCGTCTCCCGCCACATCACAACTGGGGGGAGTAAGCGAGCAGTTGCACAGTCCTACCTCCTGGCTGGGCTTAAATAAAGACACATGCTCTCACACACTCACTTTTTTTTTTTTTTTAAATCACAACTTGTGTCTTCCTCAGATGCCAGATGAATGATTTGGCCCAGCAGTTAACAATATTCAAAGTACAGGCTGTGCTTTATTTACAGCCTGTTTTTTTTTAATTAAGTAGGCAGCCAACAGATGTTCTAACAAAAACTGCGAAGTTAACAACCTGCTCACCCTCATGAAGGTACTGGCAGTCCCTTCTCACACTTCCATAATTTCTTACCAGTCACTATGGACATCGAGTTTTGCCTCTGCAACCAAGATACCTCTGTAGGCCATACGTCACACCTAGCATGTCCAGAGTTCAAACAACCATTACTCAAGAGTAAATAAAGTTTAATCTATCATACCATTTCCAGTATTATTAGAAGAGCTGCTAACGTAGAATTACTATGTAAAAATAAATCTAAAGTAGCAAGAGATTAATTTAAATATATAGACTGAAGATTGTAATTCTAACAGTTTATGATGCACGTATTTATCTGCTTTCTTTTCTCTTGTTTTGTTCGAATTAGTTGAGATCTTTAAGTGCATACTTCATTTCATTAAAAATGGAAGTAGGAACACTACGAAACAAGACAACCAAACAAAAACCAAGGAAATACTAAGAGTGATAGACTGCCTGAAAAAAAAATAATCTGTATTAAAAGAAACTGAGAAGACAATTTTGGTTCCAAGAAATTGCACAGATTAAATTAGATATTGTGCATAAATTCTAATATCTATTATTGCATTTAGTTCTGTATTGCATCAAAAAAGTAGCAGAGAAAAAAACCTGCCAGCTGTAAATCTAAAGAAGTTATGATGTACAAAGACATATCTGTATTACTAAGGATCTAATCCTATGGCTGTATAGATTAACAGTAGTTTCTTCACTGATTTGATATCACCCAGAGATAGGTCATCTCTCTTTACAGGCAGCTGATTCCTGCGTGGCTGTCTGACACTTGTTAATGTTGCTCAAAATCTTCCAAGTCTCAGCAATTGTTTTCTGAATATACGATGCAACAACAGGACAGATAAGATACATTGCCTTTCTGATGGAGGCCAGTGAGCTCCACTTTAATATTGGTCACAGAGTACAAAACAAAGGCTACCCTTATCCACTGAGTTTCAGTGAAGTCATTAGAACTTCATTTTCCCAGCAGAAAGAACGCATTTGCTTTCTTATTTTAAGTAGATGAGCTTAGCAGAAACCCTGTTGCTCAGGAAGAAATCTTCCCCCCCACCCCCCCCCCCCCCCGAGCCAGATGGTATATATTAGTCATCATTTATTATCTTCTTATTTTCAAAGTCTCAGAAAGAAATATGCAAAGCTACTGTTACTTGTTGCAGTGTGAGGCACCAAAACTCTGCATTTAACTTAAGATGTCTCACAAGATAATGGTTTCAAAATAAAAAGTCATTAATTTGCAAAACCTTAACCTATTATGCTATGTAATTAAGTCTTCTCATATTAATTCTACTTTCTGGGCATCAGACAGGAGTTCTTTCTTAACCGGGGAAATACACTTTCGCATCCAGAGTAACACACAGTAAAAACTGCTTAGCAGACAAAGTGATTCAATTTAAGAGAAGTAACCAAACCGAGCAACTTTCTGCAGTTTAGACATAAGCAAAACCAGATACCTTGACATTCTTGATTTGGGGACTAATAATCAATAATGTGCTGTTAAATAAGACGTGTGACTGATGCCTTGACAACATACAAAGCCATTTATCTTTTTGACAAACAGCCATTCTTTCCAATTAAGCCATTGGCAAAATGCTTTTATAACACAGAAAAGTAACTGGGTTTTGAATTTCAAAATAATTTACTTTTTCACTTCATATACCTGTATTCCCCTGAAAATAATTTGTGAACTGCACCACAGTAATACTAAAAAAAGAAAAGGAAAGTAAACCTACTTATTCCCACATGTGGAAAATGTAGCAGTTTCCCAATATAGAAAATGAAACAAACACGAAATCCATATACCTGGCACAAAGAAAACAGCACTAAAGCTTTGTTTCTGCTTTTATAGCTGATGAAATAATTTACTTCCTAGAATAGGCATGGAAATTGCTCTCCCTTTATTAGAAGAATTATAATTATTTATCACTCAAGAATTCAGTGATAACTATCGAGTTAACTATGTCTTTAGATACATAACAGCAAAAAAGGGAGGGAGAGTTTGAAAAACAATGTTTTAAGGATTTGTGTTCTGATCAATTCAATTAAATTATGTTGCATCTTCCTGATCAGTCCTGATGCACCTGAGGGAATACAACTACTGCTCTCAACTACATCAGATGTCTGCATTACTGGTCTTGTAAGCACAGCTTTACTTTTTGACAGAGGAGCTCTGCAGCAACTTCAGAAAATATAATTACATATCCATAATTATACTTTCAAAATACAGACATGGGCCAATAGCCATTGTTTCACATTCTTTGTACATGAGTTGACCTGCACTGTCCCGAGGACACACACATCCCCACATCTCGAAGTACAAAGAGCTGGACAGACCTCAGAGTTCCTGAGGACTAGGATTCCAGTGTGGGAAAGGAGACAACTTGTTGTGGAATAACTACTAAATTGGCTAAAAATACAAAAGTACAGCATTGTTCACACATTGAGAAGGATAAAATCGAGAGGCTTCTGAGGTAGAAAACTGCTGCAGCTGGCATGAAGAATACAGTATCTACAGTTCCCTGATAAGGATGCTTGTGAAGCTTTATATGTATTAACTTATAATATGTCTTTATGCATTCAGAAGCCTGTTTTGGGAAACTTTGAGAATGCATTTCCTAACCCTTATGATATGGTTCAGCAGTCAGAGTCCCAGCACATTCTTGAATTTACAAAAGTAACTACTACAAAAAGCGTAAGGAATGTAGCTTTAGTTGTGAGAGTCTGGAATAACAAAACTGAAATGAACACATTGGCTCACATGTAAAATCCAGGGCAACTCTGGGCAGGAATTTGGCATTAGGCCCAGAAATATCTCCAGTCTTCTGAGGCTCTTTACAGGACACCATCATTGTAGTGCAGATCCAGACACTTTGGCAGTTAGCACTGATAGCAAGGTTGATACTTAGAAGTCAATATCAAATGCAAACTCCATATTTAGGAGTACAACTAAGTAGGTGCTACACATCATAAACATTCATAAACCAGTTTTATATAAAACTGAAGGGATTCCACATTCCTAGTGCCACTGCCAAGCAACAAACCTTACTCACAGAATTTTCACTGTGAATTTCTCATTTGAACTGTGAATTCACAATCACTCGGTATAGCCCCAATCAATAACAGTTCTACCCTCTGCATCTCAAGCAGGCCTTTACGCCTGCAAGAAAAGAATGTTCAACAGGACATCTCAAGTACTGAGCACAAACAAACAAAGTGGATTCAGCTATACACTGAAGTGTAATTAAGATGAAGTATAACTAAAATTAAGCGTAATTAAGTTTCTTAAAGTCCCTTTTTTATCAATGTAGTCTGAAGTAGCATTTGAATAACTTACATCACTGAAATAGTATCTCAACCTTCAAAGAGTGATTTAGGTAGCAGTAATGCCTATACTTTCATCTGACGGATTCTGGCAGCCAGAGACAGATGAATAAGCAGATCATGTTTAATACTTTGATTGCTTTTTTTCATTATTTCCTGCAATCATTTCCTCTGAATGCACTGTAGACCTGCATTTCATCTTTGAGTGTGATTGCTTCTCATATTTTTAATCGTCTATTTTCCACATTACCTTGTAAATAACACAACGACGGAGGTAGAGTTAAACACCTCAGTTCTGTAAACAAGCATTTGTACAGACTGGAACATGCTGCATCCAAATGAAATGACACATTTTCATACTGATTACAGGCATCTGTGTGGATCCATGCTGGTTTTGCTCATGTAAAAGCTCTATTTAGTACATATGCTAAATATGTTATTTTCCACTCCTAACATGAAGTAGGAAAAACGCAAGTTCTTTTCTACTTTTTTCCTACACTATATTTAGGCCGAACTCTCTCTGCTGTCTGACAGGTAATATAGAGCTTTGCTGAACAACAGCTAGGTGGAAACAACAGACGTAAACATTCTGTATGCACATTATTAAATACACTACTCGCAGTCCCTTACATACCCTTATAGAGGCACAGACTATCCTTCTCTTTCATATTGTTCTGAACAAGGTAAATGACATGATTTTTGACATCACCTCATAAATGACTAAACTGCAACAGACCTCCCATAAGTTTACTGTCTACTGAAAAACTATCAAAGGGACAATGAACCAATCACTTCGCATTGACTGTACACTTGCAAGGCGTGAAAGGTAAGTTGCAGAAACGCTAATAGGCAGTGACATGTGAGATCCAATCCTAAATCCATACAACTCCTACTGAAGATTGAGCACAGTACGCCAAAGAATCTGAATTGCACAACAGAAAGCAGGCCAAGTAAGCAATAAAGAATATAACTGGAATAGAATCCAAATTACTTGGATGTCTTTCTGCCACCCACTAATTGATGATACTCAAGAGAATAAGGTCAGCAAAATAAGGAAAGTAGAAGAGACAATATTTATGCATACTGTCACATTGTCACATAATTTTACCTTACATAGTTGACTAGAGTCAGTGTCAAGCGATGAATTAAACCTGCATCTAGTCATAAAACATTAAAGTAATGTTAAATATATTTTGTTACTTGCTAGCAGTTTTATTTCTTTGTAAGATAGCAGGTTTGGGCTAGAAAACAAGTGGGTGAGAACATTGCTAGGTGTCAGATACTTTAGCAAACATCTTCAAATTCTCTGAGAATTTATAAACCGAGAGAATTCTCTAAACCCTATAAATTCAACTCTTACCATGGAGGATCCCACGACTAGAAAACAGACAGGAACACTGACAGCAGTAAATTCTCTACTGAATTTTTTATATATAATGTTGGAACTTGGAAAATTTTCAAATGTTACAAGACTAGTAACAAGCCCACTTTGTGTGTCCAACAAGTGTTTCTTAGATACAGACTTCCCAGAACATGCAAAGAGAAACTAAAAAGAAGGGCAAGGGGGGTTGCGGGGGAATCACCAAAAGCCAAAATAAATTATTTTTCCTTAAAACAGAAAAATTCTAGACCAAAGTCTCGCCAATTAAATCACAGCAATCACATTTCAGCATTTCAATATGAAACACACAAGATTAAAAAAAAAGCTCTAAAAATACTCCTATGTGAGCTTTCCTCATGTTTTCTGTGAGCACACAGGTATTTTCTTGCTAACCGTACTTAAAAACACATATATTGATACTATATATATAGTATAGTTTTTCTTTAAAAAACTGTCATAAAAATGTAGTCAGCCTATTCAGGTGATACTGCAATAGCCTAGATTTAAGCCTATCTCCACTTTTTCCTATGTCCACTGTCTGATTGTTTCATAGTTTTCCCATCTATTTATTTCATTCTTTGACTACGACAGTTCCAAAACTTACAAAAGAGTGGCTCTTCTATGTCTAATGGTCACTTTGTGCTCAGCTTTTAGGTACGTGAGCTTACCTAAACAAAAGTCTATCCCAACAGCCACATTATTTTCCAGGAGACATTTCACACAAGCTTTCTTCAAGTCCCTCTAAAGAAATATGGCATCCCAAATGAAAGGGAAGTTGAGAAGATCAAAAAGGTAACATTTTTGTGGGTTAACTATTCATTGACAGCTATATAGTGTTCCAGTACTGTGCTTTAACAATGCCAAGGACTTTTTGTAAAAAAAGATTAAAAACCAATATGGAGAACAGATTGGTTCTGTAGATATGTTTTGCACTGACAAGTGTCAGCTGGGAAACAGAACAATGACATATTCATTGAGTAGGTGTTTTCTGCCCTAGATTTATCCATCTGATCGCAAATCTAATTTCCACTTTGATTACAGAAGAACTGGGTAAGACCGACAGAATAGTCTCATTACCTTACTTCACTCAATCTGTCAGATATATGACTACAGAAGAGCTTTACCTTTGTCAGTTTAAAACCTACAGAATGATTTGTTACAAGCCTACCCAATGGGACACACTGTTTTTCTAAATACCTTTAGCAGGATAGAAGCTTTCATTATGTAAGGCTAAATAATTTAGTGTTAGTTTGTGTTTTTGTTGGGGTCTTTTGGGGGAGTTGAGGGGTGGGGGGTACTACAGTGGGGAAAGTTAAAGAAATCCCCATGAAATAAGGCTTTCAAAAACTCAAACACCCAAACAAGATCTGTAACCTACCATATGTCCCGGTCTGAATGTGAAGTCTCAGAATATGAAGGGAGGACATGGTTAGGTCTATTACTTTATTGGAGAAGGGCGATTAGAAAAATTCAAGTTTTACATGGAAGACACCTAGACCTAGACTCCCAGTCCACCAGGGAGTTATGTCCTACACCTGTGGTCTAGCATTGCCTCCTGCAAGCCAGCAAGGTCAAGGAAAGAACACTTTCCTCAAATCTTCTGCTTTTGTAGAGCAGTCAGCTTCCATGACCAGGATTGGGTCTTCTGTAGCAGGACAGGCTACAGAATTAAAGTATTATATATATTAAAAAAAAAATAATCAAAAGGCGCTTTAAGAAGTACTAGAGGATGTGAATCCCTTCTATTGGGATAACAATGTTAAGAAAATTCATCAGAGAAATATGTATTTAGTTCTTAGTTTCTTGTTTAATATCAGATCTAACATCAGATCACTCGAATTTCATGCAGAAGGTACTGAATGCAATACCTGATGCGGATGTGACACTTCTATACTGAGGAGAAGGTATGATTGGTAAATAACATCTGCCACTGTGAAAGATGTAATGCCTTTCTGGTAACGACATGCTACATGCTCTATCATCTCTTCGGAATTTTTTTTCCTTCTAGAAAGAATTTCTTAACTACTTAGATACACATTAATTTACTTTATATTTGTTAGTAGGTAACATGCAGTACTGCACTATAAAAGATAACACCAAAGCAAGTCCAGGAAGGCTGCATTACTTAGAAGCGGACAACCTGCCAGAGCATTAGAAATCATAAACTATAAAAACATCAAGGCACTGATGTTAGTGAAATAAATTTTCAACTATAGGAGAGGGCAGGACAGAATAGTCCTTGTAGACAATGTGAAGAATAAAAAAAAAAATGTGTTTATCTAAACTGACAAGAGAATGGCCTGCAACATCCATGAAAATCTTAAAGCACCACTTTATCCTTCATGGTCTCAGTTTACTGGAGAAGTCCTTCCTGGTACTTTTCTTCTCCTGTGGTTGTTTTTGAACCAAATGCTTGAAGGGTCTATTTAATAAAAATTTTATTCTGCAAATCATCAAAAATCAAAGTCTTTACATTGATAAAAGACTTTGTTATGAAATAATATCTTGTAGTAAATTCCAGACATGCAAAATTTAATTTGTCTGCAGAAATTGGTATTTCCCTGCAGCAATAAAATGCAGGGAGATTTCCATTTTGTGTGCCCAGCAAGTATTGGGGTATCTATGAAAGAGAAGACCTCAGTAATTCTTTCAACTTGAAAAAAAAGGCTCAATGAACATGAGAACATTTTTGTTACACACCTGTGGGTCAGATGGCTCTGGCTGTTCCAGAACCAAGAAAATGTAGATCTGTAGAGAAAATACAGTTGCCATGATAGCGTTCAATGGAAGCCCTTTGCTTCCTGAAGTAAAAGGACAGTAGCCTGGACATACATTGCAAACAGAGCACAAGGTAAAAAAAAATATTAAGAGGTAGAATGGCTCCCTATAAATATGAAGGTGTTCCAAGAAAAAAAAAAATCAAAAAATAGCACAGAAAACACCAATTTGTACCCAGTCCACAAATAAAATCAGTGATATACCCATTTTGATTCAGCTCTGCTCAGCTACAATACTGGTCCACTCTTATGGGAAGTCATTAAAAAATGGAACCATATTTGGTTTTATTTTAGTAATAGCACCATCAGGAATCCTTAGTCTTTTCTTCATTCTAACCATGATGGAAAAGTGTTCAACGAAAGTAACAATAAGTGTATTAATTTTGAAAGAAAGAAACATATGGAATACTACTGATAGCCATTGCTAAAGCATCAGGAAAACTTGCCACACTAGAAACAGAACTGAAATAACTGAATAAAGTTGAAAAAACTTTTTTTTTTATTCACTTCCTGTGATCTAGAGATCAAACTTCACTGATGAAAATCTTCAATTTCTGATAGAAAGTAAAATATGAGTCTGCCTGCCCTGAAGCCAAATTTCTTTCTTCTCTATGGATGAATCAGTTTTCCTTCTATCTCGTGGAATGTTACTAACATTAGTTAGTGCCCTTCCAGTGGCTGCTACAATTACAGCTCCAGATTCTGCAGACGACTACACGTGGTTTTTTTCAATCACATAGCCAGCCATAATATTAAAGGCAGCAAGCAGTACTCAAAAATCTCAAACACTTCTACGCACATCCTTGCAATTTCAAAGTTACAACGCAAAATAATTTTCTTCCTTTCATTCCTATAGCATTTGGCAGCCCAGAAAATGCATTTAGGTTTTGAATTTCTTACTTCATTTTCCACTTCTCCACACAGAATACTATTTATCAGTAAGATTATTTTGTTATTCTCATTGTTCCCACCTGAACTGGATCTTAAGTCTTTTTTTCTTTATTCCTCTACCTGGGTTATCAGTTTTGATTTCTAGAGAATTCACTGTCCACATCAATATATTCATAAGTGCTCTGTCACTGTTTCAAGTTCACTTCCATTATCACTATAAGACAGTTTGACTATACCAACACCCCCTTTTTCTCCACCTACAAAACTGCTCTCCAGCTGATGTAAAACGCCACAATCCCTGGGACTTTCTCCCACCTATTTAGCCCCTAAAGCATATTTACAAATTGTAGTCTTGAAAGTAATTACATGGAACAAGAGTTACTTCCCTTTTGGAAAAATCAGACTTTTTCCCCCTAGAGAACTGGAGTCTCTACTACTTACACGTAGGCAAGAAAAAACTATCGTATTGATCAGATAGGAACACTGAGAGACCACGAGCCAAAACCAAACAGTAAAAGTTTTCTCTTTCAGTTATATTTCAGAATTTTAAAAACGCACATTTGCTGAAGATCTTCATGTATAGTCAGCCCCACATTTTTCCAGCTTTCATGTACTTCAATACTTGTAAAAATGAAACAGCAATCATTAGGAATTCCCCAAAAGCTAGGCTAATTTAATCTCATGTGCATACTATGTAAATGTGCTCATAAATTCATATTAGACATTCCTATGTTTTTATATATATATGACAGAACTTGACAATTCTAGTCATGACCCTCAGCCTACCTGGCCCACATGGACAGTCCGTCCAGATTGTCATGTTTTGTTGGGGAGAGAGGAAGAGTTGTTAGGTGGCATGTAAAGCCAAAAAGTCAAATTCTATGTATTGCAACTAAAAACACTCCGGTACCATTAATACTTTTAAATAAGGACTTAAATGCACAAACAGAAGATAATAAATCAAATGGAGTTAGTCGTAAAGCTTCTCTTTGGTTTGATGGCATGAAACACCATCGTTTGACAAAAATACATGAAGAAAATTACTAAATTAATAGCATGCGTCACCTCCAGAAGCAGGAGAGAACTCATTGTTAACCCATACTGCTTTGTCCATGCAGGCAGAAAATAAGGATTGGGCCATGAACTCCTTTTTTTGATTTGACCTATTACAAACCATTTACGTTATCTCTCTGATATCAAACTTACCACTTACAACAGTGGAGATACTCAGATTCACCCCTAAATCTTCTCTTTTGTTGCACAAACAACAAAAAAAGAATCGTCATCACTTCTAGGGAATCTGATTGCCTAAGTAAAGACACTTCACAGCCAGAATAGCCAAATTGAAAACGCTATTAGACTCCCACTGTTTCAATAATTTGAAGAAAGCTCTAAAAGTTTTATGATTCTATTTTAAGTTTTAATAATAACTACTAAGATACAAATCTTTGTACCTTATGGCCTGGAAATTGCTAACATATAGATTTAAGTTTATACTGCATATTGGTTTTTAAAATAGGTATTGAAACATTTACAACTATTTTCACAACCCACTACTGTGACATCAAATATGAAAATATTGGAAAAACTAAGGTTTGAAAATTAGCCCTTAACATGAGATAAAGACTAAAAGGCATTTACCCTACACAGCCTTAATTCAGAATCGCTTTGGAATACGCAACCACCATTTTTGGTCTCTTTTCCTAACTGTCAATCTTACACTGCAAGTTTTCCAGTGTGATTCCACAACAGAATCCCTTGAATTTAAAAAGAGGGTCTTCATCTTTGCAGAAAAAATGCTCAATACACTGCAAATCAAGTCCTCAAAGAGAAACAAAATGCTTTAATTAAAGCTATTCTTTTGCTTAGTGGTCTTTCTAACTTATGATTTGCCAAAGGCATTGTTTTACTCATGTTTCGATGGAATACTTAGCACAGCGTGAAATAGATGGCATCTCCTCTGTAGCAAAAGTGAAAGGTTGACTTCCGCCCTGGGCATCTTTTATTTTCTATGAAAGCTTAGAGGTAGAAACTGAAGCATGATAATTCAACCTTGAAGGAAAGAGTAGTGACATTATAACAACTGCTTCTGTCAGTGATAAATATCCCGTGTTGCAATATATTTAATTTGTAAGAATAAATTGATGGTGTTAATAAACACTGAAGGGAGTTATGCCACACCAAATGGGTCATGCTGATAGCCAGTAAACCCCACTTATCATAGTTCCAAGTAAAGGTGCAGGTTACTATCTGGAAAAAAAACCAACGATAATTTATCTAATGTTTTTTTTTAAGAAAAAAATCATCATTTACATTTATTATACATGGCATATTAAAAAGGTGGTTTTCATATTCTCCAGTGCCCAAGGCATAAACCTGAAAGCGCCAGCGGGAATAACAAATGATGTAACAGAAGCGTGTAAAACCTGAGGCAATAATACGTCGTAGTCAGAACCCAATGGTTTTGCTCAAGTGACGTACGCATTTGCACTCAAAAGTTGTGCCTTTTCTTCCTTTGGTTAAAGCTATCAAAGCAGCAGTCTCCTAGTGAGGTGTGTCAGAACTAATGTAGCTGAATGTAGTTCACTGTAATTGAAAGTAATTCATCCTGTCACATTTACTGTAACGAGAGGTCACATCTCGAGGGCCATAAATGTTGTTCACATTAATCGTAACTGACACCTTCCTCCTCCTTCAGGGAAATTCAGCCATATTACATGGCTTAGTTCACATCCTTTTCAAGCATTTGAACTTCTTTATGTTTGGAGGATTTTGTTGTTTATTTTGGGTTTGGGGTTTTTTTAAAGACAAATAGGCAAAAATACCAGCAGCAAATTCTGCCTTGTACATTATAATAAAGTCATCTCACAGAAAAGTATGTAACAATAACTACAATTAAACAGATCTCAAGAAGTCCCACAGATTACTAAAAATTATAACTTAAAATCTGCCTATTTTAGAAGCAGAAACAGTCCTTAAGTTATATATACATATAGGACATATTCAAAAGTAGTAATTAAGAATGCAACATACTACATAAGGACCACTAGGACTGCATGAATTTATTTTTTTACTAGTACTTGAATATATGATGATTTAGGAATCATAGTAAAACATGGATTTATTTTGGAGTGTTAAAATCTGTACTGACCATGCCAGGGAATGAACCTCTATTCTCAACATGATCACATATTTCAAACCTGATCTTTAAGATACCACTTCCTTTTTAAATATTAACTAGCCATTTCGGTTTTTACAGCATATAAGACTAAACCTTTTCTTCTGTCCTATTTGACAGAGCTACACACTTGAAGAAAGCTCTTCAAAGCACTGAATACATGTGTACTCGATGTATAATTAATACAGTTTACAGAAAATGACAAGCTTTTAATCTGCATGCTTAGTTTATGCTGGAAATATAGTTAAAAGATGAAAGATGCCAAGGAAGAAGAAGTGGCATGTAAAAGCACACTGGGAGAGAGAATGACGTGCTTGTTGACTAGAGAATATCCTTAATTTCTTAGTTTTATTTTTGTTGGGTTGACCAAGAACCTGTCTGTTCTCCTGGAAAAGTGACGTACCCGAGCCACAATTAACACAAGTGGCATCTTAGCTCAGAATTAAGATCTTAGGGGTTTTTTTTCTAACAGACATTTATGAGAATGTAAAATACAAGTTTTCATTTAGTCACAGCAACACATTATAATATTTACAATACAAAGGTTCACTGATTACTCTCAGCATTGAGTATTAAACCACTGAAGACGACAAAAACAGGAACACAAAGACAGCTTCAATTCTATAATAGGCTAGAATAATTTGCTATTTTTTGAAAGGCAGATTAGCCTTAAAGTTTCAATTATTTAAAATGGAACATAGCCCCACAAGAAAATCAGTTGCTTGATTCTCCTCTAGTATGAATCCGTACTAATACCACTGAAATCAGGTAAGTTAGATGAGTATATGAATTTTAGAAGCAACAACACTGAAAGACTCCAGACTCGCTATCTATCACAGAACATGACTCTTCAGGCATAAATAGAAGTGATTCTTTTAAAGACCTATTTTTCTGTTGTCTGACAATGTCATTTAGTTTTGGTGAGGCATACAGCAAATGTGTAATCTCCTACAGTGGTTATTTGGTGTAGAGCTACATAAAACACTCCTATGATCACCATAGCAAAAGTGTGCTGGAAGACCTAGTCCTACTTCAACAGAAAAGAACCGTCAAAACCAAAAAATAGAGGATTTCACTGAACTTAGAAGGCCATATTACATTATTACACTTACTCCTCTTATTTACGATTAACCTTAACTATTGTTAGATTTTTAACACCACCACACCTTTCAGAAATAAATCTAGGTTTTGTTTCAAAACAGGTATGCACTTCACATTTTAATATTTCCACACTATTAGATAATATTTGTCCTGTGCCATTATCTATGATACTCCTGACTGTTATTGTACCAAACATACAGTCAAGAAAAAAACGTGACTTACACTTAAAATAGTTCTCCATCTTTAGTCTTATCTGCATTATAATTCCATCAGTATCTTTCTCTGTATGAGACATTTCGGCACTTCTGCCCAAGTACCTCATTTATTCCTAATTCCACAGGTTATCATTAATCTGTATGTTTCCAATATATTATCATTTCGGAAAGGAGCTCAAAAATCATAGTGAAACTATACTGCAATAAATCATCACTGCAATTAATCCCTCATCATTACAAAAAGTATATATAATTAAAGACCTACAGGCCTTTCTAACTTAGGAAGTGACTTTTGCTTTACAAATACTCTCTCTCTTATTCTATAAAGAATAAGCCAGAAAGTAAAAATACATTTAGATAATAAAACAGGCACTACTATTGAATCCTAAGAGACTATATAGCTATTTGAAGCAGGTAAGTTACTTGCTTAGAACTCTCAATGTCCTTCAATAACCCATCAATCACTAATTTCAAAGTTATTGATGAGAAGAAGCAACAACACCAATTATCTGTTCTGAATAAATTCTGGGTATTTTATGTTTTTGCAGATATTTTAAAGCATATTTTTGTACAATAATTTCATAAAGAAGATAGTCTAGCAATTTATTAGGTTTGGGTGTATATCAAGACACATTTTATTCATATGTCAGCAGATTCAGATTTGCACTTGTTTTATTTTTTATTTCTTGATTCTTTGCTGCACTCATTGCCAGAGAAGTTGACAGCATTTAGGTAATATTTGAAGTTGGGGGGCCCAATCCTGCAAAAGTGAATGTCCTGTTCACTCCTACTGGAAGTCGATTCCCATATCTCACTCCTCGGGTGTTTAGGAAGCTCTTCTAATCTCTAATGTAACTTTACTCACAGCTAGTTGATGCCCAATTGCTCTTGTGCCAACACTATCCTTTAGCTTAAGCAGCTTTTCTCTCCCCCTCATGTTCCCCCAATGAGATTCTGTTTCATTCTTCAATTTTCCTAGCTGAAAAATGTCATGCTGCTACAGTTCCCTCTTATGAAATAAGTTTTCTTCACACAGTCATCCTATTATCCTTCCTCTGCACCTATTTATTTGAATTGATCCAAAAGAGGATGATTAATTTACCCACTGTCAGAAAGCAATTTCCCCAGTGTGACAAAGTATGCACGTAAATCTGTTACATAACTTAAAAATATGCATTTCTTATACGTCTCTGTTTCGGTGAATCTCTCTAAACTCCCTGCCTTCAAAGCCTTACTTTAGGGTCAAATTTGTCAGCACTTGAACTCCACCAAAGAATCAACACTATGTTTTTCCAGTCACATTATATTAACATTTCTTATGGTAGTTTTTGAAGCGTCTCAGGTTTCTATATTTCAGCAGGGCACCTTAACCATTTGTCCTTTCTATAGAAACATAAAGACCTTCGTAACATTTCACACACTGGGAGTCTTTTCAGGGGATCCTTGAAACATACGTGAATTTTCGTAGAAGAGAAAAGGATTATTGTGGTTGTTTCCGTCAAGTTGTCTTTTTCCATGTTACATAAGCCTTGATGATGTCTGTGCTGTCGTGTGTTTTTCATGTCTAGAGTTAAACAATACCCTTTTTTAAGTCAAAAGGAGCAGGACGGAATCCAGAATTTGGAAAGTATCCAGCGATGCTTTATTGTAGTGATGTTTTCTTTGGATGAAAGATGTTGTACAAACGCAAAGCCTTTTTACTATTGTTAATAAATATGGTTAGATTAGGTCTTCAGGCTACATACTTGTCATTTAGATTCTGTGACAGCAATGAACAATAAGAGCAGAAAGAAGTCAGCCAGGCAATTAGCCCTTGAGATTATTGAAAAATCCCACATTTCTGTAAAAATTAGTTCATATTAAAGGGTACAATTGTTTTTTTACCTTCATTTGTAGTGTTCCAGAAGGACAATTATCAGGGACTATGCTATGAAGCTGTTTATTTTCATATGTTTTCTATAGCATATATTGACACAGATCATTTAAAATGCTGTCATTTGTTCTTTATCTCTTTAATTACTGTACCCTTTCAAATTAACTTGCTTTCCCAAAAGATAACGAAATACTACAGACAGCGCATTCTGATACTACTTAGCTGAGCCGAAAGAAGATAGTTTGGAAGTTAGACTACAGATTATTGCAACTATTATCCCACCTAACAACCAAGAATACTGGAGTACTAACAATGTTTTATGCATCGGTTAGGTTTTGGTTCATTACATAAGAAAGGGCAGTACAGATGTGTTATCAAACAAGATTAAATTACAGGGCATATTTTAATTTCTGAAGAATTATGTGTTGAGACACCATATGTTCTCCCTTCTGGAAAAGCATAAAAGGTCTGAAGAAAAGGCCAAGATCACCCAATTCAGCTACTGAGTGACCCAGGGTATTTTCCAGACCAAAACCCCCAGCCGCTGACCACGGAGAACACTGCTGCTTCCTTGGAGGACCTGAGACACTACAAGTCAAGTAAAGTCTGAAGTCAGGCAGCAAAACATTACTACAGTGATGGGACAACGAAAATCATTTGATATGCTGAAGACAGAAAACTGTAGACAGAAGCTGGTATCAAGCTTTCTTACCTCCCTAGTTTCCCTTTACCTCCAAGTTTCACCAAATTCCACAAAAATTCAGTGCAAAACGCATTTATAAAAATTCATTGCAAAACACATTTGCAAAAAGGAAAGAAAAAACACACCATATTTGCTTATATTTATGGCATTTTCCTGCCTTTCTCACATTACTGAGTATGCTTGCTCTAAGCTCGAGAAAAATACTCTGCTTTCACCTTGTGTGTTGTTACTTTAGATTATCACAACAGATCCTTTCTTCTAAACTACTGCTAAGCTTCGATCATATTTGTTCAATTAGTTTAACTTAGTCAAATGTAATTAATACACATATATACTGTAAACTTGACTGCATCAAGGACAGATGCATGGAGATGTATTTATCTTATTAATATGTTTTACCTACAGTGCTAATAGCTAAGTGACCATAGCATATATAGGTAGACTAACATCAACTGAATCTGGCTGACTACTGATAGCCTCAAAGTTGTAGCTGCAAGACACCAGCACAGGTTAGTAACCTGCAGTCTGTAGGGAGAAGTCACTGACACCACAGCTGCACTGATCTTCATGCCCAAGCCAGCTAGCTTTAAATCTACCCTGTGTGTTCTGTAATTAAACCTCTGGCTGCAGTATATACCAGCTAGACATCGCAGTTTGATAGCACCATAAAACCCAATATTGGCTGGCAAATAAAGTAGCCTGATAAGTTACAGCATTCTGGCTGTCTAGGATCTCTATTCCAGCACCTAGGAATCATATGCAGAAATTCACATTCTGCATCTACCACTATGGCGGTGATGAAATCAGGCACTGCAAACTGAGGCCAGGAATCCAGCCCAGCACCACTCTGCTGGAGCTGGACCAGCTAAAAAACTGCTATGTACAAATTCTACGTGCATCTCATTTTCTTTAATATTTTAATAGTGGCTTAGATAAATATACAGACTATGATGTGTATATTGTAATATACAGCCTGTATATTACAGACCATGGTCTGTATATATATATATATATAATACACCGACTATTAGTACAGCAGAGAATGGAAAGTGCAACGCTTTTTAGGTGTTGTAACTGGTAGTGACTCCTTGTAGTAGCACTGTTCTGAGAAGTGGGGAGAAAGTGAGATTTCAAACCAAGCCCCTCCATTTGTCTTATTTCCAAATGCACCTAAAGCCCAGCACAAGGATAGAAAAGTATTCTGCTGCCCTTCAAAAATAAAGTAGGTCAGTATGACCTGGTTGTATTTCCTGACATATTTATGCCTGTCAGCTATTGTGGACTGCAAGGGAGAAAATTAAAATACGTATCCACCAGAAACTTTTCCATATGTTTGCTATACCATTACATATAGAGCCAGACGAAGCAAGCAGAGGTAATTGAAAAAGTAAATGCAGAACTTTCAGTTATTTATATCTAAATTATCCCTGCCCCAATCCTAATCTAGTGAATTTTCCCTTGCCAGACCGGTATAATGCAGATGAACGTTTAAAAAGTAATTTTGCTTCTTAGTGTATTGATTACCTTCACTCTTTAAAAGCCAAAGGCAAAAATATAAGGCTTTTTTTCCCCTCGTGTGAGACAGCAGCTTCCGTATGCTGTTAATATTAAAACTACATCACTAAGACTTTTCATAAAGATTTTCATGAAGTTTTGTTTTTCAGCAGGAAAATGAGATTAGGGCAAAAAGTCTGAAAACGCTGTGTGTGTTCATTTTGGGCTGAACACAAATACAGAAGATCATCTAAGAAAAGATTAGCAGAGGACTAAAACTTTAAAGCATAACTGAAGACTAGGTTGCAACAGGACATAAATCCTTTCACCTTTCAATCGTTTGTTTAAACTCAAATTAGGTGCACAGTGCCTGAAATTCGAGTCTTTGAATGCTCCTCCGTAGCCTACAGTATAATCAACTAGTATGCTCACGGCAAACCCTACCGTGGGTGTTCACATAACAAATAGATGGACAATCTGTTTGGCAGAAAGAGCGACAAAGCTAACGCTCTAACTTTACCCTTGACTGAACTGTGAATTAAATTATTTTCTAGTTGGGAAACATTACTAAAATTTAAATATTATACCCAAAATTAAAGACTATATTTAACTGTGGAAAGATTCAGTCTGTCACAACTTGAAGTCAATATTTACTACAGAAAAAAGACTCGATTATAAATATGACCTCTAACGTAAATGAAGGATCATACATACGCTTACAGAAGGCAGTAACTTTGTAAATCATAGTAACTGTTTTTCTATTTTCTGTTCTAGCACCAAACGTGAAAACAGAAAAATTCAAGGAAAGAGCTGAATCTTTTTGTTATGTTGAGGGAAATCTGCCCTGAGTTGTAGATTACATGGCAGGAATCTTGTAATCCTTACATTGTGCCTACTTGAAAAATGTCTGTCTATCCATTTAATAAAGTTTAGGTCAAGTTCTTCAGAATCCATCCTAATATCTGCCTTTAATCACTTGCCCAGCCAGACCAAGTTCTAAGTAGATAACAGTAACTACAGTACTTGAGGCTCATAACAAAGCATCTGACAACTTTTATGAAGACTGTCTGGGTAGGATCGTTTTGTAGATAAAGAAGTTCAGTTTGCTTCAAAGCAATAAATTCACTTTCCATAAAGAATGCAGAGGGTTAGATACCAATATGATGAATGCATTACCAGCCTTACATGAAAGATGTAAGCAAGCAGCTATTCTATTCATCAGTTATGAAAGAAATTAAATTCTTTCAGCATTTAATTTGCTAGAGAATATTTATTAATATGGCATCACACACCTACATATGACAAACACTTCACTGTGCTAGTATGTTTCTATGTTACCTTTAGCCTAATTTAACAGAAAGTGTGCATTAAAAATCATCAATCATAAAACCATGCCAACATTTTAAAATGCAGTTTAAGACTTTCCATCTCTGAACTGTACAACATATACTGAGACTACATCCTTAACTTCCCGTAGAATGGATGTCATTACATTCATTCTAAACACCATGCAATGCAAAAAAAAAAAAATCTTTTAAACTTTTGCCTGAAGATTCTCATAACTACCTTCCAGTAAAGCACCACAAGTGCCTAACTACTGGATGCTCTGCAGCTAACGTTACAATACTTTGAGTCACTTGACAACTGCACTTTTTCCAGTGACAGAAGCAACCATGATAACGTACTGCTAAATCAAACTGTCAACACCAAAATCAGTTCCAAATGGAAACTCATTACCTACAAGACTTAAAGACACAGAGGAGAAAACAGGATTCAGAAATATTCTTTAAAATATTATGTCTCAAAACAATTATTTTTACTGTAGTGTTGGGGATTATTTTTGCAATCGTTTTACATGTATTCATTCATACTTCCGGAATCCACAGCTGGAAGGTCTGAGCCCAAAAGTCCCAGTGGTTTGCTAAACTGTGTTCTTCCCTTAAAATTCTGCTCGGAGAATTCAAAACTGATTTAAGTCTGGAGGCTGAGGCTGAGGCTGTAAAAATCACAGTATATCCAAGTCAGTTCACCCAGTAGTAAAAATTTCCATTCACATCAGACATGTCCCATGATCATGTCTCTCTTCAATTATTCACTGCGTGCAAGACAGAGCTTATACAAGTTTTTGACTGCTATAGTAGGTCAGATGATCCCTAAACCAGAACAAGACCTAGTAGGCCAAAGGTACAATACCTGCACTGCATGAAGTGTCAATGAAAAGTTTATCTACTGAAAAAAACTTTCAGCAAACTTGAAACACCTACATGAATTTACATGAGTTCAGAATGCTACACCATGTGTATATGGCATTTCTGGTATAGTACTTCCAGCCTCTAAACCAAACTGCATTTTACTGGACTTTGCCTTAAAGGTTATCTTTTCCACATTTTACATTAGTTCTACATACAATGTAATAGCTATGGGTTCAGGTCCAGTCTGCTACAGGATAAGAAATGCAGGGAAGGACACCGACAAGCCTTTTTTTCCAGCAGGGATAGTGAATTAAACCAAGCATTTTTCTCTTTCCATTTTGTCACTCTTTCTCACAACGGCAATGCCATTTCAACCACATGAGAACAACTACTAGGCATATGTTGATCCAGTTAATTAAAAAAGGGTATTAAAAATTGTGAGGAGGGGCCAATTTAACACAAATTCATTCATCGATCTGTCTCAACACATCAGTACACGGAGCTACACCAACGCAATCGAAGCAGCAGAAACAAGCACTGGAGGATGAAGGCAATGCTCAAGCAAGCAGTGAAACTGACTGTTCCTCAAGATAAAGTCTTAGATGTTCTATCTTTGGGGGAAAAAAAGCAGTTTTCAGAAGATAAAGAGTCCATATAAAAAAATAAAATTACACAGGAAACCATAACTGAAAACATATCATCTAGCAGGGGAATTGTTGTAAAAGTATCAAGAGCTGGATCCTTTAAGTAGCTTCAGCACAAGGAGAAAAGCAGAAAGTAAAGGTGGCTTGATACCAGATTTCATCTTCCAAGAATTTGAAGATGGGACCACAGAAGTTACCAATAACAGCAGCAGAGCTATAAAACCAAGCAGAAATCATGGTTATTCGATCTCCCATACGACAAAAGCCTAAACTGGTTTTGCCTCTGGCCAGCCTGAAACAATGACTGCCACAGCAACCCAGGGAACTGGTTTTTAATCAGACTTGACTCTACAGTTACAAAAACAAGAGGGTGATTCAGCTCAATGAATAAAAGCTTCTCCCTTCCTTGAAGCCAAAAAGCAATGCCCTTCAATCAACCTAGAGGAAAGAAATTAATCTATGAATAAAGAAGTGTTCTTCACTAAGTTTCGTAACTCCGTTTTGCCCTCAAAACATACCTCTGACCTTCTCTGCTCTTTCTTGGCTGAGCCCCTATGTAAACTTGTCAGAAGAGAACCACAACACATGAATCTGTGTTTAATATTAGAAGCGAATACTCAAGCCTTGTGTCATTCACTGGAGAGATGGGTCAAAAGCTCTGACAGGTCACAAAATAAACCTTGTGTACAATTCCAAACCATAAAATTTCCTTCTGCCTTCTTTAGGCAGCATGTCAATCAGCAAAGGGCACCCCATCCCGATTTTCAGACTGGCCAGACACATGTGAGGCATCTGCTATAACCCCTGTCAAACGGTGGTTGTAGTGTTATTTATGCCACTTGTTCAAAATTTTCACCTTACATCTCATTTTCTATAGCTTCAGCTTCCAGCGTTAAGGCATTCAGGATCACCATATCTGAGACATTTAGGATTTGGATGCGAAAAAAATGTAATAGAGTCCAAGTGTTTCATGGCTATCCAGAACTTTCAGTCCTGTTATATGTAGGCATTGACGTACTTAGGTACTCTAAATCAGATTACGCTGAAAATGAGTAACAATACACAATGACCTATCTAAAAACACATGGAATGCATTACAATATTAGCAGAGAGTTGCATGTTAAAATGAGTGATGCAATTAAGATCAAAGAGGATACAAACATCTCTATCCAGACTAGCAAGAAAAAGAATCTTTAGCAAAACAAAATTTAATGAACACTTAACAGTAGTCACAACTAAGCCAGCCTACACAAAAGTAAGTTTGGAAAAAACTGAGCGAGTCTACCATAATTTCACAGACAGTAATTTGCGCTAGGCAAAATCATGAGATCTAACGCATAATGGGAACAAATTGGATTAGCACCAATTGCATAGCAATGAAATGCAAGAGTACTCAAGGAAAGAAAAAGACATGCAAATTGCTTTCATAAATTATGATTTTCTGTGGGACTGCAGAGATTAACCTAGCTTGGTTCAGTAACTGACGGGGAAGTGACTTATCAATAGTTTTAAATAAAATAATCATTTTCAATGGAGGAAAGTGAGGAGTATTTTTTAGGAAGCCTTTTAACTGTATGTTTAAGAGAACATGATGGGAAAGACTTTTACAGCCCAGTTGGAAAGCAAAAATTAGATAAAATAAGATTTGATTAAATTATTTTTTTCTTCAAATGGTCTTTCATTTTTCTCAGAACTGCTTCAGGTTCTCTTTGCTCCTACAGGTGTATCTGTAGCTTATGGTGGTAACCTTGTTCAATCTTCTAATCTCACAAGGTAGAGTTAAGCAAAAGTTTCACTTGACCCAAACACAGAGTTCTTTGCTTCATATTCACTATATTTAGTAAAATTGCACTAACAACAATGGAAGAAACCCCAGTGGCATGTGCTGCACAATCTCATTTTAAACAAATTTCGCATTAGATTGATTATTTTGCTGTAACAAGTTTCTTGAAATGCACGATGAAATAATCATACATTTCTAGTGCACTGAGAAAAAACTTGCAACTTAGTTATATGTTACTGAAATTTTTTTAAACTTACCAAAAACTCTATTAAAAAAAAAAAATCGCTAGATTCACACTAAGGAGACTGGAAAGGGGAGTTTAAGAATACAAAGCCAAATTACTTTTAATTGCTTATACTACTGCATCAATATTTATGTCAAATGGCCTGAAGAAAGTACAGCTTATTTTGTTGAATAATTCATATTATTTAAACCACCAGAGACGCTTTAGTTAGTGAAGTAAATTTTATTCATCTTTACTACAGTTTCACGAAGTTTTTCTAGCTATATAATTTTTTTAAAAAAACTTCCTTAATGCAGATATTTTCAGTAAAACAGGTGACTACCTATCAAGGACCCAAAAACTCAAATATAAAATTCAAAATTTATCAGAATGAATTTCATATCTCCACACCATTAAAATATTAAGTTTCTAACATTGTTTCTTCTTACTATCTGAATGCCCAAGTACAAATAACCAAAAAGATTTGCCCACGTATTTAATCAGAACACCTTCATGATAGCTTGGTGCTATAAAAAAAAAAGAGGGGCAGTCTCTGGAGACTTTGCCCAACAGTGAAGTCTGGAGAAAAAAATATGGAAATCACCTGTCCACAGAAATTATTTGTATCATTTTTTAAAGCTTGTTGCTTTAAAAACAGCAGGCTAATAGAGTCCCCTCCAGAAAAGCGTGTTAATCACCTTCTGCTCCCAGAGGCCTCTATTCTCATGCATTAGGATTCTTAATTCCCTCCTTACAGCCACGGAATAACTTTCTAACTAGAATTTTGGCAGGACTTTAGAAGGTCATGAGCCTCAAACTCTTTCTTGTTGACTACAGATGCGTTGCTCAAAGAAAAGTAACACATTCTCCACTGTGATCACAGTCCCTTCTAAGGAAATGATTGAGAACATGATGGAATCCTAAAATATTTAACAAGGATGTATTTTAGAAGCTGCTGCTGACAACTTTACTATTTCTGTGAGTATGTTTTACAGCACGACTTTCATCCAATTTTGAAATATTACTACCTTATTTGGGAATACTGAGATCCAAATCTTACACAAGAGAAAAGCTCATAGATTGAACAGAATGGAATGTAGGTAAATGCTGAATATGCTTTCATTACCTGTTATGATACGATCTTTAATTTACAGCATGATGAAAGACTAAGATAAAGTAAAAGCTTCAGTGTTCTGAAGAACATCAGCACAAGTCAGTGCAACGCCAAACTGAGAAAAAGCACCCAAAAGCCTGTGCTTTCAGGATAATAGCAGTGCAGAGAAATATACTCCCACCAACCCAGTAGAAGCAAAACAATGTACCCGTTAAACCAGTATTCACTGAATGATACCAATATTCACAAAAAGAAACCCCAACCAAAACTGTGCATATTTAACAAAGCAGCTCCACCTCCGCATGACTACATTTTTCAACCTCTATTTTGGTCTTATATAGAAAGTTGAACAAGTAGTTGTCTCTCGTATTTCTGCACATATATATAAAGAATCCCTAAAAACTACCAATGTGCTCAAGGACTGGCAGTGGACATAGTAAGTACAGAAAGTGAGTATGTGCCTGAAACCAGACAGTGATTGGAAACGTCTTTGAGCTTCATTTCTTATGTCCAACTCTTAGATCCTTGTTCACATTCAGTAATAATGTGGTCTAGAAAATCCTAATTGCATAGAAGCTAGTCATGGGAAAAAAACCCTGCTATTTGATCTACACCTTAGAACACCTCCAGAGTACTTACGCTTTCCTCTGTCAACATAGTGGGGTCCGTTTCCTTTCAGTACCATGTAAGAATATAAATATTTACTAAAAATAGTTCAGCGTGAGGATGAGTCACAACATCATGTCCTTGGAGGCTAATTAAAAGTGGAGTCACTCTGATCAAGTGTTACAATAACCATCTAATAATCAAAACAAATAGAATTACACCTTGAGCAAGTACTATTTAATGCAAGAACAGCTGAATCATACCCTAACTTTTAAAAGGTCCCATTGTGTGCATAAATAATTTCACTACTTACAATGGGTTACATGTGGTAACAAGGTTTAAAATATTGGTTCTCACTTTTGGAAGTAAGTTATAACATGGGTGGGACATGAACTGAATGAAGTTTTGCTGAAGAACCCACTCATTTGCTATATATTATGAACGGAAAAAACTGGCAGAAGTGGGCACTGCTCCATTTGGTTAAGCAGATCAAGCAAAGGCCAGTTTAGGGGAGAAATTTTTTTGACCTTGGCTTACACAAGTCCGTATGATAGCGAGCCTGGTGTTTTGTGTGTAAGGTTAGTGAATAAACATGCCAGCAGAATTATTCCAAATCATAAATCTTTCCAGTTAACACCATGTGCCCCCTAAATAGTGGTTAGAACCTACCTGTCTATTGGAGGCAAAGAGTGACTGAAACTGGACACCTCCTTTAAAGGATCAACTTTTTTTTTTTAAACTGTCAGATTAACCTGAATTATAAAACCAAACAATAGTTTCTGGGAATCATGAGTGTGGATACAGAATAATATTAAACAGGTGGCTCTGCCTTTTGCTCCTGCACAAGCCTGGAAGGCAAATGTTTTTCTCTTTTTTTTTTTTTGTTTGTTTGGTTTTTGTTTTGTTTTTTCAAAAACTCAGTGCAACAAATCTGATCTTTAATGAACAATGTTTCTACTTCCAAGTGAATTTTCAGAAGAATATGTGGAATTCGGAGCACCTCAATTTCAGACACTTAAAATCAGCCACCACCTTCAAAAAAAAAATTTTGTTCTTTGCAGGAACAGTATTTAGTAAACAAATCACTGATACCTTAAGAAACACATTCCTACAGAAAAATGTAATTTGAGAATTCTGCATTAAGACTTCTTAATGAGTCCGCACAACCTAGCCATAACCGAGTGTCCAACAGACCAATATTCTTTCAACAAGCTCCTCTATCACAACTGCCATGCTAAGTGGAAAAAATGGATAATGAAAATCTCCCCCAAATTTCCAAGAGGGAATCAAAACAGTGCGTGCCTCAGTATACATAATCAAATCCTTTTTCAAAAAAATCAGTTTCTTCAAATGAATCAACATCTTATCTTGAAGGCAACAGAGACACATGGGATATTTACATGGGGCTCAGCAGACACAAATGTTTTCTTGGACATTTTCTGATATTCACAATGCTTCAAACAAAACAAAAAAGGAGAAAAAGAAAAATGTCTGTATAACAGCTAAAAAAGATTGTCAAAAGTGTTGAATGTAGTAAATAATTTTTTTTAAAAAGTGATAAACAAGTAAACAAGTTCCAAAGCTTGTTCATCATAGTATCTCTCCTACAAAAATTTTTGAATCATCAATGAAAATTAAAAAACTGACAAGTTCTGATTACGCTGTTGCAAACTATGTGATAAGCAGTTAATGTTGTTTCTGCAGATTATAATTTTTTCGTTATTCATGTCAGAAAAGTTTTCAGCAACCCCAATTTAAATGAAGATTCAAAATAAACAGGAGAAAAACAAAAGGTTGTACAATTGACTAGTCATTGACTAAGGTTGCAGGCGGTGTGTTCGTTAGCTTCAAAGAAGCTCCGCACCACTCTAACTGAATTAGAATAAAACTAGCTGAACTTCATTCTCATGCCAATGTGTACTCATAGGCTGTACTTTTGTACTCATTTTCATTTGAATACCTCTTCTGATACTTAAGTAAATTCCTACAGAAGCGGTTTTATTAAATAAAAGCAGTTCTAGTCATTCTAATTATGAGTATTTATTATTCTATATGGATGTAATTTACAGTATGGATCATAAAATAAGTTATGATAAAATGTGGGACAACGTTCCTCTACCACCTCAACCTGACAGGTATCACAGATAAGGTGGTTAATATTTAAACTTCTCCTCTAGCAAGAATAGTCATATTCTTGCTTTAGCTGGTTTTATGCAAGGAAAAAAAGCCAGAGATATGGTACCAAAAATTGCCAATCCAGCTGCAGAATTTTGTTGGTTCAACTACTGCAAAGATACCTGTACTGCTGCCTACAAAATAAAATGTTGAGCAGTTAAGTGAGGTTAAATGAACATGCTTAAGCACTGAAATTAAAAATTAGTTTTTTGCTTGCAAAAATCTCAAGCACTTTGGTTAACACAATGCTTGAGAGAACATTAGATGGGCGTTGCCTTTTGCTGACCATTTCTCCTCTGAATTTAAATTAATACAGTAAGAGTAAATAAACCTAGGTATCCTTAACTGTAACTTAAGAAAATATTCTGAATCAATAAAGGGTGAACAAAAATAAATTTGCAATTGCATAGAGATCATACTATTACTAAATTAGTAAGGACTCTTAAAATACATGTCTATCTCACAGTTAAACACAATCCATATATTTACCCTTTCTACAGAATTTTTCTTTACTTTAAAAAGTTTAATGATTTGTTCAGATGTTCTACTCATTTGACTACAATCCAAACATTTTATACAAGTGGAAGCATAAAAGTAGCTTTGAAAAACTAAGGGATAGTAAGCACATCAATTCAAAGATTTCTCCCAGTCTGGGCTGGACCAAAAAAAGAACAGTGAGTTTTTACATGATAAAAGTAATTCTGCTGCTAGAAAACAAAATACATTACCTATTTTTGACAAAGACGTCTTAGAGGTTTTAAGCATACTACTCAAGGTCGTATCACTTCAAGAGCAAAGAGTCATCTGTAACAAAGTAACACTCAGAAATTGCACCTAAAGCAACTCCCATTACATAATTAATATAGGCCTACTTCCTAGATTGTGCCTTCACAAAGGGAGTTTTCTTTATATGGAGCTCTAATTACAAGATTGCAGAAAAGCTAACGAGTTCCCAGGGCATGCGACTTTGGCATTCATTGTCTTTTACTCCTCCACAAGGAAAACTTCTACAGGGTAACTACTGAAGGAGAAATGCAAAGTAATTCACACCAGAGTGTAATTAAACTATCTTTGATTTACCATATCAGTAGATAAAACAACTTTAATCGTAAATGTCTAAGAGTTTGGTTTTTTTTTTTAAAAAAAAGACCTAGAAGACATTCATGTAATTTCTTAGCTATGCATCTCAAAACATGTAGAAACACTAAGCTGAAAGTGTTACAAAACGTGGCTTTTCAAATGCATATAGAAACCGGGAAAAGATTCTGTCCCACAACAAGAAACATGCATATGTTATGAATAATCTTTCTTCTAGGTTAGCAACCTATCACCTTCGTTCTGTCAGATTAACTATTATTAATAGTTCGCACTTGTATTGCACTTTCCTTATCAGAAGCTTAGGTAACACCTTAAATCCTATAAGGTCCTATATGGAATTACTGTTTCTGTTTAAGATAGCAAAGTGTTTTCTCCTCTAACTACGTGCCCAGAACAGAATTCAGAAATTTTTAATTTCAGGCATGAATACAGCCAAGAGGCTCATGCTTTATATTCTTCCAGTACATGTTAAAAGAATTCAATCCAAAATATTACATAATTAAAAGCTATTGCAGAAGGGATGACAATTTCAAACATTTTTGTGACCTGCACAGCCAGTATGCTTCCCAGAAAGGTCATAGGTGGTCACCTGTGCTGCTACGTAGTCTTATTGACCGAAAGCCTGAAGGTTTTCCTGCAAAATCAGGTCTTTGCCAATGAGCCAGATCAGTTTGGCTTCCTGTGTAAAATATTCATTCAATTTACTCTAGTCTGTGATCAAACCAGGATTATATAATTGAGCTCCTGGTAACTGGCTTGCAAAACCATCCACAAAAAATAGCAGTAAAAATAGTACCTTCCATTGAGAGCAATCTAAAGTGCTGCAACAGCTGCTGTCTTTGAACTGCTCAAATTTCCCATAGAAATGCTTATGTGCTGTAGGGAAACGCAACCATTTCCTTACTACTATTTTTTTAATCACAGGGAGAACTTAAAAGGAAAAAGAAGTCATAATTCTTCATGCTTTGGACCTCTATATCAGAATTTTAAAAGCAGCATTAGGTAAGCAGATAGACCTAGTCAAGATCAGAATATAGAAAGAGATCAATTGCTTTTCAAGTTGCAATGACAAGGTTTTTTTGGTTTTTTTTTTTTTAAATTCATAGTTATATGTAAGAAAAAAGGTCACAAGATTTGCAAAAATATAAAATTGTTATACATTCATATACAAGGTTAGTGTTTTAAAGAAGGGAACTTCAGTTTTGTGTGGCTTAGCAATCTTACAAGAGGTGCAATTCACTTCCATAGAAACTTAACCAGACCAAAAGGTTAAAAAGGAAGAAACTAGCATTCAGGAAAAAAGTGTTCTGTCAGTGAGTCTCCATGCCAGCCTGGTACAATGTTCTTTCCATCCTGATCAATCTTACTTTTAAGAATGCAATTTTTCTAACAGCAGAGAACTTTATAGGGAGACACTGTACCTAAGTATTCAAAAACCACTGATTCCCATCTCCTGAGAAGGTACAGCATGTAAGAATACATAAATCATGACCACTTCAACATGTACACACTCAGCAAAAACTGTATGGATCATGTTACTTGAACACATGTTATTAAAGACGATTCATTCCTTCTTCTGATACAGAATTTCCAATAGCAGACTTGGAAATACAGGTCTCCAGTACTTTCCAAGAAATTTTGGAAATATTTCCAAGAAACATGAAGGGCACTCATATTAAGTGAAAAACATTCAAAATCAAATTAGACCTACAGGCCTAACTAGGCCTAGCACGTTTATTTGGTGGTAGTCACAGTACTGTTTATAACCTACGTTTATTGATCTGTACCTTCGTTCCAGTTGAACAGAAGAATTACTTGGTTTGTTTTTCATTAAAAAATTAAATAGGCATTTAAAAGACATCTAAAGAGAATGTTGCTGACTAATTGCATTCTTTAAAAATGCGAAACATTAATCTATTTAGTTATAATAAAAAATATCTGTTGTCTCTTAAGCAATTCTTCAGCAGTATGAAGCAGAGGCAATGAGCGTACTTACAAGCTTCCCACCAGTCTTAAAGTTCCTCCATGTTTTTCCCCCCAGTTATTACAGTATCAGGTAAATCTTCTAAAGAGGTCAATTACACCTCTGGTAAGATTGTAGAAGACACACAAATGTGTGAAATTCCCATCTTTAGGGAACTAACCTTGTTTATGAACATCGTATCTTATCATTATTCCAACACTCAATTCATCAATCTGCAGTCATGCACGCTCACACACATATATATGTACGTATACATACACATATCTCCTCTGCTTTCTTCTTGCATACTTCCCAAGTTTCCCCATTTCTGTGCTGCTCTTTAGTTAATTTGGCACAGTAAGAAGGGCTTTTATGAGTGATCGTTTTTGCCATTATTCTTGCCAGAGAAAAGACACCATTTTTGAGAATGAACTTTGGAAGCATTCTCTTCCAAAGCTGATATATTCCTCTTTTACTCTCTGTAAGACTGAAACAAAACTGAATTCAGAGAAGAACCACTCCTAGTCACAGAGTAGGGGGATAAGGAACAGGGCTAGATACGCTGTGACTTTGAAGAAAGAAAAAAATCCTGTACCTTCATTCCTTTTTTAAGTGAGAACTTTTATACACACAGTGTAAGAGCTGCATTTTGTACAACACATTCAATAAGGACACAAACACACGATTTGATCCTGCAAATAATCATTAAGGCAGTCAACAGATGAGAGGACAGTACTGTTATTTCGCCTTGGTGTTAATTCTTCTGGTCCATGTGTACATCCAAGCTTTGGAGCACATTAAGAAAAAACAGAAGTAAACAACAGAATCTGATAAATAAAATGTAACTGCACATAAGGACTGTGGTTTATTTCTCATGTTAATTTCTTGTACTCCAACTTTTGTTAGAGAACATCTGAAAATTAATCCCGTGTGAGCAGCAGACACTGAAATTATCTTTTTCTGTCATTTTATATGCATTTTAGTTCCTTTTTGACATGAACAGACAATCTGTTTAGTTTATTACCATCACATTAAACAGTTATGACTGTTCCCAATTTTAATTTAAAAAACTACTGCAGCAACACTGAAAAGCTATGGAGTTGCTCAAGAGTAACACTGCTGCTTTGAAATTAACTCCATATTCAAGTAAGGAATCTGAGATTATCCAGACTAAACTGTTATATTAGTCTGAGTATTTCTCTGAAGGAAGAAATTCAAGGTTATTGCCTAAAAACGACCATGACAGATACCTGCACCAGCTTTTAGCCATCAACTATGCAAGTATTTCCTTCCTCCTCTAAAACCTACATAGAAAGTGAGAGCAGGTAGGTTGGACACATCAGGTTTCACTATATTAGCCGTTTGTTTGTTCCCAGGTAATATTTAAATGGATTAGTTAACTAAAAGGACTTCGTCATTGCATTTGCACTGCGGTGGTTGAAAATATCTCCAGAGACAGCTCTAATAGCATGTATTTTGCCATGAGGATACGCCTGCAAATCTGAGGGAACAGGACACAGGAAGAGAACAAGTGACAGCATTATCTTGTGCAAACTGCACTTGCTGAGGGTCAATCCCTATTCAACTTTAATATGCAGACACTCCTATATTACTACAGCATCAGTGTGTCACTATAAAGCACTGGTCCTTTTTTCCCTGTAATTAACTGTTCCCAAAGGTACTGACCCAAGAAAAAGTTCAGTATTATAGTTTGCAAAGTCCCACATCACACCTTGGAGCAACAGTTACGATCTTACTGGATTGGTTCTAAACTTGTTTTTGCAGTCCACATACACGCATTGTATTTCTAATGTGTAACTCTAAGTTGAAAGAGCGTTTATATAACATAAATGTTATAGAATGTTATACATTTGTAAGCGTGGTAATTTCTACAAGTGTCTGTAAGCATGTGCTCCTCAAAGCATGCACACCCCTCTCCAGTCCCAAACGGTTTCTGATAAATGAGAGTTTTGGGAACACACCTCCTGCCAATATAATTTACACACCTCTTCAGAGGGACATCTCAGAAGCTGTAGAGGTTTGCAACTAAAAAAATTAAAAGATTAATTAATTACTCTTATGATTGCAATCCATTCTCACGTACCAACTTTTCAGGATTACTTTGACCTCTTCTCTGCCACATCGGAGAGACAACTGTAGCCCCATAAATACAGCATTGCCAATGACAGAGCATAGGCTCCGTACCCAGTATGCTGGTCTCAGGAGCAAGGCTCATCAGACAGGCTTTGTCTGAACTTGTTTCAACCACTTGAAGCTTTCTTTTCACTTTGGTTTAGCTGTAACAGCAATTCTTTCTAACAGCCAAGTATCTGTGCCTGATTTGTTTTACTTTACTTATTTTCATATAGCATAACCATAGCCATATATAGACAGCAGTAACAAGCAGTTATTTCATGTAGAATGAAACATTTATGATTAGTGTGGTGGGATACAGGCCTGGTATGATAGCAGAGGCCTTGAAGAGTGGCAAGACAAGCTGCAGCGTAGAGGTGTGCGGGCATGGGATGAGAGCGCGAGCATAAGCTGACAGGGGAGGCTACAAACAACTCGCCAGTGGTGTGTTGGAGAAATGCAGACTTGGAGTGGGGGAAACCAAGTTGGGGGTAACAAACAGAACAAAGTAGTACATAACTTGTGTAAAACACCCTATATACTTAATTTTGACGTAACTTGCAGACCACTGAATGAAGAGCAAGATGTAAAAGTATAAGCAAACATAAAAATGACGACCAAGAAGATGCTAGAATGAGAAAAGAGGAAACCACCAAACAGCCCGAGTCACAGGTGCAACACCATATAAGCTTTAGCTCTGCAGTCACAGGAGAGAACTGCCCCTGCATTGCCCAAGTTTCAGGAGTATAAACACAAAGGCAGGTGCCTAAAGCTGGACTTCCACACTACATCAATATCTGTGTTTCAAATGTAATAAAATATTTACCTAGCACAGAGGGACAGGAAGAGTAATCAATAAGATCCAATTATAACACGTATTTAAAAGATCCCTGGTAACACATTCCAACTTTGAGCACCTTGCTTACACATCTAAGCAAGACTAAAACCACATTGTCTGAAGACACACTCCTCCATTCTCCTGGCACTGCCGTAGCACACCAGCAAAATTAATGGCTCTCCGTACAGGAGTAGAGGTTGGTGTGCCCAAATGAGCTTGCAGGACCACAAATACGTAATTTTAGTAGTGTTTCAGAGAGGCTGTACTTTACTTCCTAATGAAGGGCACTCATATTAAGTTAAAAACAAACTCTGTACCTAAGATGTATTACCGACCAGAGAGTACTGTGCTGAACTGGATACGCTTTTGATCACCAAAACCACTCTTAGAAGAAATGTTACTGCTACTATACGATTTAGAAGTAAGATCTGACAAGAAATGGATTATTTCACAGTAATTTAAGGTCATATGTGCCTCCTGTAATTATAAATTAGAATTTTAATTAAAAGCAAAGATTTCATCCTATTTTTTTTTTCTAAACCTACTTAATTAATTACCCCAGGACAAGGAAGAAGCTCTTCTGGTTTACTATTGAACCACTTAGAAATTTGTTAAGCCAAAACAGACTCTAGTGATAATTTCACACTGGAGAGGGGAGGAGGAAGGGGGAAACTCACTTTCTTATGCTTTTCATAAAAGATACATAGCATATTCATTTCTGTTAGAGTATTACTAACAGTGTTTTCACTGGTACAGGAACACCTTTTAGGTTCCTTTGCCTCCAGAAGCATCAGCAAAACGTGCCCAGGAAAAGTACATTTTTGCTGTATGATTTGCTATGGCCACAGCTTTGCTGCATCAGCAGAATGTCACTAAAACAATACAGTGACAGCAGCTGTTGATCACACACTCCTCCTCTGCTGCATCCAGTGACACAAGGGGCTGCATTCAGATCACCTACGTTATACCTCAGTTTCCTACCCGTTATCCTTAGTCGCTCTCTCTGATGCCATCTAAGTCCTCGTAATCGCTCCTCAGCAATACCCAACACTGTCAGCTTCAGTGCGATATAATCTTCCTGAGCACAGATCTCTATTTTCCAAGATCCAAGTTTCAGAAGATACGCTACATAGATGAGAATATTATCCTGATGATCAAAGTTAAACTCACCAGAAGCGTGCCTGACAACATCTTTTGTATTTTATAGTCAGACTGGAATACTAGCAGCTTCTCATATCTCTGAGAGCATAGTAAGGGAACTACAAACAGTACTGTTTTTTATAATCAGACACATCAGTGATGGTGGTGGAGGCAAACAACTCAAAAAACATGTTAGAAACAGAAAAGCTTTACCCTGCTCTTTGCTAAGTATACAGTAGACCATAATACCATTACTGACCTCAACCTCTAACAATGTCAACAGAGAGCAGATGCTCTATTACTGGCAAAGCACACTCTTAAGATAGTGGCAGCTTGACACAACATGCTTTAAATTATATCCACACTCTTCACATGTATGTATGTAGATTGTTATAGGCATTTGTCAGCTTACCTTACAAAACACGAAAATAGAGGAGCTGCTCCTAACTGAAAACTATACATATTTAATAATACAGAAATTAAAAAGAGATTACAACTCCCAAGAGTAGACTTGAGCTCGCTTCATTGTATGTCTGCATCACAAGAGAATTTCTCACTGCGGGATAAGTTAAATGCAGTCATTAAATCATCCGTTTGCACTAGTACCTGAAAAAAAGCACTAATTATTTTTCAGATACTATGTTTGCGATTTTTCCCCTCCAAAGCCAGGACTAAAATCAGATATAATTCTAGAACTGCAGAATTATAGTCAACATCAGTATAACTAAAAGAAGAACTTGGCAACATGTCTCTTCATGCTTTGTATAGCATTAAAGGTACCATCTGTGCATTTAAATTGATAATAATGTCTCGTTACCAAATGTTGCATGCTCATGTATGTATTAAAGCTTCTACACTGCATACGCATTGAAGCATAAAAAAAGAGAGACATTACTAAACTAGTACAATTCACATTTTAGCCATGTGCTAGTGTAAGTATCCTTTATCTACAAAACAGAAATGGTCCACAGAGAACAAAACCAAACCAAACAAAACCCCTAGGTTTCCGTTCCCAGAATTTCAGTTCTTTTTCTTCACTCATGCTGAAATTGCAAACCTCCACAAATGAAGGAAGCCTCACAGCATTCAAATGTTGCTGTAAACTTAAGGAAAGAAAAGACTAAAGACTATAGACATCATAGGCAATTTCACGCAAGCCCCTTGTTCAAGCACTTCTGCCTGCTTTGGTCCAATCCTTGCTCCTGTGTAAGAACAGAAAGCTCTCAACCTCTGTCACCTCCCGTGCTTCCAATAAAAGGAGGGAGATTATGGTTGCAGAATCCCTCACAGAGGGGAAGATTTGTCAACTAAAGATCATGTGTCAAACTTGAAATTGTGGGAAAACATCTTCTGGATCCAGCTGTAGAGCAGAAAGGAGAACCCCATTCAGTCTATTCCTGCTCATCACCACTTAGTTTGGGAAAAAGTGAGGCTTACTGTTTAAACTGTTTTACTTAACTTGCTTTGAAACATTGGAGTAGGGAATAGCCACAATAACAGTTCAGCTGGCAGATATGAGACAATGCTTTCCTCTGGCAGACGAGACAGGAGCTAATGGTGAATGTGGATTTTAATACCTGCCAATATAATTTTAAAACTACTCATAACAGCTTTTCTATGTATAATTGAACTTGACTTCAAATTTGAACATCAGTCTTAACATAGTGCTTAACAGGTTTCTAAAACCTGTCCACATGAGTTTATACAAAATACATTTATCCCATCTTTGCCAATGTATTCTACCTTTCAAGCTAGAGGTAATGTTAAATTTTAAATTTAAGAAAAAGAAGTAATATGTTTCATAAAACAGGTCTTCTGAACATGCAATCATAAATGCTTTATATAATCTTTGTATTTATAATATTCATTATGCAAATTAGTCCTAGCTAACCTTTTTGACAATTATGAATGTTTTGGAAATTCTAAAATTTAATCATCATCTTTCTCTCTCTCCATCCTTCATCCTCAGCCCCATAAAAATAATTGACCCAAAGATATGGTCATTTAGCTTGACAAAAATCAAAACTGGAAGCCAGGAATCAAATAACTAGTCTACACTACTGAGCAAAATCCTATTCTCATTACTTCATTTTATAACACAATTTATCTAAAAAGCTAGATTTCGGCACAAAGATTTTATACGTTTTTCATCATTTACCCTTCAATCAATACATTAATCTAGAAGAATCAGCATATAAAAATCTGATTTGTACAGTCTTAACACACACCATAAGCAAAATTTTAGCCTCGTTCCAGCTTGAAAAGCAGCCTGACACAAGTGTAAAGAAACCTTTTCCTCTGAAAATAACTTTTGAGTCTGCTTTTTCTGAAGAGTAACTAAGCCCTCTATTCCATCAGAGAACACCATCAGGCATTCTAGCAGGAAAAAAGAAGAAAGCTAGCATCCAAGACTACAAACCACCATTCATCGATATAATTCTTATTAAAATGAGAAAGTCCTGTTAAGCCCATCATTTCTGCTTAGGTAAAGCAGCCTTCAAAGAATATTTTGTTGGTAACAGTTGCTCATCAGGTACTGACAAAATAAAGGAGACCAAGATCTAAAACTCTGATATTCAAAAGCACTATATCCCATTATAGAAAGGTACCCTGTTTCAACTTTTACATACCAATAGTTATAACTGCAAAAAAAATTTACAATTATGAAACTCTTCAGGCTGCTTTCCTGAATCATCCATGTATGAAAGCTTTAATGGTATAGAATATCCACTTACTCTCGTGAAGGGTAACGACCTTCCTTGTCATTAAATTAACTAACTTCACATCAAATGAGGTCAGAAGATAGTGCATTGTCATCGTAAATGCTTAATAGCTCAAACGCGATACGTATACAAAATATTCTAACTCCCATGCTAGCACATCTGGACATTTTAAATTGTATTACAATGGTTTATAATGCCAGTAACACCAAAGATTTATTTTAGACAAGCAGAAAATATTTTTGTATGTGTACACCTTAGAAATAAAATCCTAGTTTATGTGACTAAAAAACTAAATCAATCCAGTTCTTCTAAGTTTTAAGGAAACAAACTTTTGTCATATCAAAGTAACAAAGTTTACATAAGACCATAGTTACTTTCCACTGCAAGCCATTTTGCTGGTGAATACTTAAAATGCCATCAATATTAAGGCCTATGCTGTGGCTTTCAACACTAACTCATTCTAAACACTTTCTCATTTCAACAGCATCATAAACCGGGACACTGCCCAGTACCTGAACGAAGCATTCAAGTTTATCAAACACTTTACTTTCAAACAAGAATATTAAACACAGACAACTCACACTAAATATCCTGGCACAAATCTAGATTAAGTATGAAAATTAGGTCTGAAGTAATACATTCAGTTCGCTCTGAATTCACTCCCAAATAACTGTATTTGCCTTGCCTCTACTGTCACCCCTAATTTCCTTATCATCCATTTATAGGCTCTGATCTCTGTTCTGCAAGGAAACCTAATGTGGAGCATTGTTAATTATAATACATGTCCTTAAGCCTCTGTATGTTAGATTCCCTGGCTCTATGGGTAGATGAAGTTCTACAGTTGACAGGCTGAGAGAGTTGGGGTTGTTCAGCCTGAGAAGAGAAGCCTCCAGGGAGACGTCATAGCTCCTTCCAGTACCTAAAGGGGGCTACAGGAAAGCTGAGGAGGGACTCTTGATCAGGGACTGTAGCGATAGGATGAGGGGTAATGGCTTTAAACTGGAAGAGGGGAGGTTTAGATTAGATATCAGGAAGAAATATTTCACTCTGAGGGTGGTGAGGCACTGGAACAGGTTGCCCAGGGAAGCTGTCAGTGCCCCATCCCTGGAGGGGTTCAAGGCCAGGCTGGACTGGGCTTGGAGCAACCTGGTCTAGTGGGAGGTGTCCCTGCTCAGGGCAGGGGGTTGGAACTAGATGATCTTTAAGGTCCCTTCCAAGCCAAACCATTCTATGATTCTGCTCGAGTTCTGCTGCTGGCCTTTCTTAATCCCAACCAAGAACTCTGTCAGAAGTGTTAGCCTCTCCACAAAGCCACACGAATGCACTTTACATCTTTGTTCTATTAGCAAGAGATCTGACAAATTCAGTCAAGCAATCATTACTAGTTTCAAGTTTTAAGAAAGGAGTACCATAATTAGTATAAACAATACTAACCAGAAAGAAGAGCAAATATCAGACAATCCACCAAGTGTCAAACAGCTAGGAAATGCTGGTAAGCTATATTTTCCTTCAGCATAATATAAAATAAGGAAATACTAAACATCATCTACGTACATAGTAGGAGAAGGTGTATTTTTCCTTACATGTGCTCTACACGGCTCAAGCAATCACAGTACTTCAAATGAAAAACATTTTCATGGGCAAGCAAATGCCAAAAAGCCAGTCCACTACTCATCAGGTAAGACATGACAATTTCAGTTCAAAAAGCACAAAATAGAAAGGAAGCGGGTAAGAAAAACAGGGGAAAGAGAAGACAATGCGAAGATTTATAAGCAAGGAACTAGATAAAAGAACAACAGTGTCAGGGATAAACTCAAGTATTTGTTCCTTTAATCCCTTTTAAATGGAGTCCAGTGTTAAATAAGCAGTACAGGAAACTGCACAACTTACAACTTCAAGTTACTAATTTTTGATTGTTTAACATCTTCAGACAGATTAGGATCCCTTAAACTATACTGTTAACAGTTACTGAAATAAATATGCTCATTGAAATCAATAGGTTAAGTCAGCTAAATGCTTGTACGTTCATAACCAGGCCTCTTGTTCAATAGGCAATAAACTCTCCTATTTAACAGGCTGGAAACAGGGAAGAATTTGCTAAGATTTTGGCTAATAGAATTCAAGTGTATTGCCCAAGTCTCACAATGAATGGATAGGAAGTAAACCGACAAGTTCACTCTCCTAAATTTCACTGTGTATCCAAGACATTGAGGAAACTAAATGGGAAGCTGATGCTTAAAAGGAGGAAGAAAAAGGAACTAAATGTTTTGGTGGGCATCAACCATACTGAACAAAAGCGATTTTTGGAAGTTCCTAGTTTCCTTCATGATTCTTATTGGCCATTTTAGCTGTTCATTCTTACAATTCTCAACAACTTTTTTCTTGTAATTCCATAGTGAATAACCTACTCCAAAAAAAGAAATCATAAAAGCAACAAAGTCTCACGAAAAAAATAAATTTCTCAGAAGACTACTTAGGTTCCACCACTACACATGTGGTGTGCTCTTTGAAAAATCAGAATAGACACTATGAATAAAGTCTGGGATTCTTGAGAAACATTAAAGAGTTTAACATTAGTTTGATTTCAGATATGCCAAAGCCTTATGTTTAAAGAAGGAAAAAATAGTGCTACAATAAAGAAAGTTCACCACAGACAGTTGTCTGTAATATGCAGGACTTCACTGTATGGTTTCTATTCTTGGAAGGTTTGGGGTTGTTTCTTTCCCCCCTTCGAAATGAAGCCTGTAACTTCCTTGCATATGCAAGTTTATCAGTAGTAAAAGAGAATCGGTAAATAGAGTAATTATAAAGCAAATGTGTGTGATACTATCTATTATTTTAAAAAATTACAGACATTTCTAAGAAAATGGCACTGAGGACCCCAACTCACAAGTATATAAATTTACATTACATGGCACAGTTTGACACCTGAAAACTAAAGAATTACATGATCTTGAAATCCCCCCAAGAATTCCAAAAGCAAATTCAACAGTATAACTAGAAAGCGACCACACCTCAGTTCTGGCAACATTCTGAATAAAAGATGGATAAAATGATACAACATAATTCCTGTGCATTGCCTCTGCTGTCAATCAAAGTATCCACATTCCAGTAACCCTCTATCCCCCCCTCCACCATAACTGCAGGCTCAGGAATTGAAAACCACTGAAAACCTGGAGATCATTGACACTTCAACCGTTAAAAGGTGATGGACCACATTCTTGTTGCAGCTAGGTTTCTGAAATCCGGTTGCAAATTGAAGACTATACTGCTAAGATATAAATGAATATTTCAGATATGCATTTACTACTAGTGACCTTTTTAATCCTGAATCATGCAATAAAGGCGTAGAATACAGACTAAAATAAAAAAGCACTTGCTTTATGAACTTCTAGTCATGAACTCCCCTTTGCTAATTGCCAAACCTTGTGTTAAATGAAATGTATTATTGCCTTATTTTTCTGTATGTTGTCACTGTTTACAATATGAAAAATAAGTTATAATTTCAACGTATCACAGTCCATTTTTCCCTAAAAATGTTCCATAAAGCAACTGATGAAGCAAGCAAACTCTGTAATACTAGTGTTCAATAAATGTGATATTAGGAATCTCGTTTTAGGAAAAGACTCAAAGAGAGAATCGCAGTTTGCACATAAGCATCTTGACTTTGTATAACGTGGTATTTAATACGTTTTGCCAGTGCAAAACAGACATCTGGCTGTAGAAACTTGACATTTGTTTACAAGCTATCCAGAAAATCTTCATATGGGCCAAAGTTTTGACACAAACTAAAGTTTTAGAAGTGTTCTGGTCCAAAGCAAAAAGATTCTAAACTATATCATCAAATAACTGCATTTTATATTCACTGCATTTCCTACTGCACATGACTTCTGTCCTAATTCCACGCAAAGTGTCCAGTAAGGACTTGGTTATTTCTTCCCCTCTCTGTCCCCCAAACGAAACTGGATTAATGCACAGAGTTTGAGTTGCGAGCTCACTGTGTAACACGCTGTTTGCAAGGGATGCTGATGAGGGATAAAAAGACATTATGATAGCTGAGAATAATGCTAAAAAATGGCAGGCTTATTCTTCTAGAGGTAGTCAGCAGATTTGTAACAGATAACGTTAATACTAGTGAGACACAGAAAATCATCTACATTTTCATGGAAGGCTAGACAACAAAGCAGGATTTTTCCATGGCATGAAAGACCTTCTCTCTTTAATGATTTTTGAAGTATTTATCAGCAATGAAAGCAACCCAGAGCATTCCTCTCCCAGCTGTTGTCTACATCTGAAGATAAAAATGAAAGTTACATCCGACTGATGAGCTAAATGAAAAGGCTGTTATAAGTACAAGAACTTTTACAGCCATCGGCCTTCAGCACAGAGTAACTTTCTACTTTTAAAAAAATGGCAAGTTGTACTATATAAAAATTATGGTAAAAACTTCAAAAGATGCAATAATCAGCATTTTGGGGGATGAATGAAAACACAAAGACACAGAATACAAATGTAAAGGTAGCATAAAACACATTAATTTATAAAGACTGGAAAATTATGTATGTGTTCCAGAAAGCATTTCCCCATTTTCTAGTAACCTTTTTTTTCCCCTAGACCCCCAACAGGGTATGTAGCAAGGGCAACTGAAATTCATTGGCATCCTGCGTGGAAACTTACTTTTAAACTGTGGCATGCCAATTTTAAGTTACCAAAGTCCTGTATCCACTTAGCGTGGGTATACACCAAACTGACCCAGTTAGCTCACTGATTCCTGTCCAGCCTCCTAAAAGATGTAAACTTACAAAGGCAAAAAGCTCATCTGAAATGAATAATCTGTGAGATTCCTCACTGAGTCTGCTGACCTTAGACAAGCAACGCAGCTGCTTATGAGAGGGCTCCTTACTTAGTAATCTGTACCACTTACAGACCAAGTCTCCTTTAAGAACTCATAGGAGCTATTATCAGTGATCTAAAAGCATCTTAACGAAAAAAGGAGACTGTACGGTAACATAGTTTCATCATTACTGTTGATTACTACATACTTCAGCAGTAGCTGCTAAAGAGAGAGCTCTTTTCAAGGAAGTAGAACAATCTCCCAGTTAAAATTTGAATTATATCCAACAATCAAGGCAAGGGAAAGAAGGGGGGGGCGGGCGAAGAAAGAGAAATTGTGGTTATTCTACCAGCAGGTCTACCAAGCCAAAAAGAAATCAAGACGAGTGACCATTTTGACTGGTCTAGTTCTGTTAAAAAAGTTTCCACATATCAACTGCTCTGTTTTTTCATACAGAGGAATCATTCTGGACTAATGTGCTATCATATGATATTCTTAAAAATGTATAGTATACATGTATATTTATGTGCATGCACGCACACACAGATCCTTTACTGAAAGAACATCAACTTCAGTGATAACAACTTCCTGAATAAAAGTGGCACACTTCCAAAGCAGTAGTTCTGAAGATCTTATCCACTGAGGGCGTTCTACACTGTACATTAAATTACAAACCAGTGACCACAAAACAGCGTCCATTTGCTTTATCTGCAAGCAACCAGAGATGCTCCTGGCAAATAAGGAATTTAAAAGTGTTAGGAATTTTTCTTTAACGTTCCTATAAAGGAAAGGGATTTTTTCTAAGCTTGTTTAGCTGGCTTCTCACCTTCATTTCTTACTTTTATGCAGTATTAAGACATATATTTCCCCCAAATTACAATGCAACATCCCTATATAAATGGAAAACATTTACTTTATTCTGGAGATTTTCCGATTTGTTTTATGGTAGTAAAAAATAGAGAACCTTTCATAAACTAGGTAATTTTTAAATGATTTTTAGATGTGTTTCACTGATGAAACAAAGGACAGAGAAAAAAATGGCAGAAAGAGCGAGGTGTACGCATAATTTTGTTGGGGAACAGCATTAAGAATACAGGCATGAAGCCCGTACACCATCTGCCAAACAAAATCCCATGTTTTTAACTTTTAGAGTTCGGAAGACTTTGAAGTTAACAATTCTACAGATGAGCGGTGTTCTCTGGGACGACTGTATCCCTTGCTTGTTATTCATCTTCTCTGCTTCATTGTAGCTACCTTTCTCAATGAGATAATGAAAAGATTCTGCATAATGGAGAAATCTCAGGAGAAATCAATATGCAGTGCACTCCTCAATGCCTAGTTTGATGAACTTTGGGTTTTTCGATAATGGGATGGCTTACACAGCACCAGGCTTGCTGGCATCAGATGGAATTTGCCTTTCTCAAAGGGGTAAGAGGGTCTTTGCTCACCAGCCAGCAAGGCTCATTGACAGAGCTTTAAGTTAGGCTTGAATGGCGAGGGATGATACATCAAGGTTAAGGGGACAGGGTGCTAGCAAGGGCCCTCAGCCTGTTGCTCTGACACACACTGGGTACTTGAAGTCCTACAGAGACGAGCCAGGGGCTTCTGAGGTCATAGGAGCCAACAGGGAAACACCAGTGAAATACCTCAAAGGAATTAAGGGGTGTTCCTCTAAGAAGGTGACATGGCCAACAGCCCAGCTGAAGTGCCTCTACACTAATGCTCGCAGCGTAGGCAACAAACAGGATACTGAAGTCAGACACTTGGTCTGTAGGCCAAAAGAAAGACCTGATAATGAAGATTGCTCCCCAGAAACATTCCCATTCCTCCTTCCTGAACAGCATTTCTAGTAGCAAATTTAGCATCACAGTCAGGAAAAGCATGTCTGAACAGGACACCAAAGCTCTTCCAATGAATAATTAAGAAGGTTCTATTGATCTGGGCCTCATACAGAGACTTCGGTCAATCTCAATGGAAAAAAACAGCGATGGGATTGACAGCATTATCTCTTACAGGACTGGGAAAAGACAGGTTCATGAATCGCAGCTGGAATACTGTCCCCTTCAGGCCTTCAACACTTCTACAAAGATTCTTATTTTTAGGAAGCATACAAAAAGAAAAAAAACCACCCACAGAAACAAACATAGTTTGGCACAATTTAATTCTAACTGAACTTCTGTCTTCTACTGTTTAACTACAATGTCTTATTTTCTCCTAGGTACTTCCATGCTAACTACTTCATTAACTAATTCACTATTCATCAGGTAATGAAGATAGTCTAAGTGGGCTGAAAACAGAACAGTTTATTTTCTTTTAACAGCTGCTGCCTATTGTTGACTAATTTCAGTCCAACTGTGTTTTTCTCCTCCTACTTCAGCTAGAATCACCAGCTTCTTTCATTGTCTTTTAAGACTAAGAATATTCTATTGGCTTATTGTATACATATGTTAATTTGGTGATCTGGTAATAGAAAATCATTTTTAAGAAAACTACACAGTAATCAGTAACATACAATACCAAATTAGACTAAAATCTTGGGACAAAAAATAAAGCAAGAAATAATTGCTAAATTGTATCTACCACACATTTTGATTCACAGACAAATTTTTCAATATTCTGTAACTTACCTTCATCACTACTGGCTGCTTTCTTTACAAAAAACACCAGAGAATATGAACAAATTTATGGTGGCGTGATACGGGATATGTTTCTCTTTACCAACAAGTAAGCTAGGAAGATATTTTATAATACCACAATATACTTTTATGAGAAATACTGCAAGCACAGTATACTCTGAAGCTGTGTTCTGAGCCATCGGTAAACGCAACGCAGTATCATTACCAATAATGTGCAAAAGCTGTATTTAAATACCTGGATATCATCTGATTTAGCTAAAGCCATTATAAGAATTTGTCCAGGATAGAAGGCTTTACCTTCTATCGATAAAATTACTCAAAAGTACTACACTGAAATGATACAATTAAAATGAGAAGCTTGTGACACTGTGAAACCTGCTGAAAGGCACAGCTGACACAGCCCTAAATGATGTAGTAAGTTCCACAGGCAGATGCTTCACTTGTGGTATAGAAAAGCAGATACATTGTTATCACAGCTGCTACTTTCTCAAAAGGCACTTTTCTTACTATCCCTGCTATTAAACAATACCGCTACAATTCAGAATCTCAGAAACAAAGAAAATCTATGTTGGGGGGGTAGTTGCAGTATGCAAAAAATAACTCCTAAATTGCAGGGACTGCTAAGGGGGAAAATCAGACCAACACTAGTATCAGCTTTGCTGTTGGATTCTATTTGACATCTGACAAATAAAAAAAAACAAAAAAACTTTGACTAGTTTTGAATTTCGAACTTTATGCTTCCCAAAATAAGCATTAGATTAATCACAACAGACAAGATACTATGAAGTGTAGTTTTTAAAAGACATCATATAATCACAGAATGGTTCGGGTTGGAAGGGACCTTAAAGATCATCTAGTTCCAACCCCCTGCCCTGGGCAGGGACACCTCCCACCAGCCCAGGTTGCTCCAAGCCCAGTCCAGCCTGGCCTTGAACCCCTCCAGGGATGGGGCACTGACAGCTTCCCTGGGCAACCTGTTCCAGTGCCTCACCACCCTCAGAGTGAAATATTTCTTCCTGATATCTAATCTAAACCTCCCCTCTTCCAGTTTAAAGCCATTACCCCTCATCCTATCACTACAGTCCCTGATCAAGAGTCCCTCCTCAGCTTTCCTGTAGCCCCCTTTAGGTACTGGAAGGAGCTATGATGTCTCCCTGGAGGCTTCTCTTCTCCAGGCTGAACAACCCCAACTCCTTCAGCCTGTCCTCATAGCGTAGGTGCTCCAGCCCTATGTTCATCTTTGTGGCCCTCCTCTGAACTCGGTCCAACAGGTCCATGTCCTTCTGATTTATTTTAACAGAAAAATATTTTTATTCCTCCATAAAAATTATCTGTCACTGAATAAATAGCATCTATCTACTAAATGCTAAATGAGACCAGAAAGCCTTCAAAGGCAGGAAAAACCAAAAGCAGAATACTCTGGTAACCTGGATCACCACTTGGTAAATACTGGCTCAGAATTAATCTGATACAATACTGAATTATGACACACTATACGTGACTGCATCTCAGATCACCTTTCCAAGGAATCTAAATGTCATCATGTCATGAACAGTTCTGGTTCAAAACATTATTTCTGAAGAATACCTCCGCAGAAACAATCACTGCATTCTTAAGTTTTACTTCCTCACTAATGCAGGAAAAAAAAGGCAAAAATATCTACTACAGTGACATAAAAGAATAAAATAACTTGTTAAAGGAGCAATGGAAAGAGTAACAAAAAAATTGCAGGTGAGTGGGAGATTGCTCCATAATGGAAGGGGTTTTTTTAATGAAGGAAGTGTTAGATAATTTGAGATGAAACATCTTTAAAAAAAATGAGAACAATTAATAAGAAAGCACAACGACCAGATGATGCTCTCTCAAAGTCTTTAAAGGAAGTACGGCATGAAACTACTGAACTATTAACTATGATGTGTACTATACCATTTCAAACACAAAAACCTTCCCTCCGGCTCAGAAAGTTCTAGAGACAAGATCTGCTGGATCCAGTACTATGCATTTATTTCATTCCCTATGGAACCCCTGTTGGTCAGTGTTAGAGCTAGGACTGGGGGCTTGATGCTGTGACCCAGTACAGCTGTTAAAATTTGATGTTCCTACATTACGGAAAATCTTCCTAAAACACACAGTTGCTTCTAGCACGACCAAGTTGATTTTGGGGCACATCCAAACCGAAAGAAAAATCTTGACATTTAACTTCCAACTAATTATGATGTTTAAATTATTGATAAAAATAACATCTAGTCCTTTTTAGAGGTATGTATGCTTGTCAAATATACATAAAACCAATGTATGCAGACTAGAAATCTATACCTTAGAATAAACACATTGCTCTGGTTTTAGGCTTATACGTGTGTGTGTGTACATACATACATATATATACATATATATGCGGGATTGCAAAATAGAAAGAAAATTGAGTGCTTGATTCTGCCCTTTGAAAGATCTGTGTCTGTCCAAGCTGAAAAGGTCTCCAATCACTATGCACAATTAGGACAGCAGAAAACAGGCCAGAGTTAGCCCTCCAAACAAAGAATTTCTAAGCATGTCTTAGATTTTTCTTTTCTTACAGTTATTCCCAGCGATGAAGGTCACTGCAAGCCACATAGTGCAAATTTTACTGCTTGTTACCACTTACAGTTGCTAGCTGTGAGTTTGTATAAGCTAAAATATGTGATATTTTTCTTAACTCGTGCACAGCATGCTTGAATAGATACAGCATCAAATTACCAAGTAATCATCACATGTATTAGCGGAAAATATAGCAGCAGCAAGCTATTACTCAAGTTGAGGGAAACCATTCACCAATTTTAATGTATTTTGAAGTGTTATTATTTTTGTCACTGAAATCTCACTATTTATAAAAATCCATTACTATGGAAGAAAAACTGTATTAGGAAAAGCTATAGAATAAAATGCACCAGAACACAATTATTTTGGTAGAGTGAATATATGTGTAACACATGACTAACTTACAAATCAGGGAATCAATTCTCATAAATTTTTATCAACCTAACAGTTACTGACAGAATAAGTTCTATGTTGAAGCCATGACATTTATCAAAAATTAATCCACTGCGATTCTTCCCTCTGATTTTTTTAACAATTTTGCTGTAACATGTACTCATCCATAGGTTTTCAAAGTTGAGTGAGTTATTCTATCTTCTCCCGGGGAGCACTGACTTTGGTATTTAGCCATTAGCCTTAGGAAAGAGTTAACTAGATGCAACAAAGTATCCATAATAGAGTTAATACTACAAATGGCAAAACATATACTCAAACTTAGGTAACCTTCTGATTTGAAAACAAGTACAGTAGTTGAATTATGAAGTTAGTTATTTAAAAAGGCAAGTTCTCTGTACAATGTCCACACTCCAGGCTTGGCTGAAAAAAATATAATCCCTTGAGACTCTATATCCTACTCAGAGTTATAAGAATCCTAGCATTTAATTAATTACAATCTGAAAGCTGAAAACTTGTCTGCTTCATGGGAATCAGGTATTTGCATGTGATCATAAGACCATAGCAGTTTACCACTCATTAGCTAAGTCATTATACTTTAAGTGTTCATGTTTAACATGTCTTAACTGCAACTAAAATGCATTAATTTAAAACTAGAACAGCCATCAAAAAGGTGGCATAAGTTGATTCACTCTAACTGCAGTGTTTTAAGAGCACCACCCAATCATTTCTAATCAAATCAATGCACAAAGAGATATAAAGACCGATTCCTATTTAGTTTAAGGATAAATAATAATTTTAAAATAAACATTTCAGTCTCAGTTTTATCTTCTAGATAAAATAAAATTCTTTCGTGAAATTTCTTCTTTCACCTACAAACCAAAGCTCTAAAATCCATTTCCAGTGAAGCATCTTGCACCATTACTACTGCAAAGCTGTCAAACTTAAAATGCAGAAGAGACTCAAATCTTCGAGCAATGCAGCTTCATCCGTAACACACACAGAAGTTCTGAACCTTTGACTTTTTCCAAAAGAGAACTACATCTCAAAACAGAATAAGCCCTTTTAACTTCCCTAAGTCAAGATAAACGCCTATAGTTACCCCTTTTCATTTTTAGAGAAACAAATATTCCACCACAAACTTAAAAAATTAATCACAGAATAGTACGGGTTGGAAAGGACCTTCGGGGATCATCTAGTCCAACCCCCTGCCAAAACAAGCAGGTTGGACAGGAACGCATCCAGGTGGGTTTTGAATATCTCCAGACAAGGAGACTCCACAACCTCTCTAGGCAGCCTGTTCCAGTACTATAATAATATATGTAATACAGTAATATAGTAACATTCAAATTCAAGGATTCAACTTGAAAGATTTTCTTTCATCCAGTAGGGCTTTAACATGCACTACTCATGACTGCAGTAACAGCAAGTAAAAGTGAGGAAGCATTTGCAACTTTGCAAGTCTTTGCTAAAATACACAATTACAGCTTCGTAGGGTGCATCCTGAAATGCGCCTGCATACAGTAAACCCACAGACTTTGAGGTCATGGACCTTTTTTACTCATGGTTACTCCTCCAAAGCTTCAGAGAAGAAAGGGTAGGAAAACTTGTGCTCTTATACCCTAAGATTTCCCTGTCTTGTCTTCACATACTGAGAAGGGGTTACAAATTGTACAATGCAGAAACAGCTGATGTTTCACAGTCACCTTACACGTTGAGTGCTGACCCTCTGTTGGAGTGTCTGGCACACTGAACGTTGCTTGCCAGTTGAGGAAATGCCTCCTCCAGACAAATGTGAGCCCACATATCTGCCCCTTTCCCAGGAAACTGGAGTGTGTCTGTTCTCAGTGACCTCCCTAATAGTTTAGTACAGAGGAGGCATCAGCACTATACTCTATAATTATCAGACTATGAGTGTGCAGACAATGACTATGGAGAGATGTCCAAATCCTGTAAATTCATTAATAGCTGATGAGGTTACCTATCAGTTCACATCCTTCAAGGTTTAGTTCACAGAAGAACAGAGGAGATTCCACCCCTTGCCAAGATAAAAAGTTTGTTATTGTGGTGGAAATATCAGCTTGGAGCCTCCACTACCAGCTTTCTTCTCGTGAAGAACAGGAAGAAGTGGAAAAAGGAAATGAGTAAACAACTAAGTGGAAAATAGGCTGAGTACCTGGATCTCTAGCACCCCAATTTGTCCTTCACATTTGCCAGGAGCTTATTTTGAGATTACCGGCTAATAACAGGACAGGCTGTATATCTCAAACACAAACTCTCTGAAATGACATACTGGAAACAAGAGTCTGATACAAAATATTAAAGTTTTGTGGTATTAAATGTCCATACTCACTTGCATTTTTAATAGTTTGAAGAAGATTTAAAGAAGATTTGTGTGTTTATACTTTTTCTTCCACATTCAGCAAAGATGTGGTTTACACATTTGGTAGAGAAGTTTGATGATCTCTTCTAGAAACTAAATCCTCTTCACAGGACTTATTTCTTCTGGCATGCACTTGTTTCTTTCTTTTCCCTGACTTATAAACAAAATTAAACATGCACACATTCATCTTACAAAAATAAATAAATTCTGCACTCCAAAGATCCTAAATCCAAATATTGAACTATCTACGTGTAAAATTTGTTCTTTATTAGAGATGAAACTTTTGACTAAGAACGTTAGAAGTTTTGTACTTCTGTAAAAGCAAATTCAGAAGTATTTTATGGTTTTAGTAGTATTTCAAAGTTACATACCAAAGAAAATAACATTCCTGTTCATGCCCCCTCCCTGGAAGTCTTCAAGGCCAGGCTGGATGAGACTTTGAACAACCTGGTCTAGTGGGAGGTGTCCCTGCCCAGGGCAGGGGGGTTGGAACTCGGTATCTTTAAGGTCCCTTCCAATCCAAACCATTCTGTGATTCTGTCTTTTTATACTAAGTGATGGAATATGGAATTTAAACTAACACTTCTGAACGCAGAAACACGCTACCCAAAAAGATTGCATTGGTCTTGCAACTTGAGGCTGACACATGGGCCAATTAAGCCTTTGTCAGCATCACCACCTCGACTTAAAGATACTCTCTTTATAGGCAAAATAGGCATTTTCAAAGTACACTTTTACAAAGTAATCTAGCTACAAAATAACACATCTACTTTTCTTACATGTATAACCATATTTTTTAGAAATATATTTATATCGATAAATGTTGTATGAAGGACACTGATGCATCCCTTACAATTTATCACTTCTCTAACCATTAGAAAACAGCTATTGCACAGGAGCCCTTAAGCACAGAGCTTTAATCCATCTCTTTAAATACTGCCAGTATCCTCAGCCCAGAAATCTACAGTTTTCTTAACTCAGTCATCACGACCAATTTGCCTGAAGGTTACCTGCTAACACATTTGTATTTTGTTACCTCTACACTTGTTTAAAGGCAAGAAAAAGACAATTCTAATATGCTTACAATCCATGTTACTTAACCCTTCACTGGAAGCCCTCCATTCACTGAACTCATGTCAAGGGCTCAAATCACCTGTAAACCTTCCCCATGTTTTCACTGGAATAGAACAACGCATGCGCAAAACAATCTAGCATAGCCTTATCTTTGTTCAAAGAATGGGTCAAACTCATTCAGATTATTTATTAAAACGTGCTGTGTCATACCACTCTAAAATACACTGTCTTTGTGCAGTTGCTCTTTCAAGTTTGCTTTCTTTCCATTAGCCCTTCCAATTGTTGCTTTTCTTCTGATACTTTCTGAAGCAGTCTCATTACCAAACATGGACAAAGGGGACAAGATAAACCCCTGCACAGAGTCCCTGTGTGGACACTAATTCCAATAGTCAGTGCTTTTCATCCCCGCCCCCCTTACTGTGCAACACAGCAGAAGACAGTTTATCTAATCCATGCTTTAACTGATTAGATAACTTTCAATGCAAAAAAGTCTCCAGAATTCTATTCTCCCACAACTTTTGTCTGAAATTCATTTCCTACCCTGCACTTAATGCCCTATTCCTCCTACTTCATACTTCTTTATTTCAAGCCGTTATTATTACAAAAATGAAACTTTTATTCACCTAGTTATTTGCTTAGTCCACAAGCTAAAGTCCTTCAATGACTACAGAACTTGCACTGACCAGTACATAAACAGCGGGGTACACACAACATCATTGAGTAAAATGAGTACTAAGGTCCTGTAGTTGAGCTTTCATACATATATTTAAAATAATTACTTGGGTCTAAGAAGTTTATAATATTTGGATCAATAGTAACATTGCTGTAAGGGTTTCTTGAAATATTCTTGTCATACATGTGTCACACGGTCAGGCTAAAAACACCTTCAGTGGTACCACTCCCACCAGCTGGGCAGTTCACATGAGCCTATCTGTGAACACCCAAAACATGATGCTTTCTTTTGCCATGTGCAATTTCTGATGAATGGGATGTTGCCTGCCTTGCCTTTCATTCACAGATCACCTGCTCAAGGAAGTCACTGAACTTCCCACCAAACACTGAGGGATGCTTGTGCTACTAATATAACAAATAGAAGCTTAACATTACCACTTTCAGATACACATTAAACACCGTATGGAAGCTTACTGTATCTTCTGAGACATCTAACATTAACTCCCCCAAATTTCCTTTCCTACTGCTGTTTACCTAAATGTCACTGCTTTTGCTGTATCACTATGGAAACAGTGGCTGTTCCTTATGTTCCTATATTGCCACTACCAATCACTTTTTCTTCGCCAAAATTTGCTGCCAAAATAGTCTACGTTCTCAAACTTAAAATATAGCCTCTGACAACAAAATTCACCAGAAAGTGTTCACCAGAAAGTCAGGCAAACCATTTCCAAATAAAGACAAAATAAGAAACTGCTTTAGGAGAACTCCCTAGATCTCGTTCTAGTGTTAATATGAACCTTATCGCCATATTTGAACATTTCACAGCCTCAAACTTGCTTTTCCTTTTGATATCCTTTTAGAGCAAAAAAACCTGTTTTATAGGTGGGAAACTAAACACTAAAAAGGTAAACAGCCCGTCCAAGAACACACAAGAATTTAGGAGGAAACTAAAAAATTCAATGGCCATTTCTGAAGTTCTTGGCTAGCATCTTACCTACTTTCTCTTACCCTGTCCACTATGGCAACAAACCATTTTACTTCCTTAACCCACATAATTCAGTGTTCCTCTTAGACGAGACAAGCAGTTCTGTAAGCATGAAAATTAATAAAGCCTCATCCCTACAGCCTGGCATTGGTTGATGAGTTTTGGTATGACATGTGGACTCCTGCTGCAGCCTGCCTTTGGGGAAAAGAGGGAACACAAAGTTTCTCTCTTCCTGTTCTCAAAAAACATGTAAAAATAACTTTGAAATCTTTGTTTCTGCTGTATTTGGTTGAAATCAGATGCTCTCAGAAGTTACAGAGCTCAAAGAGATACACATATAGCATGTGACTGCAAAAGCTTTTTTTTTTTTTTGCTTTTCCCCCCCTTTTTAATAGGAAGCTCCTGGAAGAACAACCTGAGCTACCACATCACAGCTTGTGGCCCATATATTTTTCAACCACATTGATAAATGCTCTCGGCCATACAGTGCTTAGGGAAAACACAGACGTGACAAGCAGCTGATAGTCTTTTACTACAGGAGACAGTCTTTTAGAAAAAGTCGCAAATCTAACCTATGCTGACAGACAAGGCCTGTGCATGCTCAGCCTACCTATGCACAATCTGCATTAACTACGGGTCTTAAGCTTGCAAAGCCTCCAGCAAGTTTCAGAGTTCAGGGTAAGGTCTTCTTATTGTATTAAGAATACAGATGGCATGCACGTCTGGTCTTAAAATGGGCTTACACCAAACACATCAATGACAACGCAAACATAAAACCAAACTGTTAGCCAGTAAAATAACATGGCCTCTGCTGAAAACATGTTTTACTGAATTTCAATTAAATGTGACGATTTCATTATATTTAAGACAAAACAAAAATTTTTAAGTACCATTCAATTTGTTACTAGACTGTAGAGAAACCTTCTGTTCTATGCTGTGCCTTGAGAATTATGGCAGGTGAGGCACTTCAACAGGAGACAGAGGCAGCTGCACTGCACTACGAATGCAGGCCAGTCACAGAGACTTTGTACCTTGAAGTATTCGCCTTTCCTCTAGCACTCAATCGGAGCACACCCTGCAGTAAGCATCATTTACTACTATGAGACTTCTAGGTTCAGCTGGGTTAAACATTGCTCCTTTTTATTACTGATTTTTTTTTCATTTAGTTTTTCTGAAGTCAGTGGTGTGAAGAGATTTTGAGACCTTATTTTAGTAAATTTATAAGATCTACATAATTTGGTAGGTTGTTTTCTTTCAGCTTTTTCCTTTGCTACAGCAAGAAGCTATTGAACAATAAAAGCTACCTAAACTCAGAACTTCTTGGGATGAAGATAAGCATATAATTACTTAAATATCATTTCATGATGAGTAACTGACTTATGCCACACACCATTGGTATGTGTTTTAAAGGATTCTGGATGAGTGTTCAAAAAAAAGTAATGGCACAATAAATCCATCAGAGTAAAAACTGCACTAACAAAACGTCTGATAAACATAATACAGCTTTGGGGTATTTGCTACTCAGTACCTTGGAAGGACTGCATTTTTCTGATTAGCTGAGTGGCATAAGATGTGATCTTGCTGGAGGCTGCTGCACTGCTGCAGCCACCGTCAGCCAACCCAGAAAAATATAATTATTAAACTACTGAACCTTATTAACGAACATTTCTTATGTTTATGTTCTTACATTGCAAGAAGCTTTCCAGCCTTCATGACATAGAAATGTAACTGTTCTGTATGCTCCTTCGCGTCACCGGGTCTTCTGCAAAATTTTACTGAAATGCAACCTGGTAGTTCAGTATGACATATTTAAGCTGTCAAGTGTGATAAAATTCAACATACCACCTGTTTGGTATCATACGAGAAGAGGACAACTAAAAGAATTGGCCAAATGAATCTTTGGGCTGAACCACTTTCCTCAAGATACATCAAATATTGGTTTCTTAGAAAATAGGCAATAAAAATAAATTTGAGGATAAAATTCTGATCTTCAAGTTCTTTGTCTAGCAACATCCCTTCTGCTATACTGACCAACACTGATCACAGTTTGTATTATGCGATTACTACAGTAACAAACAGCAAGATTCAGACATTATCAAAAAGTGTAATTTTACAAGTTTTCAAACTTGTAAGGAGCTTTCCACACGCATGAATAGTGACCACTGTGAAAATCATGTAATAGCAACAGAGGAGTTAGACGCTGCCCAAAATTTTAGCCGTGCAACAAAATTGAAAATGTACTTGCATATTATCTTTTAATATTAAATCAAAGGAAAAAATCTTGGTTTGTAATTATATAAATAAATCCATGCAAATTGATCTGCTCATCTTTTCAAGGTTTTATAGTACTATCAATCACTACAGTATTATTCTAGAATAATATTCCCTACTAACACTGAGCAGGCATGTGATGTATCCTGGTCAGCTGTGTTGACTTTATTGCAAATGTTAACTTCATAGTTAAATTTTGAGCATAAATCTCAAATCTTTATTTATAGTTTGGTTTCAAGTGCTGAAGTCAAGCACCTAGGTTTCTGAGAAGAATCACACACTGTTTCATCAAAGCATTCTTCAAGACGAATGGAACTCTAAAAACAGTTTTCTTCATACAAATTACTATGAAAAAAACACAAACAGTAAGATGCTAATCGGTGCTACCAAGTAAATTTTATGCAAGCAGAACTAAGGGCATGCTCTGAAGGGGGAGGAGGGGGGATGATACTGTATTTGCAATTCATTAAATGAAAATTTTATTGCCGAGGATTACACAGTAACAAAATAAAAACAACCTAACATTGAAAAGCAAATCCATCCTAATTAACATTCTCCCACTATCACTATATATTCGTTTAACCTTTCTTCATGGCCTGTCCTTCCAGATGGCCCAGCAAAGGAAAGGTTTTGGTGCATGACAGTGGGATTAACAGATCTGAATTCTTGCAAAATGAACGGTAAATGAAATCATACATTCAATTGACCATGACTGAAAACCATTTGTCATTTAAAGCCCAACAGATTAGAAAATACATTTTAGTTGATCTTAACAGCTACTTGAGTCTTTCGAAGCACCCAGGGACCGGCTATTCAAAAGCACCCAGAACTTCTCCCTTCCTGCTCAAATTAAGCAAGCGAGCCTTGACCAGCACTTTCCAAAGCCATGGATCCAAACTCCCAGGTATTTCAAGACACAGCGCTCACATAAACACAGACCATGTTTAACAAACAAACAAACAAAACCACAGTTCTCAATGCACAATATGCTTCTTATTTAAAAGAAAGTAAGAACTCTAGGTTATGCAGAATACGGGTGTTAAAACAGGTTTTATAAAGCAAAACCAAGCAATATTTATGGTAATCTACTTTTGGTATGGCACGGATACACGGCAACATGTAAAGATTCTGAATTTTATGTGTTCATTTTTTGAGAAAAAACTTCAGAAAGTTTCAGCATTTCCTTTAGCATAGCTGCTATTGTCAATGAATAAAACTGTAGATTTGTATTTTGTTAAATTTACATGCTTAATATTGGAGCAAATTAGTAATTCACACAGTTCACATACAGTCAGTAAACTGCTTTTATAATCTAGGTTTGTTCGTGTTTTTTTCAGAGCATTTAAAAATCAACTTTTACTCTATTCCAAAAGTTCATATAGCAAGTACGTATTTCTCCCACACATCTTAAATGTTCCCTTTAGATTTGAATTACAATTTTAATGTCAAATCTACTTTCCCACTGACCATTCGACTGGCATAGTAACTAATAAGATTATTCTGTGCATTTGGAAGTACATAGATTTACTTTCATTGTCACCAGTCTATACTTTAAAGTTTTGCAGGCATGCCTTTACCAAGCAGGCAGTAAGTGAAAAGAAGGGAGGGGAATCACCACTCTTCACGGCACAATTAAACCAGGAAAAAAAAAGCCTTCTACCAGTGCAGCACTATTCTGTTTGGGAGACTGACTTTAGGCTGTAATAGAAAAAGAACTCTTTCTGGTGTATAATGTATCTCCCTAGGCAGTTTGCCAGTAATGCACTACCAGCAAATCTTTTTAAGGAGAGACAAGCCCTTAGTAGGAATTCCCCACAGGAACAAGCTCACAACTTTGAACATGGAAAAAACATTTCCTTTCAAATGGGAATGATTAAATACATCCTTTTGTAAGGCCTTCTGGTTTGGATATCTGAGAAGCTCTCTCCTGCATTAAAAGAAAAGAAATGGGAAATTATCTTTGCTGTGTCATTAACTGAAACCTGTAAAACTAAGTTGTGGACCTCCTCCTCATACCCTTGCACTCCAAACAGACATTTTTATCTGTGCTGAATTAGCTACATCCTAAGTTGTATTGCGGCACACAAGATAAAATAAAGAACAAGGACTAGTCTATATTATTCCCAAATTTCTACAAACCCAAGTGACCTTTCTACTAGTTGGAAGTTGCCAGTCATCTTGGTCGCATCTTTCAGGACTGCCCCTTTTCCTAAGACAGAGTGTGAAATAAAATTTCTGTTCCATTAACCCCTACAGATGGGCTTGACACATGCAATTATGTTTACCAAGAAAATTCAAGAGCTGTTTCACACTACTGCTATAGTGCAAAGCAGACAGAACAGGCTGCAGGACAAAGTGGGTGTAAAACACTACCAACTCAGAATTTTCATCTATTTTGCAGAGGTGTGCATTTACAACACAAGGGAAAAAAGTTTTCTAAATACATGATCTGCACTGATAAAATTCAAAGCAATCCATAATAATTAGCTAATGCACACTACTGAAAGTTTTGGGCTGCCAGTAATATTAAAATATTGAAATACGAAGATAGGGTTGAGTACAGCATTATAATATTTTTTAATAATCCCCTTGCAGAAATGTCATCTATTAAGAAATTCTTGCAGTTGTGCAAAGGTTACTTACTGATGCATACTGTCTCACCTAATAACCGTCAAACAGCTTTACTATTAATTTTCAGAAAGATAAGTCGTGCTGCTCCAGTAGTTAAATAGTTACCAGGTTTTTTTGAATGAGAAAATAGATGCCAAGGTAATCACTGTAAATAGAAAGTAGCAGAAGAAAAATGATCTAAACTATCCCTCAGAGCATTTACATATGCATATAGACACAAAAACTGATGAGGAGAGAACTCAACATTTGTTTTTTTCAAAATTAAACTACTGACTTTCTTGCAGGCCCTCCTGGCCACTCATACATAGAACTATAAATACATTTCACTGACCTGAATTGATATGCAACATAAAATTCCTGTGTTATATCAGTTACAATTAAATCAAATATTTTCGAACCTTTTTTCAAATTAAACTTAATCACATTTTCCCTTAAAAAGAACTAATCCAGTACCTTTGGTACCAGTAGTCAGGTGTTTGGCTAAATACATACAAAACACTGCAATGTCTCCATCATGTTTTCCCATACGCGAAATGAAGTATTTTCAGTAGAATCCAAATTATCTTGCATCTTTCCTGAAAAGTTTGCTTGGGTGACTTTTATGCCAGCTAGCAGACATATTAGGAGAGAGCATTAGCTAAAAATCCAAAGGTAGAAAAAGATTAGAAACACAGAACATCTTCCAATCTAAATAACTTTTTAATACTAAATGAGGGGAGAGAGACCCAGGCCTCTAAGACCCCGAACTGAAGAGGTAAACACAGCAAAGACAGTAGATATATGTAGAAGTCTTCCTAAAATACATCATAGAACATTTAGCAATTAAACAAAATCTTTAGAATTATTTACTAAATGTAGTTAAAATTAGTAACATTCTATGATAGTATTTTCAGATAAGCTATGTATAGAGGATAACTGGGTGCAAGGTAAAAACCTTTCCAATCGATGGATTAATTAGTCATGTGGCCTTAGAACTGAATGAGTCATAAGGTTGCTAATGAGATAAGGACAGGAAGCCTGACACCTCTTAAGTCAAGAGTTCAACTGGTTCTTCTCAGGGTACTTGCCTGCTGTGCCCTAGATTGAAGGCACAACTAACAGTTCATAGAATCATTTAGGTTGGAAGAGACCCTTGGGATCATCGAGTCCAACCAGTTCAGGGACAACACTGGCTTTCCTATAGCTGGAGGCACTGAAAGATCCACCTAAATCTACTTACAGAAGGAAATCTTTGCCTAGAAGATAGGATGTAAACATTACCTTTCTGTAGCAGTGTCCCCCACTATGGCTCTCCCAGTCCCAACTACCTGGGAGAAAGAAGAGAAGGTGTCCTGGACCATCACCTGACCTGCTCTGCAAGCACAGGCTGGAGGGACTTTCTTTTAATGCAGAATCTCTCTCCTTGAGAGGTTTCCCACTGACAATGGTAGTCAGAAACAAGGCTGAAGAATCCTGCTATCAGGGGCACAGAGCCCTGAATTGTCATTAGGTTCCAGCCCTTTATGCATTAGGGTCATGCCCTTTACTTACATGACTTTGCACTTGCAAGTTTGTTGTAATTTATGCAACTAAGTCTCCCAAAATGCATAGGCTCTCAATCTCTTCTCAAGTAGAAGAGTGTCACCAGTGAAAAACTTCAGGGTCTAGTCACAAGAGATGCAGCACACCCAAAGCAGACTCAACTCAGACTTCAGGGGTGTACTTTTCATAGACTCTGTATGGATGGATGCCTTCTTATTGCTCACATTCACTTGTTAAAAAAAGGGAAGAAAAAGAATAACCAAAACCGTCTTGATCATGGCCAAAATCCAGAATTGTATTGTGCCAGCCTGCCTGCACATTGTAAAGTAAGCAGCCCAGTGCTAGTCAGACCAATGGGAAAGTCAATAGGAGGCAAAGCACAGGAGAACAGAACATGGCACAGCAGGATGATAGAAGAAAGAAAAATTGAGGTGGGAGAGTGAGATACAGCAAAGCAAGCTGTAGAAGAGGACAAACAGAAGAGTAAACACAGAGGGAAGCTAGAGGGCAGAGACGAAAGATAACAAGGAAGAAACGAGTGGGAAGTTAACAAAGACTAAAGACATAAAGGGAAATAACATACCACAGATGGGGAGAAAAATGGAAGACAGAAACAGAAGATAGATATATACAGGAAACCCTTCCTGCCAGAAACTGCTTCTTATCAAGCTGAGACAAGAAACACTGCCAAACGAAGAGCTGAATCAAGCATGGAAAGTTCAGATCACCTGAAACTTCTGAAGGCAGATGAAAGAAGCTACGTTAAAATATGAAGTAGTGAGCTTATGAGGATTTTCATCCCAGAGAACACTGCCCCTGTTCTGCTGTAAGAGAAAAATAACTTCTCTCGTACAATAATAGTTTCACCCATTTACTTGCAAGAGAACATTAATTAATTATTAATTAAGTAGTATTCAGGATCAAGTTAAATAGCTGGTTTTAAAGTTCATTAGTCTGTATTACACGCTATGCAGTATAGAAAAGCACCAGAACTACTCCAGTCAAAAGTGCCTCTCCTAGCACACATCAGACACACAGGTCAAGGTGTTTTAGACAAAGGATTAGATAAACTTTCCCACGGAAGCCAGGACTGTAACACCAGCAAGTGGTCAAGCACAGTCCAGTCTAAATTTAACTCTACACTTCTGCTTTGTTTGAAATGCATTGTTTTGTATGACCCAGTACTAACACATCATTCTTGAGAGAGAATAAGGATGACCACGAATCCACTGTGCAAGAAGATAGCTGTAGTGCACCCTCTGCTCTCAGAGAAAGGCAGAATAGAAGTTTAAGCTTGTCTACTCAGAAGATGAAAAGACAGACAAAAAAACTAGTAACGAAAGGGACTCCTATCCTACAACACCAGTGATTACCATCTGCTTAATTGAGTCACTGATATCATGAAGAAACCTTTCTTTGCTTCCTTAAGTTATCATAAGTATCTCATAGCATGCTGCTGGCTCTATCACAAAAACTTCAATAATCACAACTTGCATATCGGCGAAGATGAGTGACCAACATAGAAACACGCAATTGTCCCATCCTTACACTTAGCTTGCACTGCCAATTTTCTATGAACACCCTACTGTTCCAAAAACAAGGGTGTCCAACCTTCTCACAGACACCTATCTTAAGTTACTTAAGACTAAAAATTTACACATATTCAAGAATAAAAGATAGCCAAGATACATCCTATTTTTTAAAAAATACACAAAATATGCATACATGTGATTTGCTATTTCTCTGTTTCTTAAAACATGTTATATTTTTGGTTAATTTGTGCTAAAATTTCTTTTGCCATTACTACTGCAACATATAGCTGACTGTGTTGATTAGACACAACACGTTGAAACATTCATGAGGCTCACTCACAGCTCAACCAGTGGTTACCTGGCTGACATATGGTCAGTGTTTCATTGGCTCAGGCACAGGTGAAGACAGACTCAGAAACTGTACCTCAGGTTTCTCTTACAAGTCTTGGAAATTCCATCACACAGAAGCTGTCTTCTAACATCCCATCACAAAGAGGGATGAGTACCTGTTCTGCATCTATACCCTTGGATTGAGGTTGCCATTGCAACCTTCCTGAAGTCATAAAGAATGAACACCTCGACTGCTCCAATTCTCATATATGTAAACAGTCTTCTCTCTAGCCCAAACAAAACTGGAAAAGTTTCCATTTCTAGTTCCCACTTACCAGTATTCCACTGGTTTTTGCTCTCTTGTATCATTGCTTCCTCTTTCCATGGCTGATTACAAATTATATATATTTTGTATTCAGAAAAAAAAAATCCACATGCATAAATATTTTTCTGTTTACAAATTAAAAAAATATGAGCAGTTCAGCTAGCTGATGGAAAGCAATTAATCTATTCAACTCAATGAAGCAACATCAATTTACTCCCTGAGAACCAAGCCCTAGATATAATACCCACATGCAAACTAAAATCTATAAAGCTGAACTTCTAGGGTTTACATAACGAGGAATTGAAGGCACTGGAGGCAGACCATGTGCCTGTTCCTCACTCTGGTCTCTCCCCCCAAGGCTCTAAATGATCCAAGTGCTGCAATCTGTACAGTGCCAATGGATGCCTGTGTCCAGAGAGAGGAAAGGGGGGAGAGGAGGCTGTGGGGTTGAGAGGACCAAACACTGGGCTGGAAGGAGAGAGGAGATTATCTTATTTTTCTCAACTTTTGAACTTGAATTAAAGACAGAACGGGGTACAGTCTCCTAGCAAGATCAAACTGGCAGTGTAGGGCTCATAAAAGACAAACATGTCTACATGCAGGGGGCTAAAATCCTACCAAACCTATTCATAAGATTTAATACTCATTTTTAAGATTTGGTCTGGTTTTTTAGACCAGTATCACAAAAGATGTGAACATTATTCAACAGAACAATCCCTACTTCCACTGTAAGACAACTGACAGCCCTCTCTCTCAAATATATACCTACACATACACGTCAAGCACCTGGAAATGGATGCTCAAGCAGGTTCCCAAGCAAGCCTTAAGTTTCTAGCTCAGCTCTTCTATTATATTCCCTCAGAGTACACTTGAATCCATGCTAAGAGTTCAACAAAGGAAGTGGGTCTACAGCAGGAAAAATTTCAGTGAAATAGCAGAGGAAGAGACTTGAACCCAGGCTACTAGTTAGTGTATTTCATGATGTAGAACCTTAGTCCTAAGAAAAACCAATGCTGATTATTCCAGAACTACTTATTTTATGAGATCAGGCACACAGGATGTGCCTGTGTGATCCCTTTGTGTGCTTAGATCTGTCCCAGCACCTCAAAGTACATTGTCAGGATAAACTCTGTTCTTTGAGTAAACTTAGTGGAATTACTCAACACCAGAATAAACAGGATGGAGATTTAAATGGGAATTTGAGAGAATTTAAATGGTCAATTAAACTTCATATACGCATAATAGGGGGTGTTCAAGACCCTTTCTACTTAAGATTTATAAGGATCTCTTACTAAAAAGAAAGAGTAATTTATTTTTATTAGACTAACTTGGCCAGATTAGATAAAACCAAAAGCCATCAGGGATGAAAATGTCCATTTCTTTCTAAATACTAGCATGTTGTAGAATTCGGTCAGAAGTACCAGACGTTAGCCTAACAAAACTAATGCTAAAAACATTTCTTTCAAAATTATTAGCCTCTGACACAAGTAACTGCTTTACCCTTTCCATGTAATGCTTTATGAAATTAGTTATTAGCAGACCTCTTGGTGGATTGACAGCGATGAAGATTTGTGCCCTGAATTTCTCGGGGNTAATCTTGATAAACAAAAAATATATCAAATAGATCATATGCACAGAATTATTACTTTTAGGAAAATAAACACGCTTACACACCACAAATTACACAAAAATGCTCATAAATAGAAGACCTCATATCAACCTAAGTTTTCCAGGTAAATAAATCCAAAATTACCTACTTACTGGTATCGAATTCTTTATTTCGTGAACAAACTTCCCCTCCCCCAGAAAGACTCTCATGCACAATTTGAGTGCACAGGACCACTGAACTTCACCAACTAT
>VWZL01001275.1:84521-176494 GCA_013396915.1 Stercorarius parasiticus | reverse complement strand
CGAGCCGGGTGTGCGCTGCCCCCTGCGCTCCCCGCTACCCGACCCCCATGGTAGTGACTAGCGACGCGCGAGGGGCTGCTCCTCCTCCTCCTGATGCTTCGCCGCTGCCAAATCCCTCAGAGTTTGGGCCAACATGACACTCACATCCGGGTGACACGGGATCTCTCCATCCCTAGCAACCCGGCTGCTGCTGCCGCCGCCTGCTCCTCAGTCCCCCTCCTGCCGCCGCCGCCCGCTCCTCCTCAGTCCCCCTCCTCCTGCTGCTGCTGCCGCCCGCTCCTCAATCCCCCCCTCCTCCTACCGCCACAGGGTTAACTCCCTCGCTGCTGCCACCGCCACCTGCTGCTGCCGCGGCCGGGCGGGGGCGCAGAGCCGCTCTCCAATCGCCTGGAGCTCCGGCAGCCGCAAATAGAGCTGCCGCCGCCTTAACCCCCTCGCCGCCGCGTTGCCGCTCCCGCCCCACACGCCGCCTCACGGGGCTCCAGCCCCTCAGCCCTCCTCTCAGGCACCGCCGCCCTTCAGCCGCCCCGTCCCCTCAGGCCGCACCGCGTACCTCGGCCCTCTCCCCGCCCGTCCGACGGGCGCTGCCCCACACGGCAGGTACCGGGACACCACCGAGGCGTGAGCGGCTTCAGCGTCTCCCTCTCCACGCACGACCGCGTCCCTCGCTATTGACGCCTCTACCGGGCCGGTACGACCTGCACCGTCCACCCTGCCCGCACCGTTCTCACACAGCGCTCTCGCCCGGCCCCGCTCCGCGCCCCGCGGGGAGCTCTGCTCCGCCTCTACCTTCACCTCCAGGGCAACCCCAATAAGTTACCCCAGGCTCGGGGTCACCGCCTACCGCACTGACCTGTTGAAACGCTGTCATTTCGACTCCAAACTAACCCCGACATTTTCAAAGTTCATCCAAATATAAATTTTTCAAAGCCAAATTCATTCAAATTATTTGGTTTCGTCGTTGGCTTTCATTGCAGAACCCTAAAACTTTAATTTCGGGTTTGTTTCACCCGCCTCGGTACTCCCGCGGGACACAGGCGGGGGGGCTGCCTTCGTTACTGCGAGGCGGTGTTTCAATCGCTACGAAAATTAATGAAACGAAGTAAGAAGTACAGACAAACTCAAATCAGCATGAATGTTTCAAAATTAAAGTTTTCTCTGTAATGAGCTTCTTCCAATTTTTTTTAAATAGTCGTCCAGGGTATCTTTTCGAACAAGCCATGATCGAACCCAATGGTTTATGAACTTTTGTCTTTGACAAAGGTGGTATTCTGTTACAAAAATATTTCAGTGAAACTATTTCTACTATCCCTTTCCTCTACCATGTCCTTCTCCCTGTCCCTATCCACTCTTTTAGCCATCCTTCATCCACAGCTATCTCCATCTAATTAATAACAAATAACTACAGACGGTAATTAGAAGAAGAGCAATCCTTAATAGAAGAAGAGCAAAATCCTTAATTAGAAGAATAGCAAACCTTAATACTGCTGATATTCTCCCAGCCTCCAGCTTTGTAAGCAGCTCTCTGTTAGGTGGAGCCTATCCCTTTTGGCGTTACCTTTGTAAGCTAAGGGATGAAAAACCTTTGCAGCAAGGCTTATTTAGAGAAGTCATTTTAAAGAGGGGGAACCCCCACCCCCATGCCACTTCTCGACCTTGGTTTGAGCCCTTCCTTTTTTTTGTAATCTTCTGCTTTAGTGGATTCAGCTGTTGTGAGTCAATCTGATGGGTTGGTTTAATTGGGAAGGAGCCACACCTGCTCAACAGGTTTCTGTCATTACAGCGCATTTTCTTCCAGATTAAAACAGCCTGTGTACTTAGGTACTTGTCTTAAATGTCCCTGAAAGTCATTAGGACTTCTTTTCTCAATAGTCAGATATTCAGGTGTCAAAAATGCTTGGTACATTTTCAAAAATATCTAAATCAAGCCTAGTTGCCTGACAACCACTGCAGGCACTGGAAGTAGGCACCTAACGTGCTTAGCAGGAGTTAGTGCCTGACCTGCTTAGGCACTTAGTACCTTTACAAATGTGGACTCAAGTATCTAAATCATATTTTTAAATTAGGCTTGTAAAGTTAAGCACTGAGGCATTATTGAAAAATTCATAACTAATAAGGCCTGGATCTAACATAAGCAAAAAGCATCCCATAGAAAAGGGCTGCCTCCTTTGCAAATGTTTTAATGAAATTTCTGGATTCTGAGCTCGCCAATGCCTATTTTCTAACCCCCAGTCCTTATACTGGACCATAGCAATATGTACTGGAAGCTACCGAATACTCCTCCAAACCAAACTTCGTGAGCCTCCCAATAAAACCATGAAACAGAGAGAAAAAGGTTTTTCACAGTTGGTCCAAAACTGTAAGCATATGGTTTTGCATATTTCAAAAGCTAACTGGCCTTTTATTGCTAGATCAAGTTACCTACTAGATTTGCAAAATCAAAATTACAGTTAAAAAAGACATGTAAGTCCTTTTAGAAAGTTTTGGGAAAGTATTCCAGAACACTGATGCTGTTTAGTCACAAAAGTGCTAATTACTGAAGCCATCAACTCTCTAAACAGCTGTTTTCCCTTCTCCTTCTAGAAACTTGTGTCTAATTATTTCACTGAGATTGCTTCCCTTTTATGTCCCTTTGATATTAGCTACTCATTCCTGAATGAAACGGCCAGCTTTATATCGGTGTTTTAGAATGTATACCAGCTACTGTAAGTGATGACACTTTGAATGGAAACAACTATTGTTCAGAGAAAAAAGGAATACGGATGTCCTCATCTGTCATACATTCTGTGCTGTACCATATTCAGTGTACTTCCTTTATATGTTAAAGAACGGTAGGGCAGCGAACAAACACATTTAATACTGTCATACATTTTTTGCAGATTTGCAACTAAATTACTATCATTTCCCCCCTCAATAGCATTTATTGTTTGTCAGGGATTTATTCTCTGTAAGGGGAAGAGGCGGCCAAAGCAGCAGACTCTTCTGGACATGCTAGGAGCGGAAGCCCATTAAGGATTTCGGAGCGTTGTGCAGAAGGATAAAGCTACTTAAACAAAACTTCAGCCACTATGAGCCTGCAGAGCGGTGCACAGCAATAGTGTGCGGCAGTTCATTGCAGCCAAGAAAGAACAAATGCAATCGCAATGCATGCGGGAGGAACTTGCGTAACAAACACGTAATTTTATAAAAAACGGGAAGCAACAGAACTAGCCTAGTCCTTAACAAGGCAGGGATTCTCACTCATGCGGGTTAATCCATTATCAATTCTAATAGTCCAGCTGAAGTTATTAGTATGCTAATATATACTAAACTATTACTATCTTTATACATGGGAGGAATATTTTAATGAAAGACGGCTATGTTGCAAACAAGGACTTGCAGGATTGATTCTCATCCATGTTACGTATTTCCTTTTAATTTTGCATATATTCCAGGTGCATCACCCTCTTTTTCTTTTTGTGTAAAGACTTCTATTTTCATTCTTTTCATCTGAAGTATGGTAGAGCTACAGTTTGAGTTTGAAGATGTTGTTCGAATTTTTATCTAAAAAGACCATAGCGGAATTTAAATATGTCCATATATTCTTTATGTCAGATCAGTGAATATCATCTTTCCGATGTCAGTACAAGTGATGGTGACTCTCTAAAGAACTCAAAATAGCACTTTGTTATTATGAATGTAGTTTATATGGACAACTATAAAAAGTGCATACTTCTGAAAACCCATTAACTGGGATCTCAAAAATAGATAAAAATGTGCATAAATGGATTTTAAAATACGTTAATCCACTATAGAATAAAGAGGATGAGAGGGAGGCTTCATTGTCCATGTTATTGACCTTATCCACGCTTGAGATTTAATAGGTAAGAAAAATTCCAAGAGGATATAACACTGAATTGTTATTTGCCCTCTGCAAGAATAGTCTTTTATGGGTTTTGCATCATTTTTTTAATTAATTTGCATGAGCAGAGTATCCTAATACTAAGCATAATTTTGATTTTCTTCTCTCCTATTTAGCGTTTGACAAAACCATTCAAGATACAAGAAACCTACCACACTGAGGTCTTACCATGTAATCATTTGCATATAAACTCACCAAAAATACGAATCTTTGAAAGCTAAATGTAAATGAAGTGAGTAACACCACTTCAGTCTAGCTGGAGATCTAGCAGTACATTTTGTGACAAAAATTTCATTGTGAAAACTTGAACAGAAACAGGGAGGGAGGAAGGGAGGGAGAGAAGGAGGGAAGGCAGCAGGGTGCGCAGACAATGCTCTTTGCATTTTTTTTTGGCTGAGCTACAGCTTTAGGTATGTCTCAGATTGCCTGTCGGTTAAGGAAACGGGTGATGGTCTCCAGTAGTGCTTACCAAGTCAACAAAAGTCCTAATTTATTTTTTGCGTCCTCTCAGGAGAACTTTATATAACGGCACCCAGATAGTAAGGGACAACTGCAACCATGCTTTTGAATTAAATGCTTTCTTGTATATGTCTCTGAAACTATATTTTTCATTTTCTCTATATGCAAGTATAAACAGCGTAATCTGCTCTGAACATACTGAAAATCTGTTAAATTTAAAATCCAGTTGGATTTTTTCAAAACAAATTACTAAGAGTGTAATTAAATGTGTTTTCCTGACTAATTAGATTCTTTGGCTTTCTGTGGCTTCAATTAGGGTGCTATTACTCAGCAACACAGTTTATATTCTTCTAGCACTTCCCTCTCCTAACTATAGTTCTTCACTATGTGCAGTGTTTACCATATCTTTGCACTAACTTGCTTTGATTATTTGATTGAAAATACAGCCACTCAGAAGTTACTGGATATTCTGTTGTTCTTTATCTCCACGCTTCATTTCCTAGTAGTCTTCTTTTTCATCTTCTCCCTGTTCCCCTCTGATCTACAGTCATGGATTGTCTTCACATTTTCCTCCAGTGATCCACCGTTATTAATAAATACTTTCCGCCCCATGTGTTTCCCACCTTCCAGAACTCCTACATTCCTATGCCAGTCCTAGTCACTTGAGGTCCAAGGGAATTGGCTTTGGTGGGCACCAGACTGGATTCCTAGCCAGAAATTATTTCCAAGTATATCACTGTGCGAGCAAGGTGAACTGAAGTGGTGACAGCAGGACTACATCTCCTTAAATTTAGAGTATCCATATTTAGGATAGAAAATATTTAAACTGTTGACTGCAGGAACACATTTCAAACTGTCATTTAAGTAGATTCAAAATTTTCTCTGAAGAGTTTCATCTCTATTTTTAGTGCTCAGTAGAATGATGATTTCACAGATGGGCAACATAGCCAGCTACCAAAAAAATTCCACTACACATAATGGTGCTTGAAAATGTCACAGTAAAATGGACGGATGACTCACAGTATCAGCACATGTGCCTCATGCAAACAAATAACTTTTATAAATACAAGCCACGCTCCAGCTTCTGCAGGATATTCTGACGGTGGCTTGTGATGGAGTTTCAAAACCCCGCACCGGAGGCTGGAAGACTACTAAAAGCTGCACAGATTTTAGCGAGAAGCAAACACGTTTGTGTGTGGGCTCTCCCACGGCGCCTGCAGGAGACAACAGCCCTCGGCGGGCGCCGTGGGAGGCAGCGGGAGAGGAGGCGTCCAGGTCCGACAGCGTCAAGTGGGAATTCCAGCCCTGGGAGCTTCTCCCTCTGCACCCTCCCGAGTGGAGCCCAGCCCAAACGAAAATACGCTTTCGGGCAAGAGTCCTTGCTCTTCCTACGAAACCCTTTGATTTCTCCTATGAAAGCACAAGTGTATACTTTCAAATGTAAACTTACTTTGCACTTTTAAACCAACTTGTTCTGCCGTGGTATCTGGAAGTATTTTTGCCAGAACAAGTAAAATTCATTAGCTCTGTATTAAATATTAAGAAACTGACACTTACAGAGATTAGTGAATAAGTAAAAATTCCTGTTATTTTAACATATAGCAGTGTACAGAGTGAAATAAAATTCTCAAGTTTACCCGTCTCTGCTCCAGTTACTAAACACAACACATTACCTGGGGTTCAAAAAATGTTTCTCACTTGCCAGATACAGGAAACATGAATTTAGCAAATTTCTCTGCAGAATCTTTCCCAAATGGATTTTTAAAATGACTTTGAGGGACATTCCTTGTCAAAAGTAGCTCTTGAAGAAGACTACAGCCGCACGGTTGAGCACACCAAGGTCAAGAAATGTCCTACTTCATTCTGGGCCTGCATCGTGACACAGTTTCACATGATCCTTTCTTCCTTTTCCAGCAACACGCGCTACGTGGTGTGCGAGACAGCCTACACTTACAGCAAGAAACTGACAGGAAATATTTATCTTTTCATCACATTAATTCATTTATGTATTCAGCAATGGATACGACACAAATTGTATTCCAAACTTATTCTGTTGGAAGGCAAAATTCTATTGCAGCAAAGGCACGCAGGATTTGCCCGTGTCTGTCTCACACAATAAGCGGGGCTAGCAGTAAACACAAGTGTGAGAGTGAGTAGGAGCTAACTACAACTATAAAAAATAAAACTTTCTATCTATGCTAATTGGTACCTACTGGAGAAAATGCGGTCATGTCTCTTTGTTGGTCTTGGCACTCCAGGCTGAAACAGAAACCCCAGATAATAAGAAAATCACAGGCCTATAGAATGAGGGAGGAGTCGCAGTAACTGCATTAGAGAATGGGGGAAAAAGGTATAAAATGCTACTGAAGCAAAATGCAAGTCTAGGTTTTCAGATCTGGAGCAAGCTTTTGAAGACCTTTTTCTTTAAAATTTGACATTCTTACAAGTAGATCCAATGAGCTGCATTACTCACAGAAGTAAAGGATTACAGTTATTAAACATTTTAGAAATTGTAGTATAATCTCAACAATAGATGATATGACAGCCATTTTTAAAGTGCCTCACTAGGTAGAACGGAGACTGTCACGTAAAGATCCCATCTTTGGCTTTAACATTAATGTCTCGTGTATATGTTCAGTTGTTGTTTTTATGGATACACAAACACATTTATCACTTGCTTATTGTTCGAAAATTCCTTTCCCTGTCTCTCTGCGTGGCTATGAAGATTGCTACCCTACCAAAAATTTTTCTTCCTGGCGTTATGGTGACATTCAGCAAAACACAGAACCATGTTAAGTCAGATCTCTGACAACTGTGCTTTCACTGCAGTTCAAAGAGTTTGAAATGACAAAAGCATAAATAAGGAAGCAAAGTAAATATCCTTTCATATCATAAGACTTCACTGTGTAGCTCTTGACAACGCAAAGACCAGCTTAATAGACTAGGGAAACAAATCCCTATAGAAAAGCGCTGAGGGATCATGCTAGTAGTAGACAAGGCAACAGAGGAGCTTTCAATCAGTAACGGAGTAGCTGCAAACAACAAAATTTCTTTAGGACACAATGGATTCTCTCTTTATGTTTTTCAGCTAGCAGATGCAATTATCAGGAGGTGTTTCTGGGGTATGGTTTGTTACTTAGAGGGTTCGGGGATTGTTTTCTTTTCATCCGCCCAAGCACGTCAAATGAGGATGTGCTATGATGTGTTTAATTTAATGGAAGTGTCCCAGTTTTGCATCATATTATTATTTCTAAAACAACTAACAAATTCTGTCACACTTTTGCTTTCTTCTGCATGCCCTTGAAACTAATTGAAAATCAGCGACTGCAGCCAAATCTCAATATTCTGTAATCACCTGCCTCACACAGTTGGCTTGAGGATGCAGTCCACTCCCAGCTTTGAACTTCTATGTAAAGCTCCTTTCAGCGACCACGGTACTGGCATCTCCAAGTAGGGTGCCCTTTCCTGATGAAGGGGTGTATCCCATTGTGGATATCTGTTTGACAGACCTGTCAACATGCTCTGCAATTTCGAACACAATAAAGCTCTATTGTGCAAGCAAAATAAAACTTGGGCTCAGGTGGGTTATGTCTTGGGGCTTTTCCAGTTTGCTGCTGCAGAGCAATTCTCCAAGCATTTCTTTATGCAGAAACCTAGCTATGAAAACACTGGACACTAATATCTTCAGTCATTTAATATGCATGCTGCTTTTTTTTTTTGCCTGGGGTCTTTATTTCCTGTCAAATAAAAGGATTATTCCTGAAAATGACTCTCACTAGACTCGGCAAGTTTTTTATCCATTTCTGCCTCTGAAAGGTTTGCATCATCAAATAAGAAACTAGAGATTATGGCCATGAAAATATGTGAATAAGAGCAAAGGGACAGATGCCGAAGCCATAAAAATTACTAAGGCATAATCTGTGTTTGCTGTTCCATATAAACACACAGTTTAAAACACAAAAAAAAAACCAAACAAAAAAAACCCCAAACAGACAACAACATAGAGTACCATCTCGAAATTTATTTTCAGCTTCTAGCCGATTTAGTACGCGGGGGTTTTTTGTTTTGTTCTGTACAAAGGCCAGTGATTGAGCTTATTTATGGGCACATTTTAATTCTCTAAAAATACAGATTGCTTCCTCTTGTCTTATACTGAATTTAGAAAATTGTAAACAAACCAAATGGTGAATTTCACTTGGAAGTTCAATTTAGATTAAGTTGATTTAGGTTTAAGGGCTCTGCTCAGCTGTAGCACATTTTGACCTACTTTGTGTACTATGCAGTGGGTAGAACAACACTTGATGAGACAGAAAGGATGTTTAATATGCCCCCTGAGAGCTAATATAGCTAATATAGGTACCTAACCATATAGAACACATTTGAGTGCCCTACGCACACAAAATCCTATTCTAAAGTCACACAAAGTGGGCGTGTCACAGCTGTACCTTGTATGTTACACAGTCTCTCATAAATTCCAGCACAATTTTGACAAACAAATTCAAGGTTTAAACAAAGCTGAAAGAGACAGACACAACTATTTAAAAAATCCTAGCAAAGACTTTGTCTCACTATTTTTGAAGTTTTGATGTCTCAGAGGAACCTCAGAACTGCTTTAGCCCTCAGTACACGGTGTTCTCAATGGAAATACAAGTGACCGTGACCTTTGCCAAGGAGATCCCTGGCTAACGATACAGTTTCTTAGCATCTTGCGGTCAGGCATATACTTGAAGAGTCTCCAAGGTAAATTAGTGTGTATGTCAGATATTAGACTAGCCCCTAGATGTAGTCCTGGATTGCCAGAATGTAAAGACATCTGCAAAGTACCTCTTTCCAGCAGTGCCATCTCTCCACAGAGCAATTCTAACTGAAGAACAAATCGCAGTTGAATGTTTTCTTTCAGAGTGGAAAGCAGAAAAAAAGAGCTCAAATATTTCAGGAAGTTTTGACGAGAAGAAAAAAAAAAAAAGACTGTAGATTTTTTATTACTTTTAGGATCTGACACAAGAAAAGGCGGCTAATGCTGACTTCCCTGCTGCCCGTATTCTTGAACAGCAGATCTCACCTGGAAATGCACTGCAGGCAGGTACCGAGGTACACACAACATACACTTGCCCACACGTCAACACTCACCCAAGTTCGGGAGTAGCTTATTATAATGGAGGCATTAAAAATGCTCCTCATTGACGGCAGCGAGGCATGGTGCTGAGGTGCTGGGGAGGTACAGCTTCAGAACTATGGAGCCAGCAAACATAATACGGACTTCAAAAAAGGGTTGTGATTTTTTTTTTTTTCTTTTAATCATAAGCTGTTAAACTACTTAGAAAACATGGAATCAAGCTATATGAAAACAGACTTCTTCAGTAGGCTGGATTTTTGTCAAATAGTCTACGCTGTAAAGCCATGTGAAATATCCTTTTTCTCCATCCTTCCATTCTAATTCTGTTTTCAGATACAGTATTTCGCTGTTGTAACTTCATCAGAAACACTACTTGCATTCAAACACGAAGGTTTGGGGTTGGAGTATGTGTACAGAAAGTGGATTTGATCCTGCCTCTGATGCACAGGTGCCCACTGTAAAACCAGGTGCCATGTTTGCTTAGTGCATTAGCTGATACACTCTACAGAAGGACTTCTTCTGGCTTCCTAGAAACTCAGCACGTTATCTGACAAACACAGCAATTTAAGTTTATTTTTTACCTCTGCCTAAGCATCCTGCTTGCATACAGATTTACCTTTTGGCAAGCAGAATCTGTGTCTATCCAGCCTGTGCCTGTTGCATCACCAAGCACCACCTTCTCCGCTGTTCAAATGAGCCAGCAATGCGGCAGTGGCCTGGGGGCAAAGGCTGACTCAGAACCACTGAAGCCAAACATCGATGCTTCCCCTAAATAGGCAGACACTTCAATATCATTGACTTCCATGAGATCTGGTATTTCTTTCAATCCAGCCCCAACCAGTGCTAAATAACGAACAAAACAGGAGTTGGGGCAAGGGAGGGAGGTCAAGGGATTGTGAGAGCATGAGCAAGATCAGCTATTCTAGGCATAAAAGAAGGATAAGATTGTTGTGGATGACTAAGAATGCCAGAAGAGCTCTTGAGGAAAAACAGAGGGTATGTGACATATATAAGAACACGAAATCTGAAGAGGATTAAGAGAATTATGAACTGAAACTGAAAGGCTGTAAAAAAGCCCCAGACCCAACAACAGCACTGTTTAACGCTGCCAGAATTGACAAAGTGAGAAGATTGCTCAGAAAGGGAAGAAAAACAATAAAGGATCTCAAAATATTTAAGTGATGTGAAGATCAACAAGGAATTAGCTACTGAGCTGTTAACAGAATCTGTGCCTGAGAGGACTTAACAAAACGACAAGATAAACCTAGAAATGTAAATGCACAGTTCTGTTCAATATCCATGCAGTAGAGAAAGTGAAATGCCAGAAAAGAGAACGCAACTTCCAGAGGAGGATACTGTAAAAATAAGATTTTAAGAGCAATAAAATAAGAACTAACCTTCGTACCACCTAGAATAAGCAATAATACAGGGAAGCTGTCAGGATAGATTATTTGTGACAAATATACTTGAAAGAAAATTTCAAACAAGTGACCCTTTAACAGCAATTTTGCAGAAAGAGCTCAAGATGAGCACAAAAATAAGTGAATGTTACTCCAGCCTCCAGAAACCAAATCTGAAAGAGCGAGGAAAGCAGAGATGACTCATTATAACCCGAGTGGCCGAAGTGATCCCACCAACATTAAAGCATGAGATCAGTAACCATGTTTAGCATTAAGAAGAAATAAAAAGCATTCCATAGCAATCCACAGCAATCCACAATGGGACAACCTTTGCAAGTATAGTACGTTTGCAACTTCATTTTCCATTACTTTGAAGTGAAGTCAGTCTGAGACAATGGTCTGCAGCCTCCCCCCAGTTTCTGTCCTTGTTTTTTCACAGAAACTAGTGTCTCACTACTTAAGCAGAACCATTGGAGAGTGGCAGCACCCATATTCAGTGTCAGGGAAACCTTAACATTGATTCTATTAAAGTCTGATGGCAGATCTGAAAGAGCGGGTATTTCAGGATCAGTCATGAGCCCTATTTCAGCACTGTAAAATAACCCCAAAGCTGGAAGACCTTCACATTTACCTTATATTCTAGCAGCTCTTTGTATAAAAGGTCAGCAGGCCCATCCTGCGTCAAATCAATGGCCCTAGATTCAGCAGCATGAAGGAAGGAGCTCACTGACCCTCTTAGATTCAAAAGATATTGTCACAGAATTAAAGAACATAATATTAAAGTTAGTTTAATTAAACCTTTTTTATAAAGTAAGTTAGTCAACCACAGAAGAAGAGAGAAGCTAGTGTCGTCTTAGCTTCTCTACACCAGAGCATGCAGTAACACTGTTTACTTTCTTTGATTAATTTATACATTTTCTGCCATGAAGAGGTTATTGAACTGATGTCTGAAGCCTCAGAACTGCCAAAACAGGCTACAAAATACAAATTATCCAACTATTCTCTTCATCAGATTCAGAACACTTCTGCCCAGACTTTGCACGCTAAAACTCACCATGATGTTGCCTGCATTTCTTTTTCTCTGTAGATACACGTCTTTCTGAATGCACATTCAGACAACCTTGTGGTTTTTTCACCTTTATGTCATTGAGTGCTACTTAATTTAGATGTCTGTGGATATGCTTCTTACCCATGTACTGACCTTTCCCTAATAGCCTACACCATCCCGTGTTTCAGGCTGTACTAAAACTACTATGGACGCTCTGTTTGATGACATTATATTAAAGAGATTCATGCCAAAACTCTTTGGCCACCACCACCACTGCTGATGTCAGCATAGCTTTAAGAACAAGGCTAGTTAGCTAATTGCTTTACAGAGCAGTCACAGGCAACACAGAACTTGGAGCCAAGTGTTTTGCTGGAGCAGGCAGGCAAAACGCCATTGAAGACATCTACTCCATCAGGCCAAAATTCACCCTTGCAATGACAGCTGGGCACAAAGGTTTATCTATGTGCTTATGAAACCAAAGAATAAGGTTTCCGTAGGCTTGCATCCCACGTAAGCACAACACTAATTGTCTGTATTAGACTGAATTTAATTACAATCAATCTGGTGATTTGTGGACACCCTAAAACAGTAGCCTTCACTGCTTTATATTGATTTTATCAACACCAGGAAAGGTTATGCATTTAGGGTAAAATCATGGAGTTACTGAAAGCAGAGGGAGCTTTGCTGTTAATTTCAATAGCATTAGGACTGAACGTTTTGCTGCAGAAACTGTTCTGGCAATGTCATGAAGACTAAATGGAAGAAAACTCACTGAGTTTAGATAGCAAGCCAGTGACAATGCAGTGTACAAGCAGGCAGAATTCAGATCCGTATTTTCAACAGTCTTATTTATAGCAAAGAACTTGTTACATGAGATTTGTCACAATAGATTCTACATGCTATAAAATATACGTTGATCCCATGGTTTCCAGTGGCATCACTACTAAAACTAGTTGTAAATAAAACAAACCACAGCAAAATTTATTATCTAAATAGATGAAAATGGCACATTTTAATATTAAGTGATGTGCTTCATGGAAAAGGAGAAAGAAAAAGTTAAATACCCCCATAATATAGTAAAATTGTGAAAAATTATGTAATGCTATTGAAGTAACTTAAAATAATTTAAAGCCATTAAAATGGCCACTGAAATAAAATGGACATATATAGAATCAAATTTGTAAAGATAAACCAACAAATCTTCAGGAAAGTACATTGTATTGAATAGCGTAATACTTTTTAATGGAAAAACAGACTTCAAATTTTCCATTGGATGTTCTGAAAAACAGACAGTATTTTGGCCATGAAGTTGCCGCCAGGAGAAACATTAGGGCTTAGTTTTAATCATCATCTACTATTTAGTATGGGATATAAAGTATTAAAATAGTAAATCTCTGGAAGTCTACAGAGAAATCTAAAAGACTAGCATATTAATTTTTAAAAGTTTCCTAAACAACTTTTTTTTCCTTTTTCTTTCTCAGAACTTTAGTAATTCAAAGACTTTACTCACTCGCTATCTATGATGATATAGTTACTTTAAGCAGTAATAAAATTAAAATTTGATTTTGTTTGTGTGTCTGCAACAAGGAAAGAATGAACGTGGCCATCCCAGAAAAGCCCTCAAGTGTCTTTTACTTCTTTGATATTTAAAAACGTAGTGAAGTACTCTGGTAAACCAGAATGGTCTCTTAAAGGACGTACACACTGAATTCATAATCAACCCATGGTGGCTTTGAGTTCTCCTGAAGATTGATTTGCTCTAGCGAATTACTTAATAACTAGCAAGATGGTCCTTCTCTGTTTCAACTTGTCATCATTTGACCTCTAAATCAACTATTATAGAACTTTAAGTAGTAATACAACCTATCATCCCAACTTGCACTTCTGTCTGCAGAAATTCCAGCACTGCAAAGTCATCCTACGCTCACTGAACACTGAATTAAACACTTCAAGAGAATAAGTATTCAAATTCTTACTTCAGCAAAGTTAATTCTTAAAAAAAAAAATTATCATATTTTAAGTTGGCCTCCACTGCTACAGGGGTTTTTTTTCAGATGTAAAGCTTAATTATTTAGAAAACTGTTTTGTATCTCAATGACATACGCTGATGGTTTCATGATGTGAACAACACAGTGTCAGTTACTATTTTTAAAATTTCCAAGGACAATTTCCTAACTTGGAAGGAGAATTCAGCACTAAAATTCAGCTTGACAGAAAAAAAAAAAGCTAAATTGTGCCAAATTTGAACAGAGTAAATGGAAGGACCAAGGTAATTATAGGTCTGTCAGCCTGAGAGCAATCTTGGGCAAAATAATAGAAAAGCCAGCACTGGAATTTTTAAGTAACGAAAAATTAAAGGAAGGTAATGTAATCCATGCAAGTCAGCAGAGGACAATGGAAAATAAATCTTTCAGACTACCTTGCCACTTTTTTTCTTTTGAGACTAAGAGATGTTTTGATAAAATAACTTCATTAATGTATTATATAGACTTCTCTATGGTGTTTGACCTGTCCTTTTGATTACTTAAACAGGATGATAACATCAGCGTGGCATACGATGTATTAAAATTGTCTGATGTACCTTGTGAAGAAGGTTTATACTGTGGGCCCACAAAGGACTTGGCATCACTGAAAATCCTCAAATCAAAGTTGGGTATTTTTCTAAAATCTCAGTTCTCTTTCAGTCGTAGCTGTTGGATGTGACACAATGATTCGTTCACAAAATGACATAGATCGAAATAGACAGTTGCAATGGTTTCTTATGGTTTTAAAATCTACAGCTCTATACTTTATATACTGTCATGTAGAATCACTGTTAAGTGAAGATCATTCTTTCAACATGTTTCCAAGGCACAAATTAATGGTTCCTGTATCTCCACTTACTCAAAAGCTATTACTGAAAACAGGAAAGACTATTAGTGGGGAGGTGGGATTGTGGCATTTTTATAAAAGACACTGCAACTTCTTCTTTAAACTAAACATGAGTTCCTTTGATTTGTGTTGTGAGTTTCAAAAAATAAACAAACTCAGCAACATCATGAATCCAAGCAGGAAAATGAGAATTATTTTTTTATAGATCAGTATAGGAAATGCAATAAGTCTGATAGATGTATCAGATGTCTTCCTTTGCATTATATTAATGCATCAGTATCTCAACAGAAACCTTATGTTCCATTACAAGCAGACATATTTACCTTACAGAAAGCACGAATCCTGGATTTTATAAGATTTTACAGAAAGTATTCAAAAATTTCTGGGGAAACAAGGAAGTCAGCGCTTGACCAGAGCTCCTCCTAGAAAGATGCAATAAAATTTTTCACCTTTACATTTAATCATTTCATTTCAGCTAAGCAATCAAATATTTGTTTCAGTCTGTGAAACTTTGTTGTAACAAGTTACCCATTAAGAAAGCCAAGCATATAAGACAGCATAGTAAACTATTCAACGTAATTTAAATATGTATACAGATGCTCACAATGCGAGGAACTAGAGGAAGTGCAGGTCTCAGACAGACATCATTTTATTCAGCTAAGCGAGTAGGGAGCAGAGCAGCTACAAAGCATCAGAAGCAAGAAGCAAAAGAATTAGCAGTGTCAGCATAAACAAACCCGACTGCAAAGGACAAAATACATGTATCTGTGTGCCCTGTTAGGTTAAAGTAACTTTACATTTGTGAAAAGATACTAAGAGCTTTGCTGTGAGTTGGTTTTTCTCTCATGTTGAATTACTGTTGTTGGAGAGGTCTCCATCTAGAAGACATAGACCTTCTTCAGCTGGGTCTGGTGGACCTTCAGCTTCAGCTTCCCTTCCCGGTAGGCTGGCAGCCTGTTACAAAATCCTGTTTGACATTGGTAGGTGTGCGAGTTTTGTACTTCAGTCATCCATGATTTATTTATAGAGCATCTATACTGCATTGTACTTTATTTACTCTCTGTCTCCTTTTTTTAAAAAAAGGTTTTCTTTATTCTAAATTTACTGTGATGATTTCCTAGTTCATCTGGGGCAGGTGCCTCGGAAGTAATTTGTTCCCAGCTCTGGATATGAATGGGATTTTTGCAGGTGCCTGCAGCTAAAGGTACGGCTAATGGCTTTGCTGGAGACTGCCTCCATCAGCGATTCAGAGACTGCAGGATTCATAATTAAAAAAATGCATTGAAAGAGAGGGAAAGATATCACATGATGGTGGGCTGGGAGGTTCTACCATCATGTGCTTAAATTGACCACTTCACTCAGAGTGCTGAAGGTACAAACTAATGCATCTGGGCACATTCATGCTGCGCTGAGTTAAATTGATATTTAAAAGATCACGCACGATGTATTATATATATTATACTTTTCTTAAAATAATATTCAAACCTAATTTTTTACCGAAATTGTGACCACACATTGAGTACAAAACTGACTAGAAAGAGCTTCTTCATATATAACTAGGACACGCCTTTAATTCCCTTTACTCCTGAAACTACAACAGACAAAAGAATATAGTGATTATGCTTCCAAAAAGTAGGGAATTGTCACTTTGTGATCACATTGATTTCCAGTTCCCAAAACCGCAGTACTGGGGCCTCATCTACCACTGCCTACTCTTGTTTCCAAACTCACATTGTAGTGGTCGTAGCAATACCCATTTGCAGAGAAAGTAAAAGATATTTCCCTGAAGGCATCTTTTAGAAAAAGCTTTTCCCTGCACAAATCCATTAAAAATCTGGAAACAGAAGCAACTATTCAACTTTCCATCATTTCTTCATAAATGTTATTTAGTACTGAAAAACTGAAGTAATAAAACCTTATAAATAGGCTTATACAGAAAGCCGTTAAATACATACAGGAAGAATAAAATTTTACTAAACTATTCCTTTAGTTCATTAAGAATCTCTTTATGGCAATTCTACACACAGTGAACGCTCCTTTTTCCAAAAAGTTGTTTCATTTACGTTAGGGAGTCAATCAGTGTGAACAGGGTGAATGATGTGGATGCCAAAATAGCGCTGATCAGTCCACCATCCCTTCAATTTCTGAATCGTTGTGGCTGCGTTTTTCACTTTTTTTCAAACACAGGAATGTCCCACCAGGCAACCTCTGTCATCTGGATACATCATCAGTTGTTTCCCATTAACTGCAGTTCTCTAAATCTGGAAATGAACTCAAAATTGCAGGGTTTGGATTCTCCATCAGTTGTTAATTAGTATCTACTGTGAGTTTCTAATAATTTTAGAGTATTTTTAAAATAGATGCTGTCTATGTGTTTTCCCTCCTCTTTTTCTACTCTTTCTCACACTAAACAAGATTCTCATTCAGTTTACATGTCTCTGACATTACCAAGTGTAAAGAACAATGAGGGAGTTAATAATACAGATTATTGTGTAGCCAAATCTCAACAGAAAAACGTCTCCCAGCTAAAGGCACATAGATGAATTAATTTTTGTTAGGAATGAAATGGTTTCAGAAACGTCAATTATCTACTTATCTATTTTTCCTACGCCTCAAGTCCTCTCTAGTCATTGTGGCCCTTTGTTAAGTCATTCCTCAAACTGCATTCACAACAGCGGGTACAATGCGCGTTCCAGTGTGTGTGCGATTTTGATGCTTATTTATCGCAAGAAAATGATTTCTTCTGTTTGGTTCCCTGAACATTGCTTCACGCCCATAAAGAGAAGGATTTATTGAAGAAACTAAATGTTCTTGCTTCATACAGTCCCTACCAGGTTTCATCTCGAGTAGGAGTTCATGCAGAAACTTGCGATTAGCTCTGACACCAGTGCAGCCAGTTGCAGCATTGCCCGTTTTCATTTATCCTCATTCTGAAGTGGGTTAAGAACTAAGCTGAAAATCCCAGTGGACGTTTGTCTTTGGGCTCACCCTGCACATCAGTCTCAAATGGAAATACAATGAGCAAAGCTGTGCAGCAGTCCTAAGAACGAAACTTTTCTTAACTGCCTTAGAGGAATGTCTCAAAATGCTCCCTGAAACATTTTTTTAGCTCAGCTGATGAAATTATTGCCTGACCTGAATAAAGCTGTTGTTTGTAATGAAGAAAATGCTAGACTCTTAAAAAATTGTATCTTCCTGGAGACTAGCTAACTCTTACTTCAGTAGCAGAGTGCCCACAACCCATCACTATAAACAATGGCACTGAAAGGTCCACTGAGTGTAAGAAATAGATGTATAAAATAATCTTTTTTGTCACTTGGCTCTTACAGAATATATTTGTATGTCCACCCATTAACGCACAAGAGTAAAGCAAATTTCCACAGAGAAATGAAACAGATATTTGTCAGCAGATATTTGTAAATTGGCTAGATGTATAGCTTGAATGGCACTGTCAAAAGACATTTTCACTCTTACAGCCCAGGAACACACGAGTGACTTGAAAGCTGAAGCATCGTGTTCTGTGAGGTTTTCAGCCAGTATACTACAAAATGAGCGTGAAAGATATAACCAGAGTTAAAGGTTTTACCTTTTCTCAAGCATAAAGCACTAAGCCTTTTATATTAAAGAATGGCATCATTAGGAAAACTATGTGGGTTTATTCCTTTAAAATTGAGCCAAAAATTACATACCATTTGTGTGAACACAACACAGCGTTCCAAACCCTTTTGCATGCTACATACAGTGCATTGTACAACGGTGGATCTGACAGTAAGAGCAGACAAGGTCAACAAATAACTTATTAAATGACCTTCTAAACACAAAACCCAGTGGGATTATACTTCATAAAACAAATAGTTGTGTGAAGGTTTACCTCTATAAGATTACTAAATTACCGTCATCTGCCTACATCTTCTGGGGAGAGTATGTGTCTGTAGATACACTAGCTGTCACAATGCCACAACGCTTTGTGCAGAAAAAAAGTGTAAGCAAGATTTGGTTTAAAACCAAAGCAAATAGAATTTGTGTAAGCCTGAATCTCATAAATCAGAAGAAGATCCTGAAAACAAAATTTGCCATACAAGTGTATCTAACTTTAGAACATTTGGATAACGTTCATGTATTTCATTTCAAGATACACAGAACAAATATACAGCTTGTTTTTCACACATAAGATATATATTTGTTGAAATGAAATGTTCTGTACAATAGGAATCCTTTTGCTGTCCTTCTGCACTGAAATCTGTGGGGAAAAAGACAGAATGGCGCTTCCTTGGAACAAATACTTCTAAACAGAAGGATACCAGGTCTTCACTGGAGAAACAGAAGACTCCCAAACTCTTCAGGGAGAGGAAAATAAGTATCTCAGTGGTGGTTATCCCGTAGTTTCCACCTATGCTACCAGAGTAATCTGGAAACTCGGTGCCACTGGTTTCCCCCACTCCTTCACAGGCACATCTTCCTTGCTTCTCTCCTTTGCTCCCAGTCCCCACACGTGGTTTTGTATTAGGGGAGAGGCAAATGTAGACTCCAGGTATCACAGAACAATCTCGTACTGGTGTGGAAATGGAGTGGGCTGACCTACAAGATCCTTCCCTCACTAAACTTCGTAATTCTGTGCTCCCTGTAGCAATGATGAGAGAGCTAATTTATGAATGGCTGGGTCACAAGAGAATTTATGTACCGCAGCAACGGAGTGCAATATGCAGATTGGAGAGGGAGGAAGAATGTGGAGCTCAGCATATCACTTCTTTCTCATATAAGCTGATGCTCAGTTTAGAGAGGAGAACCATACTAATGATGCAGCTGATGTCTTGTTAGAAAACATCTGAACTGTGACCAATTTTTCTTGACAAGAATTTTTATTCTGTATAAAAATGAGATGCTTAGTCATTTGGAAAATAAAGACTAAATCAGTGATGTAATTTCATTCAATGATGGAATTTCAAAGAGGGGTTTTTCTCCTTTATTATAAAGAAAATCTTCTAACAAGTCTATTGAACCAGCCCATTAATAAGCCTCTTTCTCATCAGCACCAAAAAAGAAGCGAGAGCACAGTGCCTAGAGGATAAACAAGGGTATAAAACCTTTTCTTGCTTTTTTAAAATTCAAAGTTTCCACGTCTCTGCATAAAGCCGTATGTGTATGTTCATGCACAAGTAACAGGGACAAGCAACAAATATCCTTGACAATTTTTAGCCTCTTGCTGTACACGAATGAAGGGCAAATATAGAAGAAAATGTAATGTGTCAGACATCTACACTTTTTTTCCCCGCAAGGTAGATGCTAGTTCTCCATAGGGAAATCTGCAGGAAAGTAATTCTCGGAATAGAATGCAGACTTGCTGATGACGTAATGCATCAGTGGGGAAAAGGGAAACAAACTCAACTTGCTAGGACAAGTTTTAGCAGCACTTAATCAAAGTTGGTGAGTGAGTCCTAAGACAGGGAGGCAGCTGAACGGACTGTTGTCTCCCACGGGTCTCTGCCATAGTCCCTCTGAAAATGAGATTCTAGTTTTCTCTCAGCATCCAGTGAAAAGGAGGCTGCCAGAAAAAGGTCACTGGGCAGAGGTGGGTGAGAGCACACCCACATACCTGTCTGTCTCTTTGCAGGGCATTTCTTTCCATGGCTGTCTGGCTAAGCCACCTATACAGTGTCATTATGACCCAATGTGGGTTTACACATTGCCATATATACCAGAATGTCCTAGTGTCAAATACTGTCTCTGTATTCAAGGATGAAAAATTGTCTGGCTTCTTGGGCAGAATATGTATAATTGGTTTTCTAAAGCTTTCATCCTGACTTGACACATTGGACTTCCCACAAGCTATTGGGAATAGTGGTACAAAGGACAAAAAGTCTAGAACTTATTACACTGATGCTGGTGTTTGGGGAAGTTTTCTCAAAGATTACTAGACACTCAACAAATCAGTATTTGTTATACTTCAGCTCACACCCGTGTCTCAAAGAGTGATCATTATGAAATCAGAATAATGCCTAACGCTCAAGTCTTACTAATCATTGCATAACTTTGGTTGTACACTCAAGAATATATGTGTATCTGTCTCCTGTACCTATACTCCCAACCCAGGAGCTACTGAGATCATCACATATCTGTTCTGGAGGTGCTGTACAACTGCATTTTCTGCCAAGGTTTCTTGATGAACTCTTTATGTCACGCTGCAAAACAAGAGTCCAGAAAAGCCTTCACAAAAAACGCATCTGTGTTTTAATACCATTGTCACCCAGCACAGCAGGCTGCTAACCGGCAAAACTTTGGACTCACATGTTGTCTTCTAAATATTTCAAAATACTTCACAAACATGAATGGATTAAGCTTCTAATCCTCCTTTTTAATATAAATCAAAAATCCGCATTTTACATGGAGGCAAGATGAGGCAATGAGAGATGAAACAAGTTTTGTTGCAATTACAGGTCTGGGGTAAGAATAAAACCCCCAAAGTTCTGACTTTCCTTCATCTGCTGTGATCTGCTCTGGAGTGCAATGACAGTAAAGTAAAATAAAGCAAGCAAGTTACTTGGATCTTTTTCCATATGTTTTCTTGTGCTCATATGCTTTATGACCAGCAGAATGTTGTCAATGAAGATCCCAGAAATACAGAAAACTGTTTTAGCTGGAGAGTCAGACATAATCCAGAGAGAGCTGTTATCACCTATTTTGCAATTCTGATTCTCAGAAGCTTCTTCTGATGATTTTTTACCTTCTTTAATCAAACCTGACTCAGAGGAGCATGATATCACCCCCACTGCTGCTCTTCTCATTCTTATTAGCATTGTCCCTCAAAAGACTGTTAATGAACAACTGGTGGTAGTTGTCAGCTCAAGAACCCAAGTATTACACCCAGATTTATAGACAGCGTGTCTGCGTGCCTTCTTTAGGTAGTGAAATCTCGAAAGACAAAGGGAGTTAAGGAGAGAGTGATCTGATGAATTTGTGCTGTTTCTTACGGAAAGCAGCTTGCAGCAGGCTGCCTGGGGCAGCCACATCTGTGCAACATGGTTCCAGGAACCCTCCAAATCACAGCCCAGAGAACTTGAGAAGTGGGTGCAAGACCTGCGATACAGTGCTGTCACGTGTGAAAAGCAGAAAAGAAAATGAGAGCAAAGGCAAGTATGATGCACGGTAATCTCTCTTCTGTGAATCGACATCATTTCCATGCAGTAAAGCAAAGGAAAAGTGGGATGATTTCAGACAAAGCAGGTGAATTCTTTAGGCATAAGCATTTTGATTTGCTGATCATAATAAAGAATGAGAGAAATACAGATCTCATAGTGGCTGGGAAGCACAGGAGATCAAATCAAAGTTTGTATCCTAACTTTACTGACAGCAATGGGCTAATCTGTTGCTGATTTAACACACTTGAAGGGTCTTCCTTCAGTGATCCTGCCAGAGCTATTAATCTCCCTGTAGGCAGGTCTAAGCACTCCCTAGTCAGATTCACAACACAAAGGACAATGATTTCACTCCTTATCTTTCCTTTAATAGACTAGATTCATAGAACGATATCGCCTGGAAAGGACCTCTGAAGGGCACCTACTCCAATGCCCTGCTCAGAGCAGGACCAACTTAGCGCAGGCTGCTCATGGCCTTGCCCAGCCAAGTTTTCTTCATGTCCAAAAGTGAGGATTTCATTTCCCAATGGGGAGACGGGGCTGAGCTTCACGAGGCTCATGTCAGTCGATGTCCGTAGGCTATTAACTTCCCTCTGCACATAACATCTTGTTTTATCTTTTTTAATATATGCATACTATACTTATTTTGTTCAAATTAATACAGTGCTAATCTCAGTCACCGTGGGAAGATAAATGATGGAGCTAAAGGGATTATAGTTCCCTTCTTCTTTAGCATTACCTGGTCACATGGTACAGCGAGAGCCACACATCCGCCCGCACGCTAATTGCATCCAACTGGAATCAGGCAGATATTGTCCAGAGGCAATTCTTAGAGCCAAATCCTTGTCTAGTATGAAATGGCAGGGCATATTCAAAATGAAAGGACTTCTGCCATTTTAGAAAAGCTAGAGGTCTAATCCAAAAGGCCTCACAAAAATTTGTTTCTGCTTTTACTGAAATCAATGGGAAACTCCACAGGATCATTACTTCCATCGCTGCGATGTCAGGTACATGCAGACAGAGATCAGGCACTTCAGTACGGATTCATATCTAGTCCATGCATTATTTGTGCTGTGGTAATGTCAGAAATGTTTTGGACGGCATCCACACACAGAGGAATGCAGACATCCTGCTTCAAATTACTTACAGTGTAAAATATTAATGCCTACATCATCAACTAATACTTCTTTAATATGAGTTAAATTTTCTCACTCTGAAAGCTTCACTCTTTTCCACTTTAGAATACAAAACGCCCTGTTTCTTCCACCTTAGCGGACACGGAGCTCACCTCAGGCAGAGGTATATAAAATAAGGTGTCATTAGAGGGAGTGGTCACAGGGGGCAAAACCGATGGCGGTGCTAGAATGGCAATGCAGTATCGAACATCTTGCTAACAGCGTTTTTCCTCCTCAAACCTTACTTTTCCACACCTCTAAAATGAAGAAGGTAGCCCCCAGAGAGGAGTCCTTCCACCCCATTGAACAACTCACTTAACTGCACAACTTCTAAGCCATAAACCACTTGAGTAATCCCGCTGCTCAAGACACGGTAAAAGGAGAAAATAGCATTAAAGATTTAAAGTAAAGAACGCAGCAAACTCAAATGATAGCTGCGCCATTCACGTCATTACAGCTAAGGGTTTGTCAGCACTTTCTTTATAATGCTCATTTCTCTGCTGTCACTCCAGGCTAAAATTTGGCAGAGCATAAAACTTAAAGCCCAGACAGACACAATAAGAACACAGTGAAAAGGAAAGCAAAGGCTTCAAGGATGGCATCCTAAGATACCTTCACATGTCAGGAACAAACAGTATCTTAAAAAGCATGATGCAAGAAGTGGAGCTAGGAGAACTATGCCTTCTCTCAATAAGATGGTGTGAAAGAGAGGGAATTGCACTGGAAGCTCAGTGAGATATACTGTTATGAAACTACTATGAATGGCTTAAAAGATCCAGAAGGCTAAGTATTAATATGGTAATTTAAGGTAAATTTATGCTGCAGTACGATGGAAATAAATAAGCTAGAAAGAAGAGGCAGACCACACACAAGCATTACATCTGAACAGTTGATATCAGACTTCACTTAAGGAATGTATGAAAGTATGTCTGCTAGGGCTGGTGTGGGGAGTGGAAAGTGCCACAAAGGTAAGAGATTCCTCTCAAGAAGTGTAGAGTACCTTTCCCCCTTCCTCCTTTCAGCGTTAAATGTCCAAATAGAAGAAGAAAGCAGGACTGAGCACAGCATCAAAGTATGTCTCATACTCCAACATTACCCTGCAGGGTAGCATGAATTAGTACTGCCACTGAAAGAAACGATCTCACTTGCCTCTCTGCTTCATCCCTAAATTTGGCAGCCTAAATACCGGTACCCATGTGGATGCAGAATGACCCAGTGTAAAGAACCGAGTTAGATTACAACTAAACTATGATGGTGGGTCAGTTTTAACTTGGACAAAGCCCTGAACAACCTAGCCTGAGATCAGTACCGATGCCCACCTTGAGCGGGAGGCTGGACTGGGTGACCTCCTGAGGTCCCTTCCAACCTGTGAGAATCTCTGTTCCTACGGATCAGCTTGTGGACAAGGTCAGAGAGGTTTAGGACCACTTCTTGCAGTAACAGAGCTAGCTCATGCTAGGTTAAAGTGTGTGTAGAACCACAGTATTCGTTATTATTTTTTATATTTTTAAAAAGTTTTTAACAGGTTTGATTAATAGAAAATGGTAAGAGCAACAAAGATGCAGTTACTATTCCACAGACTGGGTGCATTGGGTGGTTTATTCACTCCCCATTTTTGCAGTGGGTGCTGTGGGACTTAGCACAAGCTATTCAATTTTGTTTCAGCATCAATGAAGATGCTTCTTATCTTTAAAAAGCACTTAGAGATGAACAGTACTATCTATGCAACACATGATTGCTATTATTATATCAGTAAAATTTTATGAGGATTTGAAGAATGCCAGTAAGTCAAAAAACGGTGTTTAGTTCCCATGTTCAGAATTAGTAATAACAAAGACTTCAGGATAACAATTATATAGGTCACCTAATCCCATTGACTTTGTTAGGGCAGCATCTTCCTTGACTTCATAAATGAGTGCAGGTTTGGACTGTGAAATTCTTTCAGCAACTCTTGAAGAAGGGCAGCCGAGCATAATCTATGTTCAAGTGTTTGAGAAAGTCTAGAGCATCATTCCTAAAGCAGTGCAACCGCTGAACATGGATAAATTCTATTGTGCTCACCACATGAGAGCTCTGATGGTTGTAAGAAACAGGGAATTAAAGGCAATATTAAAACAAACACATGACCACACAACATTAGTTTAATTTGGTAGCAAAGGAATTCTTTTCACTGTAGTAATTAACAATGCTGTTGCTTAAGAAACACAGCTCTGCCATAAGTTTATCAGGACATACGTGCATGTTTTAATATAAAACTTACTGTCGTTTATCACAGAGAAGAGGTGGAACTCCATTCCCCTGCTTGCCTGTGTTGTCAGGAAGGGCATGCTGTTTGCATAAGATACAGGTCACACGTTCAAAACCATTTTCCTGGCACTGTCAGGCTGCTTCCCCTGTGCAAAATGCCGATGCTTTTGATATGCAATGATTTAGCGTGTCACTGTGCTCGCGTAACAGATGGCACAGGAGTGTAGAATGAATGAACAATGAATGAGGGACCACGTTTCACTTTTGTCAGTGTGCGATCTTTCAGCGGTTCTGATAAAAGGCATCTATTCACTCTTTTTAGATCAATCTGCTCCCTTTGATTAACACTACCCAGTTAGTAGTAAGATACGTTTTGGGAAGAAATTGGCAAAAAGTCAGTGCAGTATGCAGAATTAACAGAATAGCCTGGTCTTTTTAAAGCTGAGGTCCTCATTTCCTTCGACTGGGACCCCAGAATGATGAGCATTGTCTTCATCTTGTATCTGAACAAACAGCTCCCTGAATCAAAACCAAGTGTTTCCTAGCCCTCTGCCTCCAGGCCTCCTCTGCAAAGTCTGTCACGGCCTCTCTGTGTCACTGAAGGTAACACCTGGAGCAAGGTTTTTAAGTGGGGTTAAGCATTCTTGGGCAAGGACCTTAGACCTTGCACGACTCTATACAAAGATAAAGTTATACAAGGATGAAGCTTATAAAGAGTAAGAAAAGGAGAAAATAGGTTGAAAGTCTTCAAGGCAGCATTCAGATGGGTGGTCATATTTATCCACTCACTAGGCATGAGGAGCAAAGACAGTGGACTAAAAAAACCTGTTCTTACCTGCAGGTAAACTGGAAATAGCTGCAAGATAAAATGCAAAGGATAACTTTTCCTCTGGTGCAAGTTAAGGATGACTGAGGCTCAGCAATATTCTTACATTTCGTAAGACTCAGGCAGCTGTTTCACCTATTTCAATGAGTACAGAAAGGAAAGAGTGATAGTCTTAAATACCAGTGTATACATTAACACGGGAAGAGGATGTATCAGGTGGAAAATAAATTATAAGCTCTTCAAGTGCAGGTATTAAAAAATCAAGCTATGACAGTCACTGCAGTGTTCTATAGTAACAGTCCAAACATTACAGTCTAAAAATGTTACAGAAATGTTTACATAACCGGATCTAAGGACCTAATCCAATGCTCATGGACTTCAGTGAGACTAAAAATCTTGATGCAACTTCTTTTCTTCTTTAAATAATCCCTTGGAACTGTAAAAACAGTTCTGTGCTATGTACTTGGAGACCAAGGGCTTTCCACTGATAAAAATCCTGGAAAAGCTATTATTTTCTGAAGTTATTGCTGTCTCTGAAGGTTAATTAACAATTGTTTGATTTAGCATTGAGGTGAAAAAAACATTATTTTTTGGGGCTTAACTTCCTTTGATTTTAAACAATGTGTTACTGATACACAGTTCTTACGTGCTACACATTTTTTCTCATCTGACAGCTCTCACGCTTTAACAGTCAAGACTGCAAGAGGAAGCAGACTGCTCCGTGTAATCAGGGTACGGATCCTACGCTAGGGAGATCTGTGGCAAAACCCCTTTTAGTTAGAGTAATAAATTGTTTATCCTTTGGGAAATCCAGGCATTTCAAAATTTATTTTCATCCTAACTGGGTAAAAGTACTGAAACACCAAAATGTTTAGTGAAATGTGTATTCCACCGTCTTTTAATTTGGAACTATCAATCAGGCCCTGTTGAAGTATTTTTACAGTAATACTGAAATACTATAGTCTGTACATCTAGAAGTTTGAACATGAAAAAAGATCCAAATGAAAAATGGAAATGTTCAAATGGACTATTCAATTTTATTTTTAAAATGTTTTGGAAGTTTTCCATATCAAGTTCTTCCATATTACTATAAGACATTTTGAATTAGGTATTTTCCAACAGTAAAAATTCTTTTTTCTACAGCTTATGGGAATTTTTTTATTTTATCAGGTTTCAAAGAAACAGTAAAATTAAAAAAGCAATACCTGAAGCTGTCCTGACTTTTAGGAATGTGTCTGCACTTGCACACATTTTATAAATTGTACATCCTGTGTCTGTGATCCATATTCGGGGGGAGGCGAGAAACAGCTGCTACTAATTTAATGCCTACACCAAATGCAGAGAATAGGAAGTTCAAAGGTGTTTAAAAGATAATGCACTGGGCATTTTCTTCGGTCAATATTTTGTATTAATAGAAAAAGGAATTAGAGTATCAGTCTTCAAAAGATATGAACTTTTTTTTTCACAAGCTTCTTCCTCACAAACTGCTAAAGACACCTAAAAGTTGATTTTCTCCCAAACCTAGCTTCCACATCACCTTTTTTTACATAGTTAGTGTCAAAGCCTTAAATGACGTACCAGTCAGTCAGAAATGTGTGTCAAATTATTCAGTACTTATTGCTGCACTATTCTGCAAACTCAAACCCCAGATTTTTTATTGGGACTCTGAGTGTATCAAGAATGTTCAAGCATGAAGCCTGGGCAAAGTGCAGTATGCTCTGCCAGTGTTTCTGCCCAGGCTGGAAATGATGGGGGAACTTGCACTTGGTTGGTCTCCGTGCAGTTTCAAAACAGTGCAAAAGGGAGAAAGGGGTGTGAGGGGCCACAGAGGACACTCCTCCATAGTCTGCACGGTGGGAACTCTCACATTAAAAGGCATTATTAGCTTTTCCTGAAATGTGTCCAAATTTGTATCATGGAAAGCCTGATAGATACGGGGATATGTAACAGCAGCAGAATGACCTTATGGTGGATGCTTCATCCACCATTGAGTTCCTGTCCAATCCCACTTGTGGCATGAGGAAAAGGAGCCAATTTCATGCGGAATGCAGGAATAGACCCACTACACCTGCTCTAGCATGCAGGTGACAGAGCAGAGAGAGTGCCTCTGATTCAGGCTGAAATACAAATACTTGTCCACAAATGGATGAGTCAGAAAAGACATTTTTCACAATAGTTTTGCAATTGTTTTCCCAGTAGAAAGTTATATCGTATTGCTGAAGGCCATTAGATTTTAGATCTAAGTGTAAGATCCATGAAGTAGATAGGAATTATAGTGAACAACCAGCAGCCAGAACAATCCCTTGCTAGTATATTTTTGGCGAAGGTTAAAGGCAATTCAACCTCTGCCATCAGAGAGGAGGTTGTGCAGCTGTAAAACCTCTCACATCCAACCCTCCAGCACATCCTAAACCAACACTGTCCTGGGGCTGATCCCTCACCTGGGCAAACAGGCTAGTTAAAGGCGTCTTTGATCCCCTGCCACATAGAAAGATCTTGTTGCAAAAAAATAGACATAGGCAGGACTTTGAAGATAACCAATTCACTGGAGAAAAAAAAAAAAAAGCCTCCTAGGCTTTGGCAGCTCTTTTCTCATACATACAGAGTGACTGTGCATAATAAAATGTGAGTGAGATCAGTCAGCATGTCATTATTAATGAACAATGGTAAATATAAAGGAAAAGCCAAAGCCTGAGTGCAATGGACAATAACAGCTTCAAATGACATCGTCTCAGAAGTAATAGATGTGCTTTCTAAAATATCAGAAATAAAAATGAGTTACAGAGTCCACAATACAACATGCAAGTCTTACGCGACATCAAATATAAGGAATGGAAATTGCTTCCCTCGAAGTAATGATCTTCACATATGCTGCTGAAATACTTGAAAGTGTGCATCAAGTCAGTGTAAACAACCCAGGATGAAATAAAACTTCAGCTAGTTTTGCAAAAACAAAAAAGACAGTAGCTCCAGCCGTCAGTGAGAGACAAGTGCTGCAATAGTAACCGCTCTGATGGCAACCCTTCAGATCTCCATAAAGAGCAAACTGGCACCACCATCTGAAAGTTTTCTGAATTCAGTGCAATTCTTTACCTAATTCCACTTAACCACTTAATTAAAACAAAAACATTCTAAACAGCCTTTAATAACATTTCGGTAAGGAGAGGTTTTTTAAAAATAAAACAGGAATCCTCATTTTTTAAAGGATCATTACTAACCCTTTCTGCCTTGAAAACTAACTACTCCTTTAAATAAATAAAAAAAGCGTTCAGAGGACCATGAGATCCTGCTTCTCCTTTGCCTGTAAGACTAGTTCAGTTTTGCTGTTCATATGAAAAATGTTCTGATCTGACCCAGGGTCAAGCCTGCCAAAGCCCAAAGATGACCTGGTTTGTGTTGTGCACACCCATGATTTCTGATCCGTCCCAGGAGGACAGGGCAACGTTTCAGCCTCGCTCTTTAACACATTTTGGTCCTGGTACAACTTAGTTGCCTCCATTATGCAAAAAAATTATTTTCTATACTATTTACTGCTTTAATATTCTAAAACTGTGGGGTGAAACAGCAGCAGAACTGCCCTACCGCAAACACCTCTCAAGAATGGGCAGGTGTTTACTTAAAGAAGAACTAACAGACATCAAAACTTATTATTTAGGTCTCTGCCTATTATGCATGAATATCTAAAATGATAGTTTCTCTCTTTGTACCATACACATTTCATTAAAATCACATTGTGATTTCACACGAATTCAAAATGTGGCAGAAAAGTTCTAGATAAAACTAAAATGTAATTTATTTTAACAAATAGATCACAGGGTTTTAAAAAAATGTTTATATGATCATACCATGAAGTACAGTTATATAAATTTAAACTAGAGTTACCAAGCCAGGTCCCCAATTTGCTGGTCTACTTACTACTTTGCAAAAAGGGCTCTCTTCAAATTAATCTTTTGCAGCACATTAAATTATTCAGTATACCAAGATGTGGAGTTAATCCTTGTTTTCGCTGCAGAAAGGCTGCAACAGATGAACTCCAATGCTGTGTAGAACAATGTTTTAATACTCCCGTGTTCAGTTTTGTAGGAACCATGTATTGGAAAGGAGTACCTGAAAACTGGAGTGTGCTTCCTCCCCACTTAGCATATCCCTGCATTAAAACTAACCATGGGGATTACTCATTAATTAATAGATAGGAAATACCTGCATATACCTTTTGTGTACTAAAATACCTTAGATACGCTGCAAGGATTGGTCCTAAAAGAACAGGGTTAGACCTAACCATTGAATGCACTGACCTTCCATTTTCACGATTTATACAATAATATATTTATGTGTATATATATATAAAAACAACAAATCACCTGATAAGGCATTAGAGTAACAGAAAGCCTGTGCTTTTTTCGAATTGCTGAGAAGAATGACTATGGTACATAGCCTCTCTTTTCAAAACAACAGCTGTCTCTACCCTGCAGGAAAGAGAAGAAAAGAACTTGGGCTTTTGAGCTCCGGGGGGGGTTCAGCAAAAGAGATAAAGAGCTGGCAAATTTCAAAACACTCCCTTAACACATACCTGCTCGCACTCACCAGCAGACTTTTCTGTTTATAAAACAACAAAAATTATAATCTGGGGGGGGAAGGAGAGTGTGGTGGTGTGACTTGAACAGACAAAATGAGGTGTTGATTCCAGACCATATGTACTGAACTCCCCCCCAGAAACAGAAAGAACAGTCACCGAGTCCATCTGGTCCCCGTACCGCAGAATAAAGCCTCCTTTGCTCACAGTGCTCGGTGCAGCACATGTATGCGATTTAACTTCACCTTCCTGTAATTATCCCCAGTACATTCCCCAGGAAGCTTGTCTTATCCACTTGACAGCCACCAAGTGATGTGGGCAGACCCCAGTGCTCTGTCTGAGCCAGTGGCATGCTAATGGACACCCACACTGCAGAAGATGTGACAGGGGAGCCGAGCGAAAGGTTTATCGTGCATTTCCCCCGCCTTTCCCAAGCCACTACACAAGCACCAGCACTTAGTGGAGCTGATTCTCCCTATCTGAGCAGCCTGGCTAAGGCTATGACAGTGACTCCTGTCTGAAATGTTATGCTGCATTCCCCAGGAGGCCAAGATTACATTAAACGTGGAACAAAAGGATAGTCAGTATCTCCTCCGGAATAATGCCGCATCCTCACTTGAGGAATAACTGGATCTAATCCACTGAGCTCTGTGATCCAAGAGAAAGGTGTGAGAGAAAGGTTCATGAGCAACTGAAAATATATGCCCTGTATTTCCTCACATCCCTTTTTGCCATTATATATACCAAGTAATTAGTGCTGTGTTATAAAATACTATTGGGGCTGCCTGAATAGTCTTGTAGTTATTTAATAAATTACTCAGCAAAGGAGTTAATTTAGCCAGGCATCCACTGGTGAGGAGACCGCTAATTAACTGATATCCAGGCAGGCAGCAATTACCCTTCTCCTCCCAGACAAAAAGAATATCTCTATTCCAAATATGTGTCCAGAAAGAATTAAGAGCTCTGAAATGTACATCTCTTCCACTAGAAAGCGATTTGGAATGGAGAAGCAGTCAACCCAAAGATCTCAAATCATTAGAACTAAATACAAAACAAGATAAAATAAAGAATCCGTGCTTTATGAAGGGAGTGAACTGGCTTCAGAAATAAGCTTCCAGCTGGGACCAGATTGCAAATGCTTTTATTCACTCTGCAGGAGTAGTTATTCACGCGAACAGTCCCTGTAAAGCCAGGGTAACAAACTCACGTGAGCATGTAGTCACGACTGTGAACATGAAGCTTTGCCATCTGACCTTCAAAACCGACAGATTTTTGCGGTGCTTGTACTGAAAGCACGATAGGGATGTTAGGGGTTGTTTTTATTTCCTTAAATATGATTTTGCTGTCATTTCATATAAAATATCTTAGGAGGAAATTAACTGATTTCATATTAATTTATGGAGAGTTTTTCATTCTGACACATTTGGTCAAATAAGCCAATTTACAGGTTGGTGTCTCAGCAGCAGATTCGTAGCAAACAGGATGCTGGGATTTATCAGCATCTTTGCTTTGGGTTTTGGAATGTCCAGCCATAAAGCAGACTTCCCGTGGCCGCCTGGGGCTGAGGCTCTGCTGATGGGCACCCACCCACCTGCACGGACGCCAGGGGCCATCCTAAGAGCACAAAGGCAACCAAGTGACTACCACGTTGAGTTGGAATGACGGATTCCTGGAGGAGTGTCCAAACAGCTCTGCATCCCCAGTTTAATGACCCATGAGAGAAAGGATGCGTTTAGAATAGAGCTGTTCTGATTACAAGAGTTTTGACTCATTTACATAAAGGCTGAAACAGAAATGTAAGTCGTACAATTAGTGACCTAAGGGGAAAATTTCAGAAGCACAAATAAGACTTAAGTGCCAAGCTGCAATAAGCAGTTAGAGCTAATACCCGAAACCAGAACCCAAGCCTAGGACAAGAGGTGATCTGGCATCCAAAGACCAGCAATCAGGCTAAATACCAAAGGTCAAGAGCCTGAGTCAGAAACCAAGATACAAGCCAAAGGTTAGGACTGAAATAGGTCCTGGATGCAAGCTGAAGGTCACAAAATGAGCATTTTCAAATAGCCGCGCACCTCAGCTACCGACTAGTCAGAGAACAAACTTAGATGCTCCCTTAAATAGCCAGTGAACATTCACAGGGTGACCACCGTCATCGTGGCTGCGGACAGGCTGAAAGGGGCAGCCCAGACAGCAGTCCTTAACAGCCCACCACTGAGCTCAGGCTGGGTCATTCAGATCCAGGGTAAGGCTGGCAACAGCTCCCCCTGATTACATACATGCCTGAAGCCCCTAACAGCCACACGCATGTTTGCAAAGTTTCCCATCGGAAAAAGGAGTTATGGAGATTTGCAAAGTTTTTTCTCTTCCATCAGCTCGGTGGAAGCGCAAAGAAAAAAGGCAGTTACAGTTGAAATAAGAGAAAAAAAATGGGCCCCAAAGACACTGTAGAAGCCTCAAAAATCCATGAACTAACAGAAGATCTTGCTACGGACCTACATTTTAATTGCCTTTTTCCTCTGTTGCCATTTTGCTGATTATAATAGCAGTATATACACAAGCCCTGCTGCTACTCTATTCCTTTGGCTACATACAAATAAGCAAGATACCCTCTTTTGACAATTTTACAGCGTAAACATTTTCTAGTATTAGGTTATTTTTAATGAGGAACAGGTTAAAAAGTATCAAATACAACGTTTTTATATGTAAATTAAAAGAACGAATTCATCTTATGTCCTATTATATGCCTCATTAGCATATCCTCTTGAACGCTTGATGGCTTTGGGAGCCTTTCAAGAACCATTACAAAGTTGCTTAAAATTACAGTTAAGAGATATCTTAAATAATAATCTCAGTGAACAGTTTGCAAATAGCCCATATACCAGAATATGTTTTTATGAACATTAGTAATTAAATTCTGGCTAGAGATGCAAATGAAAAAACAAAGAGATAAAATATAGACAATTTCTTTATATTCCAGATAAAAACTTGCAAAGTTCTGGCTGCCCCACCCCTGGAGGTGTTCAAGGCCAGGCTGGACGGGGCTTTGAGCAGCCTGGTCTGGTGGGAGGCGTCCCTGCTCCGGGCAGGGGGGTTGGAACTAGATCTTTAGGGTCCCTTCCAACCTGAACCATTCTGTGATTCAATGATCTTCCTCTCTGATTTTTTTGTCAAGGTTATGAAGAACTAATGGGGATTGGAGTACGTTTAATAAGTCCCTCTCCCTGCTTTGCTGACACGATGGTGATAAACACAATACATTTGTACAATTACCTTAATTATTATACATTTATTTTTTTCTTTCTTCAAGTGTGTGATGAAGTGCCCTTACACTGGCAGCCACGCCCACCAGGTAAAGTCTGTGTTTCAGTTACTAGCTTTCACTTGCAGTGGATTTTACTTAGTAGGTCTCTCATTATTTAAAAATAAACAAATAGTTACTACCCATCACACCTCTCAGCAGCTGGCATGGTGCCACTAAGCCATGGAGAGCACTTTGCAGAACTGTGACCATTAAACAATCATCATGAAGTAGTTTAAGTCCTATAAAAGGTATATCTGAAGTTGAATAAATGCAAAACCCCTGATACTACAGAGTAATATCTTGGGGATTTTCTAAAGGAGCAAGACTAACAGATTATTGCTCTTTTAACTTCAGCATTCCCTACAGCTGTTTGTAAGCCAACAGCACTGCCTAGCTCTCATGTCACAGAAGCTCGTGAATCACATGGTGGCCCTGAAGTGCTAAATCTCAGAAGTTTACACGGCCTACTTGGCCAGCTCCCCATTACAGCTGGAATTTAAGACTGAGTCCAAAAAAAAAAAAAAACACCCAAGAAAAAAACCCTAAAACAGACTATAATGAGAGAATCTCACCAAAAAATGTGTGCCCGGGATATTACCGAAGTCAAACGGCCCCTTCCCACACATATACATAGCAAAGACACGGCTGTCTGCCTGCTAAGACCTACCTTCAGCCTGAGCTCCCCTGCTGCTCCTGTGAGGACACTCTTGCTACGGAGAGCTAAAGCAAAGAGCAGGAGGAGCAGTTTGCCTTCCCCCCCAGCCCGTCCCGCACTGCCCTTCCACGCACCGCGGGTACACCAACAGCTCTCCCTCCCTATTCCGCTTACCTCCCAGACATAACCACTCAGGAATTATTCAGGTGACAAGTCCATCATGAAAACGGAGCTGAGCAGAATTTTTCTTAATCCAAAATAGGCAAAAAGAATGCCAGTTTTATCTCAGAGTGAAAACATTTTACAGAGCCAATTTTTCGTTCTATTTTTTGGTAACTGGTTTTGAATTTTTTTCTGTTAGGGTTAATAGTGGAATCTGCTCATTCCTGCCTTGTAGGGTAGTTCATGACTTCTGGAACTCAGTTGTCTTGGTTGGCAGGTCTGTTTTGTCATGGACGTGTCAAGCCTCCTAAAAACACCCCGTCTCTGTCTGACCAACGTCAGCTGCACACATGTACACAGGACAGTGAAAAGGCATGGAAAGTTTGACCTACACATGACTGATTTCTGTGCCAGCTGTTGTTGGCCACAGATGGCACTCACTGGTAGAGAGGAGCTGGGCAGACAGGCAGGAACTGGGTTTAGACCTCCAGGACCGCAGAGCTCATCTGACCTGGCCAGCCCTGGAAGGCATCACGCCAGAAGGAAAAAGCCAGAGGAGATGTGGTCCTTCAGCTGTTTTTGCGTATGTGCATTGTTTACACTGCAGCTTTCAAAGTCTATTAAAATTAATTGTTTTGAAAATCACATAGCTTATACAGACTTCAGAAGAGCTAATAATTTTGAAAATGAGAAATAGCCATTGTATTGACCATGAGAGTTTTGAAAGAACCTGTTAGAGCCTGTCATGTAAACTGGTACTCAAGAGGTTTAAATAACTATGTGTGATTATTACGATCTATGAAGAGCTCTATGATGAAGAGCTCATCAGCTCTTCAATCCTTACCTGTCAAAATGTATGACCCCTACACAAGCTCTTTGGATTCATCATTTCAGTACACTAATTCCACATGCAAAAGTAATTTTTTTGTGAAATACCACTGGGGGAAAATTACTATATGAATGCAGCAGATCGTTTCAACACACAACATATTAGTTCTTTTTCCTTTGAAAACATGCCAAAGTAAGCAATCTAATTTGTAAATTAATCTCCAAAGTTACATTCATTTTCAAAATGAAAATTCAGTAAAGCCATAGACAGAATTTTGTAGAAAATATTTTACTAGTGGTCTGCCGTTTTGCTTTACGCACATAACTGCACACAACCTGTTTGAAATTAATTAAACAAGACGTTACTGCTTTTGCGCTTAAATAATTCATTACTATCAGATCACTTATTTTCTAACACCAGAGTCAAACGACATGAGGTCCCAGAATTAAAGGCTGCAATGGCACTTCCATCACAGCCCTTAAGGCCTGCCTGAACTCCAGCAGTTTCTTACGCTAAGCTCTCTGCTAGTTCGGTTGCAAATTTCCACGGCATTGCCTGTTAATGCCTTCCCCTTGAACTGCCCTTCCTATGCCACTCCTCGCGTATCTTAACCACAGGGCTCCCCAGAGGATCTTCATCAGACAGCTTTATGGCTCTCTTCTGAGAGACTACAGCAAAGGAATTCTCCATCAGCCAGAACTTAATTGGTGAAAAGAAGCCAAATAAGAGGTTAGGATCCCATCCAGTTTATTTACTTAGTCATGATGTAATTGAGCTTCCCTTTTCGCCAGTATGGTGACTCCTTGCCACTTTTCTTAGCCTGCCTTCCTTACCCCCTGGAGGAAGGCCATCCCAGACTGGCTGGGTCTGGGTCTGCCCCAGCGTTCCAGTTCAAAGCAGAAACACATTATGTATTCCTGACTGCAACAATTAGGGGCAGAATCTAGCACACAACAGACATTAAATCCACCTGGTTATGTCACTCTTGGACATGATGCATCCTGCAGAAAGCTGACAAAGCAAAGAACAAGAGATACATGTGCTTACACAAAGAATTAACTGGTGCTGTGTCTGGCTACACGTGTGGATCGTTCAGTTTGCAGCCCAGCCCCAGGAGGCAGATGAGCACCCAGAGAAGGCGTCAGGCGGCAGCGAGGGGCCTGAGGAAACCCACTCTGTGTTCCTGAACCTATTCCTTTGTCATCTGCGGTGTGAGGGTGGCAGCAGTCAATGCAGTTGCTGCCCTCTCCTTCAAACAAGGTCTTGTGATACATCAGCAATCCGCCAGCCCTACCCTGCCTGAGTGAAACACCGGCATAGTGCCTTCTGTGGATATTACTCTTCAAAAAAGTATTTCAATGAAATTTATAATGATGAGTAAACACATTGTACTCATTTTATGTCTGGGAAAACAAAGGTACAGAGAGCTGAAGTGGTTTAATAACCTATGAAATGAATGCAGATTTACTCATTCGCATTCCTCTGACACTGGGCAACCTAACAAGCATCAAAAGCAGCCGAAATTGCCTGGCTGTTTTACATTATATTTGTTCACAGTCATGCCTGAAAAGTTCTAGAAGCTGTTTACTCTCAGAATTATGTTGCATCTTCTTTATTAGAGCTGTACCACATCAAGAAAAGCCCATTGAAAAATACAGATGTGGTCATAAAAAATTTATCTAAAATGACTGCTATGATATGCATATTTTGCAAGAAGACCAGCTAAAAATATTAAAAAGGAATTCTGAGTTGCTATTTTACAGCAAGGCTTCAGAGATAAAGAAGCATATAAACCCACATTATAAAATCTATGTGATTGTCTCAATATTTAAAGGGCTAGATAAATAAAAGCATCGAAAGTGGCTCAGGAACCTTAAAAGATAGAAAAGGACGCTTACAAGAAAACAAAAATATAAGCACACAATAATGCCTTAAGACTGACATGGTATCTTTAAGGTAGATAAAACAATCACTAAAAATTGTCTTGAGTTAAAAACTGACGTAGTTCTACTAAAGTAGCTTTCTCAAGGTGTCTACTACTGATGCACAATTATTCCTGATGCATTTCTCAGTTCTGTTCAGAGTAGAACCTTGCTAATCTAATTGTCCTTTTTTTTATCTCTGCAGTCTATAATCTGTACAAGGAGATCAGGCTACTCTGCCTTGTGATAGTAATTGCATATTGGTTTTCCTAATGTTACTGTACCAATAAAACAGAAACTATATGTAAAATGAAACAAGCAGTAGAGAATCCTTGACGGTGCACCTTTGCTTCTGCAGTATTTTGTCCAATTGCTAATTTGCCACAATGGAGATTTGCAATAGATTACATCTCCAGAAATGAAATTAGTACAGTTCTAATATATTCAGCAGCAGGCGTTGTATCTACTGTTGGATAAAATATGAGAAAACTGGCTAAAGATATATGTTCAAAGAACTATATATTACATTAAGTATATAAACCAATAAAAGTCAGGCTGTACACCTATGTCTAATGTACGTACGGAGACTGCAGTCACTGAAAGGCTTGTATTCAAAAATAAGTTGCATTTAAATTTTTGCCCAAATTTAGTCAAGAAAAACACATTACTGGATATTTATGAAAAATGCACAGTCCCAGGAATAAGGTTTTCTCCCTAGTTCTGATTTATGTCAATAATAAACTTCCTTCTTTACTCTGTTCAGTGACAGATTATAACTAAGGGTGAACATGACATAACTGCTGAGCCAGACCTCTGTGCTTTAGTTAAAGAAAGTTAATTTTACCTCTCTAATTTCACTACGTACCTTCGTCAGAGAAGAGCTGTCATATTTTGATGCAAATTCCAGCAATTTACATGTTTCAAGCTGGCAGGCAATTTCTTCCTAGGAAAAATTGCCACCCTTCCACAATTCCCTGTGAAATGGCAAACCAGGTTAGAAAGATAGAGCAGATTGGATTACCTGTCTGCGCCAGATCATTGTTTCTAGGAGATAATCCATAAATGATTAATCCTTCTAATGTTCTTGAGCAATGTAAGGAGGGCTGCCTGTGACCTATTTCAACCTTTTGCACTGTTGTTGTGGGAACAGCTTTACTGTATAAATCAAATGGAGTATTTCCATTCTCTTGGTTTTATTGAATTTTAAGTGTAATTTAATGCTTTTTCTTTGTTCAATATTTTTTTAGCATCTCTTAGAAGGACCACAACTGTTAGCAATACTCATGTCCAAAATTGCAGTGAACACATAGATGGCTAAATATTTTTTTATGTCATTTTCCTTGTACTTTATTAAATTACATTATTTCAGTAATTCACTATTGTTTTTAATGTTTCCTGCTTCACATTTTCTAGAACATTTTGCTAGTTGTACAAGGAGAAAAAAAAAAGGCATCCATTCCTGTTACAGCATCACGACTGCAACTCTTACACGACAAAATGAGACCAAAGTAATTTATCGTTAAATTCAGATTTCAGTATTGCAACATCTGAGAAACTCAGATACTCTACAAAGCAGTTATGTATTATCTCTATTTAGGTACAGCACAGAAATAGGAAAAAAATCCCATACCTACAGCTGGGTAAGCCATCAATCCCAGAACTAGTTTCCTATACCTTGTCACTTCAATGTGATGACCCTCCGAAACCAGGAGTCGCTTTACACACCAACCTATCCCACGGAGTTTAATTGTTTAGATTACCACTGCTCTGTATCCATTTGGACTGTACGCACTCAAAAAAACCCCAACCCTGTTGACAAAACCCAGGCCAGAAACTGTCGCCTTTGGTGTGAAGAACTGTAGAATCACATAGTTGGCTTATTTCATAATTCTGACTTAAATAATTGACTTGGCAGAAGTGAAGGGGTGCCGCTCTCCTGAGAAAGGTGAGAGAGAAATAATACAACAGTGAAATGGAATAATCACCTGAACTAAAAGGCTCTGCACGGAGGTAAGAGCAAGTATCTAAAGGTCACCCCAATACATATTGTATCATCTGATCCTAAAAAACAGCAGGGGAGGAGACACCGTATTGTCCTTCAGTAACTTGTTATATTGCTTAACAATTCCTACTGATCAGGATTGTTAGGATCCAGCCTAATTACTTGTGCTGCACATTAACCTGATTTCATTTTGTCCCTTTGCCAGCAAGTGTGGAGAACCGATTTCTGTAACAACCTTTTACATATCAAATGCGTACACTGCCGTGTTTTTTTTTTTTTAATTTTCTCTTTCTTTTGACCCAGCAACACAATAATTTCTTTTGTTTTCTCTTGCAAGGTATGTGATCTAAGTCTTTTGCCATTCCTCTAGCTTTTTCCCCGGAGTGTCCTCGGTTTGTGTACAATTCCTATTTAGTGTATCACTCAAGTAGCACATTATTAATTGACAAATTTATCATGGAACTAATTACTAAAAAAACCAAGGAAATTATAGTGGTTGTACATCTGGTGGTATTTTACCGTGACGGCAACCAACAAGTGTTTTAACAAGCTTAGTTTTGTAGCCAGGCGAAGACGGATAAAAGGAAACTGATTTGGTGACCAACAGGTACTGCAGAGTATCCAAATTCTAACAGCTCTCAGTTAAAAAGGACAAATGTTGCTGCCCTATAGCACTGTGATGTATAACAATTCAGAAAACTTTCTTTTAAAGGTGGAAAAAGTTTTTACAGCTAAAAATAAATATCTGTCACCATGAACATGCAATAAGGTACTTGCAGATGCAGCATTAGTGCAGAAAGAGCATACGGCAAGTTGGAAGACCTATGAAAGGCTTATGATCCACTCGGCACTCCTAAAGAGGAGAATAACTGCCAGGAAAGGTAACTTTTCTTTATGTACATAAATATGGTATAAACTGATGTTGAGTAGCATACAAGGCCATTTTGGTGCTATCCTCAAAAGGTGAGAATTTTACAAATCTCATTTACAAAGAGATGGGTCATAATCTCTAACTGTAGCAGTTTTTAGTTATCCTTCATCAGCCTGGAGACTCACCACAGGCAGAACTAGTTGTACGGTGAGGTATAACGAGGGGACTCTGTATCAGGAACTGTCAGCCTCACCAATAGCAAAGATCAAATGTGCATTCACAGTAGAGCAAAGAATACAACAAAAGTAAACACCGTAATAAATAATAAGCAAATAAAAATGTTCAAGTAATGCCTCCTGTGAAATAAAATGATTTTTCAAATAAAATGTCAACCCTTGCAAAATTCTAGCATCCCCACACACACCCTTGTTGTTTTAACCACCTCAAAATAACAGACAAATCAGCCGCTCATAAAAAAGACAGGCTAAAGATTTGCAGGCTTGCTCAGAGAATTAAAATGCAAAATAAAAGTTCATTAAGTTATTGAATAAGGAAGTTATCATCAGGATAATTTGCCTTAGCTAGGACTAAGCCCAAATAAACAGTCTGTAGAATTACAGCCATTGGCATTGAAATCTAAGGTATAGATAAAAATGCAATTACTAATAAATAGCCCAAGAATTGCCTGCTATTGCAATTCAAGGAAAAACATCCATAAGCAAACCAATAAAAAGTGTGTAATTTGCAAAACGTCATGAAACCAGAAACTTCTGACAATGGTTTCAAGTGGAAAACAGCAAAGGCAGAATATGAGCTCTATGAGTCACTCAGATTTCCTGGACTCCACTGGACCTTAATTCAACTTTTAGTAATAACAGAAAATGCACTGACTGGGAATGCTTACTGCACTTCTCCATCATCCTAACAGTGGCAATATATTCTTTCATGATGATATTTAGCTAACAAGGGAAAAACAAGAAACTGCAGACTGAAGAAAACTATTTCTGTATGAAGTCTGAAAGGACAGACTGCAGCCCAAATAAGCTGTGGGAATAGATAAGTAATCTGCGGTGTGAAAAACAGGGGCCAGAATACGAGTTTGTATAACGTAACTGCAAACAGCAGAGCAGACATCAACAGAGAGGCCCAGAGCAGACATCAACAGAGAGACCCAGCCATGCTGTCACAAGCAACTGAAGGCGTGAAAGAGGGTCTTTATTATTTCACCTACCTTAATACTAACATATATCAAGTAGATAATAGTACTTAGGGCAAGAAATCATCATATCCTGTCTATAAAACGCCATATGAATAACTGAAATACAGAACATAATGTTCTCTTCACTTGTTGAAACACAAATGGAATTTTTCCCAGTTGCGGAGAAAACATCAAAAGAGCATTATGTACATCAACCCACTTCTGCCTGGTTCAGTGCAAGAATCAGCAATAGAAAGCGATAGATGAACATTTCCCCAGCAGTAACTGCGGTGTAGGTTCAAGGGAGGACAAAGAGATTTGCAATATACAATAATCACAGAACAAGCCTGAATGGATACAACCAACATTTCAGTTCACACTGAGGTCACAGCTTGCGTCTAAGTATACTATATACTTTGGTGTGCTTCGAGGTGGAGGAAGCAGATGGCAGGCCATATGACTCATTTCTGATATAAAATATTTTATTCCAAGGCAAGAACAGTGAAGAAGGGCAAGGAGAACAAATTCACTAAAATGCAGGACTGGAATTAGCAGATGAAGGAGGAAAACAATCCATAACCAGAAACCACTGCTTCGCTTCTTTTATCGATGCTTCTCAAGTTTCACTTTTAATTCAAGATGAAGCCAAGGAGTTTTCACACTTGAGAAGATCTCGCACAGCAGAAGGCTGTCCTTTGCCAATAAGTTTTTTACTGTGAAAGATACCTTTGCTTTACAGCAATCTCGCAGAAAGGAGCGGTTTGGTGCAGACATTTAAGATGTCATTTAAAACCAGCTCTTAAAAAAGTTTTTTCTTTCTGTTTCATTTGAGTCCTTACAATGTCAATTGTCTCCTTATAAAAGATTATTTTCAAAGTTTAACTTTGTTACACTATTTTTTCCTAATCTAGAGTGTTACTGAATAATAACTAGACATTTTACATCAAAGTATTTTTGGCATCATACTGTCATTCTTCGCCCTTGATGGAAAGTTTTATGTACGTTACTAACAGAAACAGTGAAAACCCAAATTTTATGGATTAGATTGGGCCCTCCTGTGGCATAATCATTAAAAGGGGATGGAAGATTTACAGAGCTCTAAGACATTCTCTATTTTTTTATTTTTATTTTTTTTACTGATCCTTAGGTCTTGGGATTCAGGGGTGAGTTACCAGGATGAAGTACACAGGAATTTTGTGTCCAGATTACTTTTTTTTTCCTAAGAAATGTCTTTTTGCTTTGTACTAGAACTGTTTGACACCAAAACAGGTAAATTAATATTTTCTTCAAAAAGCTTTGCTTTGATAATTTAAAAAATTATATTATACTTGAACTTTCTGACTGCTGCTCAGAAAGCTGTTTTATGGAACCACACAACTGCTGGATCCTTCCTTATGGCTTGTGCATTAAATGTCTGCCTTTGTGGGTGAGGATTGTACCCCAAAGCTGTATTAAAATCAGAAGTATGTCCACCTGTGATGGAGAAGAACATGACCTGTGGTAATACAGAGCTTAGAGGAAATTCTTTATGTTCTCAGAAGGGTCACGAGCTTGCCACAAACATGGTTTTGTTTAGAAATTTACAATCCTGTTTTTTCCTGTCAGGTAGCACAAAATGCTACAAAGATAATTGAATCTCAGTGATGTTATCTTGGAAATTATTCATGCCTTGGTCCTAATAAATATTCTATACTTTTCCTGTTCCAAAAATCCACTAACGATTAAAAAAAATTGCAGGAAGAAAGCTCAGTGCACTGCATGTTACCTTGTTCTTGTTCCAGCAAACTTAAATATGTACTACATAACAGTTGATATGTTTACGATACCTGACAAAAATAAAGTATTTAGTTCTAAAATTCTTTAAAAATATTGAAAATTCCACGTCCCACTGCAGACTGTGAACTAGTCATATACCAGATAACGATGAACACGTGAACAAACCACATCACGCCCAAAGTACTGGAAGATAATCCCTCCAGCCTGTGCATTGCACTTCATATGCCGGCCTGCAGTAAACTCAGAGCCTTTGTATTACTAATGTCAGTAAATAAATAATAACAATAAAAATAATGACCTCTTACGGTGTAAACAACACACAGATCTTTAGCTGAATCTGTTCCATTGAAATGAAGCTATTTCTCTTCATGGCATGCCTGGATGTGGAGAGAGAACTCAGAAGTCAAGCCAAGGTGCTCAGGGAGTAGGTACAGGGAGCGGAGCTGGGTAGAGTGGCTGGTGGGGTCCCTTCTTCAACAAAGGACTAGAAGTCCTCTCCTCACAGCATCGTGCGAGCTGAACCGAGTGACAACGTGTCTGACAGAGCCCTCCCGGATGGAGCTACAGCTGGCTGAAGCGGAGGGCAAGTGGCAGAGATGGAGCACAGCATGGGAGGTATGGTAATGGTCGGGGTCTTTGGATGTTCAGCAGCATGGGGGCGTGGAGGCCATCGCTCGGCTCCGACAGAGCTTGGCCAAACCTTGCAGCTGATGGAGGCACAGCCACCGTCGGTGCCCGGCAGCACCACGGGACACTCCACAGCCCGGCTGCCACACGTCTGGTTGAACCCCATAAAGCTGTTTTTCTGCCCAGCTGCTGGTCTGTGGCTCACAACCCTGTGCACAAGGCCACTGACCCCTCTGCGGTGGTGGTGTCCGACGGCCTCCCCTCAGCCCTGGGGCACCCGTGTCGGCAGGGGCCGGGGGCCACCTCGGGCACCTCAGGCCCGGGGGGCACCGCGAAGGCCCCCCGGCCCAGCCAGGCCCCGGCAGCCTCTGCCGCAGGCGGAACGGCAGGCGCGGGGCTCGGGGTTCCGGCCGGCGGCGGGGACGGGTGCGCCGGTGACACCGCGCGGCTGCTTCTTGCCCTCCCCCGCCGGTGGCCGCCGGGATCCAAGATGGAGTCGGTGAGCAGAGCGGGGCAGGAGATCAGCCTGGCGGCCTTGAAGCAGCACGACCCGTACATCACCAGCATCGCCGACGTGACCGGCCAGGTAGCGCTCTACAGCTTCAGCCCGAAGGACAACGAGTGGGTAAGTCCGCAGGAGCGGGCCCGGCTCTACCCGCAGCCGAGCCGGGCCGGGGGGCAGTGCGGCCCCCGGGCGGAGCCTTCGCGGCGGGGCCGGGGCTGGGGCTGGGGCTGAGGCTCCGGTCCTCAGCGGCTGCCTGTCCCGGCGCCTCCGCGGGGGGCTGCGGCGGGGCCTGCCCTCGCCCGAGGGGAGGTTTGGGGTTTGGGTGCCTTGCCCCCGACGAGCTCCGGCCACGGGGAGCGCCTGTGCCGGAGGGGAGGGGAAGAAAGGAGAGGAGAGGAGAGGACCGGCCCTTGGTGGCCGTGGCTGAGTTGACTTTGTTGGATTATTTTTTTCTGAATTTTAATTTGTTGTTGCTCATGCGTGTGGAACAGAGCCCTAAGTGAGGAGGAGTGAGATTTAAGAAGTGTTAGTATTCACCATCGCGTTAAAATGCAGTTTCTGGTCGACAGCTGGTTTTATCATGAAACTAAAAAAATGGAAATAATGTGGAAGTTCTTGTTGTCGAATGCAGTACTGGGTCTGCACACAGCTCTCTGTGCTGGTCACACACACGTGGGAAAGGCTGTTTGGAAAATGGAAGTACGAAACAGCTGTGGTCCATGGTTAAATTGTTTTGTCATTGGCTGTGCTGACGTTGCCATCGTTGAAATAGCAGCTGTGGGAGACAACCCAACTGATATTTGCAGAGAAATGGACTAGCTATATTCGAAATACGGAGCTGTGAGAAAGCTGTTGGGATCTGACTGGGCAGGTTCAGCATAGGAAAGTTATAGAATACTGTATATCACATCATCAGATTGATAGCATGGGCAGTATCTTCTGGAAATTGATTTAATTACCTTATCTTACGAAGTAAAAATAGATGGTCTCTGAAAATGAGAGATCATCTTTTTAGTCCTATGATGTCAAGCCTCATGGAAAGATAAAGTTATGGTAAATCTCTAGTTAAAGTGCTATGCAAAAGCTACATAACTGTGTGAACAAGTATATCCTTTAAATGCAGTTGCTGTCTTTTGTAGGAGAAAACCGACATAGAAGGGACCTTATTTGTGTACAAAAGGTAAGGTTTTTCTTGTGGTTTTTTTTCCTTTTTCCTTCTTTAAGAAAACAACCTCAGGTGGCTTCATGTGTAGCTTTCATACTGGATTTCCTGCATCTATTAAACTCATAATTACTTATTTGTCCAGCTGTTAATGTCTGTGTACTCATTTGAAAAAGAATAAATTCCACACATAGGTGAATAACTCTGTCAAAAGCACTTAGAAGTACTGCTGAAAAATGATAGAACTTGATGAATGCTGCATATGTATCCACACAAAAATCTAATTTATCACGCTTATTTTGTTAATCCAATAGTATTTGTTAATATATTGAGTCTATTAAATGTTGTCTTCCTTTGTCTCCTAAAATCCATAAAGTTGATTATGAAAACAATACAGATGACAAATTAAATAATCTGTCCTAACTTAATTTCTGCCATTTCCCGACAGTTTTGTAAATGGACAAAGTTGCCTAAAAGCTGGAGATCTATTAGTCTATAGTTTTGGGTGCTACTTGATTTCTTCATCAAATCCATGAAAGAAATTTCCAGTTATATTGGATGAGGGAAAAAGGTGTGGGGGGAAAACGCAGCACATAAAACCAATCATGGATTTAAGTTTTAAATTACAGGAAAATCGATAATCTAGCCATGAAACAACGCTCTGTTGAATGTAAGAAATATAAATAATGCAGACTTAACCCATCCTGAAACAGACTGTCGTAGACTAGGTGATTACAATATTTCATCCTGGCACTGCGAAGAGATACTAGTAACCAGTTCCTGTCTACTTTGCTTTAGCTTCGAGCTTGGAAATGCTTAGTGTAAGAAAACCCACCAAGCTAAAAAGCAAAAAAAACTAAGTGAAAAGTGTTCTTGTGACTAGCTGATTATTTCAAACAAGTTCTGTAGGTACATTAAAAGACTAACTCATGATGGTAAAGATTGTTTGCCTGCTCCTTAGAAGCTCTTGACAGATTTTGTTGTTGATCATTCGGTAAAGATGTTACAGAATTGTTACAGAAATCTTAACCCTAGTTGATTATATCTGATTTTTCACCCTGCCTTTATTGTGCTGCTGAGTTGATTATATGACTGCTTTTATGCACAGCTGAGTATGTTGACATGACGTTCATGCACCAAGAGAAAACAGAGCTAAAACTGTGTCTTGAACTCTTAGTGCTTGTTTGCTTGATGGTTTCTTTTTCCACCTGGTGTCTAGCAAAAATCTAGGTAATACAAATTGTTTCACTAAGCAACACAATTCTGCATAATTTAATAGCTAATTTGGTTAGTCTGGGTTAAGCTCTTTATTTTAAGAGTCTCTTTAGGAAGAAATTACTACTTCTGGTTCCCCTCTAAGTGTATTTTATGTTATTTAAACTAGCATCTCTTTTTATTGCTGCACTTATTTACAGTAAGTTAAATGTTGTTCTGTGTTTTTCTCCTCTAATAAAAGATTCTGAAATGCCTCAAAACTGTCTCATGTGAAGTATTGAATGCACTTGCATTTTAATCCTGGACCTGCCCCAGGTTTTCTTTAATAGATTTTTTTTTTTTGAGGCATATCTTTGATTCAGCAGTTTAGCAGTGTAGAACTGTAATGTTTATCCTAATCCTACTTCGAGGTAAGTGTAGTTTTAAATTGAAATTAGTTGACATGCCAAGAAATGGTGTAGAAGAACAACTGCTAGAGCTTCAGGACTGCTAAAGCTTCAGCTAATAAATCAATGGGGACTTGAAGATTAATTCATAACTCTGACTCAGAAAATTGTATACATTGATCGAGGTATTAATCCTTGTCTTTGTTTTAATTGAAACAACAGGTCAGCTTCTCCTTATCATGGTTTTACGATAGTGAATCGACTGAACATGCACAACTTGGTTGAACCAGTAAATAAAGATTTGGAGTTTCAGCTCCATGAACCTTTTCTTCTCTACAGAAATGCTAGCTGTGAGTATGACTTTCCTTAATCCATAGAAACTTCATGTTCTGTTTTGGAACCTAGACCACTTCTGATTACCGTGATGTCTATTTCAAGTATACTGTAATGGGACAGGTTCCAATGAAATTTTTGATGATGTTTTCTGTCTGCAGTGCTAGGTTTACTCAAACAGCTGTATTATATTATGATGACCACCTGCTTTCAATAGAAAGAGGATATACTAACAAAGTTCAATATTGCTATATTCTTTTTAATTCATTATCTGATAGGTTTAATCTAAACACATACACAGTGCTATTGCATTAATAAAAAACTATGAAAGAATAGTGAAGACTGGTAGATTTTGAAAGTATTTACCGTCAAGAATAGTTCTAAGGACTTCCTCTTTTGCAAAAGGGAAAATTAAATATTAATCATTATCTGCCTGAAGGAGTTGAGGAAGCTCAGCTCTAGGTTGAAGGTTTCTTTCTCCACAATGGGTTTTGGACTCAGGAGATAGATGTCTGCACTAAATTTCCTGGAGTCTAGACTCCACCAAGTCTGGCTGTTGGGATAATTGTTATACACAGTAGTGAAGTAGTGGGCAGTATTTTCTTGCTGCTTTTTGAATTCTAGTAGTGTTTTGGGTCATCCGTTGAGCTTCAGAGTCCCAGTGTACTGTGTTCCAATTGGGTACATGCTAAAAATCCTGTTACTCCAAAGAGCAAGTATAAATTACATAGCCCTTAAAGAGAGGAGGAGGGAGTATAAGTGTATATGAAATTCACATTAGGTTAAGTAGATAAATAAAAGGCGCTCCACAGATCAGAGGGTCATTCTGGTACAAAGGTATCATTTTCATGTCCTCTTTCCTAGGGAGAGTACTTGAAACTAGTTTGCTGCTGTCTAGTGACAGGTTCCCCTTACTGAATTACTTGGAGGACCTGTGTGCTGCCTGGATGCTGTACTCCCTCAACACGGTGTCATCTTCCTATCAGAATGTCCCCCTGAATTACAGATCGGAACACTGCTTTGGCTATGCTTCAGTGTACCTAAAAGAACAGTCAAATGTTAATCCTTTCCTGTTTCCCCCTTGGAAAGCCTCTAGGATCTGTGGGGAGTAGGATAGATTCCATTATGGTGACAAAGAACAGCTTAAGGTAGGTGGTCTCCTCTGTTTAACGGTCTTAGCAATCCTTCTATAAGTGCCATCCAGAGGAAAAAGTCAAAATTTGTCAGGAAGTTGAGAAGTCAAGGAGATTAGGGAAGTAAATAACTGGCAAGAAATTGGGAGGGGGGAAAAATACTGTGTTGAGTTGGATGTTTAAGCAGGTTGCTTGGTTTGGAAGAGGAGCTGTAGATGATGGTGGTAGCGGTAGGATGGCTGATGAGGTGGCAACAGAGGAAAGAATTGCAATTGTGAGACTGGTGACATAAGGGAAGCAGGAAGTTGATTCATTTGTTTGCTGAACTGCTGATGGTATCAGGAAGCAGGAGCTGCTGTGGAATTACCGTGTATTCTAGTGGGAGTGACTAGAGGATCACTTGAAGGAAGTAATCGGAGAAGGCAAGCTGTGTGTGAGTTCATTAGAAACCCCTAGAGCTAATTATATGCCTTTCACTCATTGATAAAAGCTCTTCTTTTCCTATGGGACACTATTGTGTAAGATCTGTGGGAGGCTCATGGGGCTTAGGATAGAGATGACATAGAAAAGTATGAGGAAGGAATTCATACAAAGGTGAGTGAGGAAAACATCATAGACTGGATATGGGAAATAATTGTGTTCTGAAGTAATCAAGAAGTGTTGTTGTCTTCCTCTTATATCTTCCCTATTGTCATTTTAAAATACTTGGGTCAGAAACTATTATTTATTTCATCACTCTGTCCTGTCTCCTGGAAGAGGGTGGTAGCATGTCCAGAAACAGTCTACCCTGATTGCAAATTGAAAGTGTTCAATGTAGTTGTTATGCCATTAGTTATTTCCCAGAGTGCCACAAATAAGCAGCAGATCAGTTTTTGTGTGCTCTGCTAGTGTTCATTTTGTTCAAACACAAGCTTAAAAGCATAGAAAACAGCATCTAAGCTTTTTATTCCTTAGGATTTCAGCACTGCTAACACCCTTATGTTTTTCATCTCGTTGTTGTGTTTTGGATTTTCTTCCTCTTATGCAGTTTCCCAAATCTTCTGACCTCTGTCCCCTGAATTAGTTAGAAAAGAACAAATTATGTGATTGAAATGTTCAGTGTTAAATCTGTTTGCCTCTATCTGCATAGTATTTGTGAAACTTAAAAAGAAAACCAAACAAAAAAAACCCTTCAGGATTGATTTGAATTTGCAGACAAACTTCAGTATGTATGTATTTCATTTCCGTGGGTAGATTAGGGGATTCTTGTCCAAGTTCTTTTTATGCAGAAAGGTGTCCACTTCTGCTCAGCTGCCTGCTAACATGAAAAAACTTCGCATTTTTGGGACTAATTCAAATAGGAGTTTTAAGCCAATGGTTAATGTAATCTGTACCTCTAGTGGCTTAATGTGGAGTTCTTCTGAGAACCTTTAATGACTGCTAGGTTGTGCGAAGAAAAACTACCTCTTGTACGGAGTGTTGGCAACAGCCCTGTTTCTTGTAGAGTAGTGGGCTTGGTTTTTGTATCCTGCTTGAGGAAATCTACTGTGATCATTAGAAACTCTTAACAGTAAGATGTCCTGCTAAGACTGCTGAATGATTGAACTGATGATTCCATTTCCTTAGCTTATAGATGAGGAATGGTTCAGACTACCTGATAAAAACCTAAAATCATGTTTATTAATACTGCTGTTTAGCAGAGACAAGCGTATTTTGTGCCTGTATATTTAGGTTGCAGCAGGATCAATGACAAATCGTGGTTTACGCTTCCCCATGGCATGGTAGAAATAGTAGAAGATGATGAAAGCAAAATCATGCCACCGCATATTCAGGGAAGGTTCCATGAATCATGTTCGAAGATTGTTGACTACTGTTTTATAAACTTCATGTTTTCACTTTGTTCTGAGAGTCTGTCTTGACTTGAGAAGATAATAAGGGCAGAGTCTGTTACGTATACCAGAGCAGACCTCTGGCATTTCTGTCTTAAATGGCACGAGAGCTGTTCTGAGTGTATCAAGTGACGTACTCCAGTCTGTGCAGAGCTGCTAACAAGTTATATGAGAAACTTTGCGAGCACTATGTAAATATTTTTGCTTGGCTGGAGGCTATAAGAATGATTTGCCTGTCATGCTAGATCATATTTTTGGTGGGTTTTACCATTCTTTAATAGTTCTTTTTTTCAAATACTTATTTTTAATACACAATAGAATTTTTAGTTTGCTGTGTATCAGAACTTTAATTAAGCTGTAGACATGAGATCCTTTATCCAATTGCACAAAGGCTTTTTCATACTCATAGAGCAAGACTGGGCAATTTCCAATTTATTCTCACAGGAAAGGAGGTCTGACTTATCTTTCATAGTTGGGGGGGGTTCCCCTGTTTTTGCAGGGCGGGTTATGAAGGAGTCTTTTTATGGGTATTCTGGAAGGAGAACAGACCAGGTGGTACAGTACCTTTCTTGTATCTACCTTTTGTTGTGTTCACTGGGTGAAATGGAAGACCTTTGGGTCAATTTGTTATTCTGGTTAGATGTCAGACGTGCGGAGTCTTCCCCACCCACCCACGCCCCTGAAAATAATACTTTTTTAATATTGTAGCTGTTGATGGGGAAATGTTTCCCAGCTCCGGACTTCTTTTTCTCAAAACCATTCTGGCTACATAATATAGGTCAAGCCCCAAAAGAATATTTAAACACAACATTTTGAGAAAGGCTATGTCTACTTTAAAAGTTGTATATAATACTGCCTGAAAACTTACACCATTTATTCATGAGGCATCAGATCCTAAAGCAAAAAATGACAGGGAGTGTGACTAAGAAGCTGTGAGACATTGTACCAGTTGCAGTAGTAAATTGGAGAAGAAAAAAAAAAAAGAAAGGTATTCTACTTTTCATTGTTAGAATTAAAGAAAGCAAATATCTCCAAATGTGAACAAATCAAGAGATTAAGTCACTTTCTTTTAATTTCGGTGATGTAACATTTTAAATTTAGAATTCATCTTAAAAGGTAGAATTTTTTAGATTGTACTTCATACTGAATGTGCTCTTTATTATTGACGGCTACATTTGATCCCTGTCTAACTTTCCCTCTGGACACATGCACATTCTTTATGGTATTCAGCGTATTTGTTAGGGAAGCACTATTTTTTTTTTAATGAACCTAAGCCTGTTTCCTCATGTCTGTATTTTGTGAAAAGTATGTTAAACTCTGTTCAAAAAAAAAGGCACAGTTCTGCCAGTAACAATATTAATAGTCCAATCTGAAAGTTCAATACTTTGAATCTGTAACGTGAGAATTTGGAGCTGATAGTTGATAGTTTGCTTAATAATAGAGGCAAATTAGTCAAAGTTTTAAACAGTCGCCAGCTTACCTCTTAAAGTCTGCAAGAAGTATTCTTCTTTCTCGTTTATAACTTTCCCTCTGTATCGGTGGCGTTGGTCTTGATTAAAAGGCTTTTTAATCCAAGCTAGTTCACTTGGGAGGGCAGGCAGATTGATTTCCATGCTGCTGAAAAGACAGATGCTAAGCATAAAACTTGGGTATTAAAATAAGTGGTCCTTGTTTGGTGTGGGGTTTTTGTTTTGGATTTTTTTTTCTTGCTTCTTATTTTTGTCCAGCGGTAAAAGTTAATAAAACAAAAAATAATGGATTTTGGAGAGGTTTATACATCTAAGTTGAAAACTCAATTACAAAGTGCTGACTTCTGGCCTTGTTGTGTTATCATTAAACTTGTATTCAGAACAGCAGAAGCCGAACAAGTTGCGTTATTTCAAATGGCTTTCAAAATTCCTTGCAAGAGGTCCTGAGTGGTTTCAAAACAGGGCATCTTTACTGGTAAGGAAAGTCTCTCATTATCACCTTTTGCTCCCAGCTGGCAATGCATTAAGTATGACATATCTCTGCGATTGCTGACACTGAATGGCTCTCCAGCAAGCGCATTAACCCAGTGGTTTAGTCTGAGATAAGAAAGGAGCCTGTTCTCAATACCCGTATAGCAGAAGCAGTAATGCAAGCCAGGGGGAGGGGAGGAACCTTTGAAAGCTGTTAAGAAGTTCTAAAAATATTTTGTTTGACCTGGAAGGGGGTTTCCGCTCTGGTTCAGTATTGCAAAGTAGTAATCCCTCTCGATCCACGCAATGCTTTGTCAGATGGCAGTTTGTTAAAGTGTTCCTGATCTTGGATGCTGTTTGCCACCTGCTGAATTACTCCAGTGCAACTCCTTGTGGGATCGTGCTGTGAACTGTATTTGTGAAATGGCCTTAGATATTCGCAACAATAAGAAAGGGAGGGACTTTTTTTATTAACTCTAATGATTTATAAGTCTATGTGGCAGGCAGGAAAAAATGAATAGTGAATGAGGAATCTCAGTGAAGAAGATATGGAAGCAGAGTGACTGAGGGGAGGTGGCATTTCAGCTAACCTTGCTACTGGAAGAAATATGAGCTTTGAGAGAGATTGCTTTATGTGCTTATTGCATTATGCCTTGAACTCTATTTGAAGTGTAAAATGATGCATATGCCACATGCAAATGATGCATATATGTGCTTTCCTTTACAGTAGTGAGATCGGGTTGATTTTCCATGATTACCTTATGGGATGGGTGTCAGAATATGAGTCTTTCCTTTCCAGAGAGGGTTTGAAAGAGTACTGTCCCCCACTTCTATTGCTGCTTCATTGTATAGCAACATCTAAATAGGAACTGTAAAGTAAAACCTTTCTGTCCTCTATCAGCTCTTCCAACTAGTTTAGGTAACTTCTAAACAGGTCGTCTTTCTACGAGATGAAGCTGTATCTGCCCAAACGGGTAAATTGCCTAAGGCAAGAGAGTCATAGTGTCTGGAATCTCTGAAGCTGGCAGTGCTGCTGAGTCCCATGTACGCTTCTTCCAGCATAGCGTTCTTAGGCTACAGTTTCATCAACATTTTAGCAGTTTTGCCTTACTGTGCTGCCCTCAGCTTCTTGTTTCTGCCCTCTCTCTTGTGGTAGGTGGCATGTTTTGAAGCTGATACACAAACAGTATTAAGGAACTGGTCTGGACTAAAATCTGTCCAGCTGACATAAGGGACAGGCGTGAATTGAGGTAGAATGAGTTAACAGCAAATCTTCTTACTTAAAATGAAAACTGAAGTGAAACTACAGCTTTGGGTTGCAGTTTCGTTTTGTATTACCAAAGAGTGAGGCCTCTGCCTCACTGTGGCACTTTTCTATCCCCACTTTGAATTCAGATCCACTAACTGGGCAGCATTGGAACTGCTGATGAAACCATGGGAGCACAATGTAGAAGACACTAAGACCTTCCTTTTGGTGTTACCTGGCTGTTAGACTTGAGCAGGAAGACTTCCGTAATGCTTTTGTTTTCTGAAAAATCGATTTTCTCCCATAGCAATTTCAGTCAACTTTTAGTGATTGATCCAGTCAAGTTTGGTGGGAAGTTGAGCATTATGCGCTTAGATAAATATTTGCGGGTCGGTGATTCTAATAAAAATGACAATGTCAGAGAAGAATGTGGATAAAGATAGCTGACTTCTTTTAATTTTATGAAATCTGCTTTGCCTGTGATATGGGCTACTCGTGACTTAATGTGTGTCAAAATGTAATGTGAATCCAGATGAAAAATATTGCTGCTGATGATTCCAAACTACTTCTACTTGATTGCTAAAGATGCTGCCCAGCATTCAATGTAGAAAAGCTGGATGGAAAGTGTTAAATTAGGTGGAAAAATGAGTCACTCAATTAAGTGACTTCTGTTGGATGAAGCTCCTCAAAGAGCTGCAGTAGGAAGATATGCCATTAGACATATGAACAGCTAATGTTTATGCTGGATGTAGTAAAAAGATCACAGATTTGAAAAGAACTGGTAAGTACCAACTCTGTTTTTAATACAAGGATGATCATAGCTGAAGTTGCACACACGTATTAAATGTATCAAATATAGTAATGCAGTTGGGACACACACACATGCTGCTGGGACAAGGGAGCTGAACTTCCAGTACAAATGAGTCCTCTTTTGAAAAGAGGAAGGTAAACATTCCAGCCTGTTGTATCATATCTAAGTTGGTGCCTGAGTTTACTTGTTCATAATCTGCTTTACATCCTTGTAATACTGTTAATGTTTTGCAGTGACTCTCTATGATTGCTTGCCAGTAGTACAAAGTGGAAAAAAAGCCTGATACTCTGTGCACCAAACTGAGATTTGGATCTACTTCTGGTCTTGTGTAGGCCTGTTTCTGGCAGAATTGAGTGTGACTTTAATCAGTTGTCCCATTAAGATATCATTATAGGTTCCTTATCTTCATTTCTTCAGCAAGTAGCTTTTGAAGAAGCTTTCTTCTCTTGGCAGTTTGTCTGATAATGAAGTCAGGGAAGGGAAAGAGCTTTTCTTCAGTGTTAAAGTATGGTACATGACTAAAGAAGTAGCTCAAACTAGAATCATTTTCAGGTTTCTAGGCAGTAGACAACCCAGCTGTATTAAACTGTAAATATTAAATACATCGTAAGCATTGGCTACATGTATGATATGCCTTTTTTTAATTGGCTTATGTCTTTTGTAAGAAGAAAGTTCCTTAAATTGTGCTGTATTGATTTCTTTATGATTTGAAAAGCTTTGTTGTCTATTACTTAAGATGTAATTTCTAAAGAAAACAGACACTCAAGTGAATATAGTTGTTATTTACTAAAACTAAAAAAAAAGCAGCAAACTAGAACTTCAGCTTATCTTAGGATATTGTTATAGAAATGAGGTGTGGGAATGACTTTTTGAGGGGTTTGGTCCAACACAGCAAGCCCAGGAAGGTCTAGTTTGGTAAATAATTGCCCTCTTTGCCATGGCTTGAAGAAATTTTGAGTGGACTTCGGTTGAGATTTTGAGTGTTTTCAGGTGGGGGAAAAAAAAAGGCAGGGGGGGAAGGATTTCACTTTGAAATACAAATCTGCATCTCTCCGGAAAAGACTGTGGGTTTTGGTTGGTTGTTTGTTTTAAAACCAACAAAAACCAAAACAACAAAACATTCCTTCACTTTAAGTGATATTTTTATAATCAGTTAGTGATTTCAACTTCGTAAGAACTTCATCATGAACTGCAACATAAAGATGAGTTTTAAAATGCTAAAAGTGCCTTTTCAGAAATTAAAATATTTTAATGGTAGCGTACATAAAGTGTCCAGTTGCCTTTGATGTGCTTGCACATTATGCATTGACAGACTTCGTAGGTGAACCAAAATTTAAAATAACCTGCTTTGTGGGTTGGATTAAATACAATTCTGAAAAGAGTTGTCCAGATTAGTTGTGTTGGCACAACTGTGGGGAGGGACAGTGATGAGATGAGTATGTGTGTGGGTAAAAATGGCTGCTCTGAAGTGGGATTGCTGATGAAGAAGTAGTGCATGGTACTACTGGCTGAGTTTCTCTGGTGGGGTATCTTTGAGCTCAGTGGTCAGGCTCTACCTCTGCCAAGTTATTCTGAAAGCCACAGTGGGGCTTAGTGTCTTGCTGAGCTGGAGCCCTTTTGCCCTCATTGCTGTGTCCTTGATACCTTCAAAGAGTAGGGTTCAATAGGGACCTAGTTTTAAGCTGCTCCATGAATGGGACAGGACGATTGGAGCTTTGGAACTGCTTCTTTCCTATACAGGTACTTCTCTTAAGAAAAGAATACGGAGAGGGAGCCTTCCAGCGAGCCTCTGACTGAACTGTCATACTGTAATTCAAACTTCAGTATTTTTGTTGAGCTTCAAAAATTGAAAAGATTACAAATGAATGTTTAAAAAAAATGCATATTCTTTACACTAGTTTAAATGGTCAAGTCGGTAATTCAGAACGTTGCAACTGTAACGAGAAGGAATCTGGTAGTTAAAACTTGTTTTTTCTGCCACTTTTATTTACAAACAGTATCAATGTTTTGTAGTTCTTGCATTTAATCTGACTCAAGTTGTATTTGTGTTTGCACGTGTGCCATTTCTGATTATAAATAGTCACACACAGAACATCTGAGTGGAAATTGATGGTAATTTGTTTATTGCAGATCTAGTGGACTGCTTGTCTCTTGCTTTTTTCCTGCTGATTTGATTTTTTTAACCTTTGTCTTACACTTGCTTTTTTCTTATTTTCAAGTGTCAATTTACAGTATTTGGTTTTACGACAAGAATGACTGTCATCGAATAGCAAAACTCATGGCTAAGTAAGTACTGTGGTCTCATTCTGTAATTCTTTTATGCAATACAGAAAAAAACCAATCTATCAAATGTGTTAGGGTTTTTTCTTGCTTTCCTTAAATAGAAAAATACAACGTTCTTGCTGGGTTGTTTAGTAATCAAAATGTTTGTTTGAGTATTTAAAAAAACTACAGCATTAAAATTTTCAGTGAAGTGGTAAAAAATTCAGTTGAAGTATTCATTGGCATTCTCCAAAGAAAGCACATACAAACACTGGTTATTTTATATTTTATTTTGTATAGCGATGCAGGCAAAATATCTTCTGATGTAGAAAGTGTAATTAGGTAAACGATGGCCATATTTTTTGGTTGGTTTTGTGGTTTGTTTGGTGGTGGGCTGGTCTTTGTTTGGGTTTGTGGGGTTATTTGTAATGCTTAGTTATTATTCCTGACTAAAGTGAAGAGATTGGAAAATAGTGGGAGAAGTAGGTGGAATCTTGCAGAATTGAAGTGATGTTAGGAGAGTAAGCAAAACTATGAAATAATAGGAGCTTGTTGTTGCTAATGTCTGGATTGTTTGATTATTTTTTTATTTTTTTTTCCTTCCTTTGGAGATAAAGTTGGTTTATAAAGCTGCTGTGTCACTTGCTTTTATTTTGTAGTTCCAAGGGCTCCTAGAGATGTCACGCAGCAGGAGAACTTATGAAAGTGATCTCAATTTAAATAAACCTTAAAAGACTGTGTTTGCAGTAACGGGCTTGTTGGTGTTCCAGCTGCTGTCAGTGTAGCAGTCAGTCAGCCTGTCTGTGCGCTGCCCCAGCTGAGGAGGGCTTCAGAGTAGAGCGCAGAAGTGTGTGTGGACAACAGAGGTCAGAGGAGGCTGGAACTGGTTGAGTTGGCAATGTGGCATAAATCCTTTAAAACATGTTGTGATTGGAGGGTGTTCTCGCACCTTTCTGTCTCTTCAGGTGAGGTCCCTTGCGGATCAAGCCAAGACTTTGTACTAACAGAAAAGGGTGAGAATGAACTTGAGCAAATCTTCAATGTTCTTGGAAAAGGAAGGAGCTTGAAGTGTATGCCAGGGTAGTCACGTGAGCAAAAATGCAAAATTGCAAAACGCAAATGTACTGCACAGAGTGTCTTCTCATCCCTAGGTCCCTGCTTTGCTTTTCTTCACCATCGCACACCACTTTCCTGATCTTTGTTTTCTGTTGCATGCTTTAATCAGCACATCATGTCTTGCTGGATATCTTGAAGACTGGCAGAACTTAATTATATGGAAAATAGTCATTGTGTAGACATTTTAAGCTTTTTCTGGGATTTTTTGCTTTGGGTTATTTTGGCTTTTCCCCACAGAAGCAATGCAAGACAACACAAATGACAGACTCGAATGTCAAGGTCTCTTCCCAAATTCTTATTTTTCTTTCTCTCATCCTGATAACCCTATACAGTTCCCATTTCCCACTCTTTTCTTTTCTTTCTTTTTTTTTCGTTCCCAGCAGTGTTGGACTTTTTGCTGTTATTTGGCTTGTCCAAATGTAAGGCTTAATTATAAGGATTAATGGAAAACAATTGTGTGAAACTGACAAATAAATAAAATGTCTGTTGCTTCTCCACTTTATAAACAGAGCATCAGAAGGGCAAGGTCGTTTGTTTTTGTTTTTTTTTTTTTTAATGCATGATTAGTGTTCATGGTGGGGGAGAGAGCTGAACCCTTCAAACTCTACCATGTTCTTATTCTGCCATGCACAGCTACACTGCAGGCCTAAGTGTCACATGACAAAACTTGAGTTCATTTGATATTAAACTAGTCTAGTCACTGTAGCACAAATGAAGGGCTATAGATAGTTCATGGATCTTTATAAGTGTAGTCAGGTAACAGACCAGTCCAGCCACGGCTCAGCAGTCCATAAAGCACGTCTACCCTTTTAGCTGCAAATGTAATATTCTGGAAATAGCTGTAACCCAGTAGGTTCATTTAAAGTCAGTATGGGAACAATCTAAGCTTTATTGTCATCTCCTTGTCAACTACTGCAGCCTGCCTTTTCTTGGGTCCCTGCTGCCTGTATTGCGGCTTTACTAACACACAGAGGCAGAAGTGCCGAAGTTGGTGTTACTGCTTTGCCCCTGTTTATGGTGCAGATACTCACATGCTCTTGTAGCATCTCAGCACCTTCAGAAGTTTCTGAGATTACACATTATTTTGGAAGGTCAAAAAGATGAAATGTATTTTTTTAAATGTTGGAGTTTTTTATGGTAGGTGTTGTGGATTGTGGATTAAAAGTCTCTTTGAAACTGAAATTAGAGTTAATGCATCAAGCAGACTTTGGGGAACGTCTCTTGAATTTTGTCACTTCAGACTTACGCAAGTGAAACTAGAGAAATCAGATGTGTACATAAAAAAGATTTATTGATTGGATATGGACACAATACAGACACTTAAATTTTGCTGAGCTGGCTAGGACCTCACTTCAGTATAATTTTTAGTCTTTGCTGCCGTTAACTTGGTAAAAAAAGGTGTAAGTGATCTTTGCTAGTCTAAGTAGTGCTAGTAATAAGTCTTTCATTAACAGTGCTTTTTTTATAACACTTTTCTTCATTATTAGATTATGGAATGTCTGAATACTTCTAGTTCTTTTTTCCTTTAAAATTGTGTGTTGGTTTAGGGGTAACAAAACTATTTGCAGAAGCTGTTTTTATACTGAGAAGGGTGTTTACTGTAAGTATGTTTACTTTTATTGGTTGAAAAAGCACTGTAGAATGAAATCACACTTCATTTGGTACTACATACCTTATAGCTTCTGACTATCTAAAGATCCATACTAGGGAAAATGAAATAAAGGCATTCTAGTTGCCCACTACTGTAGGATGGGAAAGCTGCACTTCTGAGGCTTTTGTTACAAACTTGATGAAAAGTGAATTGGTGCTATTTCGCTGACATCCATTTCCACAAACGTCAAGCTTTCTCCCCTCCAAAATGGGCAGAAGGTAGTCAGAAGAAAAGTAAAAATGCTGATACTTCTGTGTGCTTCTCTACAAGGAGGAGGCTGAATTGCAGAAATTATTTCATCCTGGGATGATAGATGCGTGTAACAAAAAACATACCTTCTAATTTAAAAAAAGTAAAATAAAATTGCAACTTAGAGAAGAAAAGCTGCATTTCAGCACATGGTAGCAGGCTCCATCAAGCTTAATTCAGTACATTTTGAAATAAATATTTATGTTGTCTTTCAAGAGTATTAATTTTGTTCTACAGTTTTTGTCTTTGTCTCGGGTGCAAATTTGGACTGGCACCCTTTCATTGAGGTGGGGTTTTTTGTATCACTGATAGGAAAGAGTACTGCCTTTATAGTACCTCAGAGCTTCAAAAACATAACCATAAAAGGTTGCAAGGAGATTTGCATTCGCTTTCCTGCTGTTTGACTTGACCTTATTGTGCCAGACTGAGTTAACAAGATTGCAGGCCATCCATTTATATTTTGGTGGCTTATCTTTCAAAGGAAAAGTAAATTAGTGTTCGCAGGCTTTGTAATCACAGACTTCACTTCTCACATTCTCTCTCTCTCCACCTCTCTGCCCCTGCTCCCCACCCCCCCTTCTGTGAGGTTGTGCCAGGTATATTTTCAATGTTATAACTGCAGATATTCTTATGCAAACTGTCACGGCAGCTACTGTATCCCTGAAGGAATGTGTGCCTCTTCCACTATCTGATATAATGGAAAGAAACAGCAGGCCTTGCTTAAAAAAGATTTAATCCTGGATTGTACACAGAGCATGCTCAGAGTACAGATTTGCATTAGTTGACTTCTTCCCCCAGCAAAGGTATTCGATTTACAGAACTCTTTTTTCTTTTTTTAAGACTTCTAGAATTGTCTGAAATGAAAAAATTTTATGGGAGTCATCAAACCACTGACTTTAGAAGGAATTAATTTGGGTTAAGTTAAGTCAAGGTGATTGTTTATTAGGGATGAGCTTTATAGGAGTATGACAAACTAGGGGTTTTCACGTGTCTCTGAAACCATTGCATTCTGACATGTAAATTTGTAGGGGTTTCTTATTTTTAGGTTAGTTTATAGGCTTATTTTACCTTGTTTCAACAGTCACACCCAAAGTGGCTTCTGAGATAAAGGCAGCAAGCTAGAAGTAGGAGAGCATCTCGGAGAGTTTTGGGAGTATGCTGCTTCACAGTTACCCCGTCACCACCGTCTGAATGTAACCTGCACAAGACAGAAGGTGGAGCAAGGGCTATTAGACAATCATCTGCATGAGAAGATAACTTAATTGTTATTCTTAAAAAAAAAAGTAAACTTTAAAAAGGCAACAAATACTTCATAATGGACAATAGGAAAAAATATTAAGTGTTTTTCAGAAATCTTTGTGAAACATTTCTGTGAAATGGGTGTACTCCTTGAAGATGTTTTCCTATGAGACCGACTAGTACTACTTTAATGGGAAGATGTTTTGTTGAAACCTTCTGGACCAACAAGCTAAGAGCGGAAGGAGGGTCTCAAGACTGGAAGCCTTCGCTTCACCTATCAGGCAGCAGATGGATGACTTCAGCTGTCCTTTGACTGAAGTATTTATTTTTTTCTGATACGATTATGCTGATGGTGAAAATTTCAGCAAAGTATTCTGGTTCTTTTACCTTGCCCTTTCTCATCCCTAGTTTCAGAGTTGAGTTTAGCTAAGTCCTAAGTCGGGACTGTCTGACCACATGTACTGCTAGAACAAAATGTTCTCTCAGGGTGTCACCATAGAAACATTTGCACAGTATTGAGCTGCTTCAACCACAGCAGCACACGCTGCAGTTCTTAGAAATTGGCAGACAGAGTGTAGATAGGCCTCCCTGTTGGGAGTTACGTTTGCAGGTGATGCTGAGTTACGTTTGCAGGTGAACGCCTGCTTACAAACAGAGGAAGCTGTGCTAATTATGAGAAGCTGGTTGAATAAGCTGCTTGAATGATTAAAAATTTTCAAAGTCATTTTGGAAGCGGCATTGAATTTTTAAAAGCCAAATCCAACCCTTCTTCAAATAAACACAGCTAAACTCTAGTGAAGTAAAGAGACTTGATTGCTAGAAAACTGGGAAGAAACTTCCAAGGCTTGAAATTTATTTTTTTTTTTCCTCAGAAGTAGCAACATAGAGGTGATATAAATATGCAATTACTCTACAGACTACAAAATCTAGAGGTACTCCTGACCCCTAACTGACCGAAAGGAACTGGAGGCTGGAATGATTGACGCTTTCTATGATTGTTATGATGGCACCTCTTGGCTCCCCCATCAGCCATCAGTTCCACAGCACGAGAGTTCTCAAGTGACGTGCCAGCTCCAGAGCTCTGCCCTGTTTACAGTGCTTGTTTTTTCTTAACATATTTGATTAATGCAGGCTTAAAAAAGAAGGGATTACAGGCTGGTGTGTGTTTATTTCAAGAGGATAAGCTTTAGCGCATTGCACAGCCATGTATGTCTTGTGAACTGCATATGGATTAGGAGTAGGAATATATGCAGCCTTTACTTTTATTAATGAAGTGTACCAGGTGCACATCATCTCCTTGCATATCCTAACCGTCTTCTCAACTGAAATTGTTTTGATACTTGAGGCAGGTGGGGGTGGAGTAGCAGTGGTGAATGAGTCATAGGCACCAAAGGCATGTTGTGATGGGAAGGACTACAGGGCAGTTAGAGAAGAAAATGGTTTGCCCTTCTCTCCTGAGCCTTCAGTCGGGGAGTAAGGGGTAACTTGCCCTAAGCCTCCTTGCAGACTGACTCCAGGGACATCTGGTGTGAGCCAGCTCTCTTCTTTCCCAGTGTCTTTGTTTTGTTTTGTAATTGTAGGCCTCATCTTAAATTAGAAATGTTCTGTAATTTATTTTCTTGAATAACATAGCTTGATTTGGTTAAATACAGAAAAAATGCACGTTAGGAAGTAAAGAATAAAAGATGTATTTTACTCAGTCTGTGGTATGGTACATGTGCTTTTTGTATAATGTGCTTGAATGTCCACTTATTTTATTGTAAAAATACCTAAATATGACAGTTTCACAGAAGTAGTGTTTACTGTAGGCAAGCTTTGTGAGAGACAGACCAGTGCTCTCTGGCTTGGAGATAAATTGTACAGACCATTATATAATTTGACTAGTATAAACTTTGTAGCAAATGAAAACTTGTGTAACTTTGTTCAAATGTGTTAGTTTTTTATACAGGCGGAACAAAATGTGTTAATGTGCTGGGAGTACATTTCTCTTTACTGCTTTTTGCAAGATGTTAACTCTAGAAAAAAAATCTAAAATCCTGTTTCTCCTTTCCTGTTACAGAGTGGTAGAACAAGAAGCTCAGAGGTCGCAGCAAGTTTCCCAGGACAGAAAAAGTCCCAGCAGAACTAATGGCTGCAATGAAAACAGGCCCATTGACATCCTGGAAATGCTGAGTAAAGCCAAGGATGAATATGAACGAGTAAGGAAACGTCTTGTCTCTTCCACCCCCACCCCCCCCATGGCCCCCAACCTTATGAGCAAATAAAACCAGTACCTCTACTTCTGAATAAGGGACTTAGGACATCACGTGGAGTCCACTGAAATAGCATGCCCTGTGATTTCTGAGAGAGAGGTGACAGACACTAATTCTGATGTACTAAATTGTCCTGAGCAATACGTTCTAACCCAAGATTGCAACGTAGTCCACCTAATCCACAACTTAATGGGCCAGTATATTCTTATGTTTGAATTGCTACCTTCTGCGGAGGGGAGGGGAAATAGGACTTTAAAAACAGATACCTGTGATGCAGACAGAACAAAATATTTTTCTAAGTAGGTGCACAGGCTGCTTAATCTCAATGCTCATCTACTGTCTTGTTTTGTGAGATCACTGTCAAAGGAAATGTGAACAAATAGGTACATATGTAACACCGTAGAAGAACATACCACTGAACATGTCTGGTTTTGTGATCTTGAAGTTCCATTATTGTAAATGTTCCTTATAGTGGCTGACACTTTAGTTTTTCAGTTTTTTTCCTCAGTACTGGAAGTCACTGGAGGAGATTTGCTATGATTCATGCCATAATCAAGAGTGTTCATTGAGCTGCACGCTAAAATGCTTTGGCATGTTGAATAATATAACAGAAGCCCCGACACTCTGTGATCTGTCCCATGTCTGTGGCACAAGCTGTGGCACAGATGTACGATGATTTAAGAGAGAAGGGGTAATGTGGGGGGTTGCATGTTGCATGAATTCGTAAGTTTTATTTCTGTAATTATTACCTCAGTGGGTGACTCTATGCCTACTTTTCCATTATTTTTAATTTTTAGAAAAGCCTATCTGGAAACTAGTTTTTAATACATCAGCTGTGTTTTCTTTAAAGAGCAGGCACTGTCTGCCGTTGTTTCAGTAGCCTTGTCTTCAGACTGATGTCTTGTTCCCTCTCTCAAGTACGCTTTACTGGGAAACAGTCTCTGATTTCAGGCAAGATAGCTTGAATGCTGATCACGTGCTCCATCTTGAAATGTAGCTTGATAGACCCATTTTACCACAGTTTCTACTGCTGTGAGAAAATTTTGTCCCTGGGAATAGCAAATAAAAATTGTACCCAACAGCATCTGTCTCTCTTTAGTCTCAAAAGTAGTTTTGTGATATTAAAGATTTAGTCATTCAGAACACTGGTGGACTCTCTGAAGCATATTTTTAAGAGCTGTAGGCTAAGTATAACAATACTGTTCCCAGATCCTTCTGTTTCCCAGCTTACTACTTCTGTCCTGTCTATGGGACATCTACCCTTTAATAAATTAATTTATTTCAGAAGGGTGAGTCTGGTATCTTTTGCCAGTACTAAATTTACAAGTTTATATAATGAAGGACAATATTAGTTCTCTTAGGACTATGTAAACTAATTCTTTCCTGAGGACCAAATTCATACATGTGGGACAAATATAAGAGTAATATGTAGGAGATCCAAAAAAACCCCAGATTCTGAACATACATACCTCTCCAAGTATAATAATACAAGAATGTGCAATAGTAAAGTAATGTGCGAGTATAACGTTGCAGAGCTGTGGTATGGCTTTTGTTGTTGTACTGGTGGGAGAAGAGTTATAGCGCATTGGTAGAGAACTTGATTCCTTCCAGAACTTGCTTGTGCAGTAGGTCACAGCAGAGTTCCTTTGAGTACTTGGGATTTGAGTCTTTGTAGGATTCCAGATTGTTACAGTGCAGTGTGGGATGGGGAGGAAAGAATGAACGTGTGGATTAAGCCTTGTATGAGCCAACTTAATTTGTCACTTCCTGATTGAGGGCAGGTGAATGTGACACACAATAGGATATATTTGACCCAGGCTAGATACTAGTTTCCAAAAAAATCAGTAATGTGGTTTTTGAACACTTTACATACAGATTAAAAAAAAAACAAAAACAAAACAACCGAACAAATTGCTTCTGATTCTCTGAGCATCAGTGCTGTTTGGGGAGAAGGTGTCTCTGTACGTAGGCCAGCGTTGTGGATGTAGCAGCTTTTGTGAGAGCACGGAAGGAAGCATCAAAACGTGAATGAGTCATCTTTCAATGTTGTGTCCATTAAGCCAGGTTTGAAGAAATTAAAGGCTTTTGGGGAAGGAGGGGGAAAAAAAAAAAAGAAAAGAAAACACACACCACAAGAACTCACTGTTTTGGTAGTGCCCTCTTAAGGTGTGATGAAGCCTTTCTCCCTCTTTGTCCTTGCAGTATTGGATAATACGCACTTCCAACAGATGGCTCTTAAAAATGACTCAGGAGAGGAGAAGCTGGAATATCCTTTCTAATTTTCAGTTCTTTTTTTTCATGGGAGAGTACTGAAAAGCTTTTGCTAGAAACAGAGTTCCTAAGCATCATGGAAGAAGCTCTGTAGACAAGTAAAATCCTGTCAAGCAGTCAATGGTATGCAGATTGTGTCGTGGACAGTTGATGTCTGTGGTGGCTGTGGTGCAATAGGGAAATACGCAGGCCAGGGACTGTGGTAGAGCTACTATATAATTGGGGGGTTTGTGTCTTGATCTTGATTAGTTGTTGTTTGAGTGTGTGTTTTTGTTTTTTTGATGCTTTTAGAACACTAGTGAAACTAGCATAATTATTTAATTTCCTATTTGTGTGTGCACATGGACTGTAAACTGGATCTGTTGAGCATAATCCCATTGCCTGCTATGACTGTAGTTATGTAGAAGTTGCCAGATAAACAGAACTGTGTAATATTAATCATGTTTCAAGCAAACTTCTTTGGAGAATGTTCTGTTGACCACCTCGGCTTTAGCAAGAAACCTCTGGCACAGTAATTTTGGAACTCCTTGTAGCCAAGCGATGTCAATGTTAACATGATTAGGTAACCAACTTGTTTTGAAGGTGGCTTCTTGAGAGACCTTTCCTGTCTTGATTTAAAAAAAAAAAAAAAATTATTTTATGGTACTCAGTAATTACGCATGAATTTGTATTTAGGAGCAGAAAGTACTTATCTGCCTGGTACATTCCAGATGGATCATACAGTAATCCTTGTGTGCAGCCCACATGAGATTGGCAGAGTGTCAGCATGAGAAGGGGGCAGAGAGAGTGAAAAAGAGATTTATGAAGGTCTGAGTGATTTAATCTAGGATTCCAAATCAGCTTAATCCTTCAAGCACTCGCTACATCAAGTCCATATGTGAAAATGAATGAATTTTGAGATTTTTGTTTTTTTTTTAATGAAGTGAATGGATGCTTTTTATAGTGTGGTGGTTTGTGTGTGTGTTTCAGTATGAGCATGGAAACATCCTCTAGTGACAAGAAAACTCCGCTTTGTCTGATTTTGTAACCACATGGCATCCAGCATTTTGGACACAAAGTTTTGACCTTCAAGTTAGTGTCTAAAAGTCAGAAAGATGGGAGAAGTTGCTTCTCACCTCTGTCCCGAAATCACAATAGATAGTCTTGATTTTGTATTTATTGCTTTCAATTAGAAATTGAAAACAAAAGAATAATAAATCTCAGATTGTTCTTTAACTTGTTGCTAAAAAGTTTAAGCCGTGCACATTTTGCTGCTGTAAGTGACCAGTGCAGTCATCATGTTCAGCTGTATCACGTGCATACGGTGTAGTTCTACAGTTTGGATTTCTTTGCTGGTGATTTAAACTGTAATACAACTTCTGTTTTCATTTATGTATACATTTATTAAAGAAGGAAGTCAAATCAATCAGTAAGCATACTGGTTGCTGATCAGTAAACAGACAGCTCGCTCGTATGTTTTTTGCCTTGTTCACAGAAAACCAAAGTAACACCTTATGAAAATACGTGTACATGGTTAATTAAATCTGGTGCAAATAAGTCAGTGACAAGCTGTCTTGCCAGCCATTTGAATGACTTCTGACAGGATGTTTCTTTTGTTTTGTTTTTTTCTAGATTGTTCTTGATTTAAGTATAGCAAACTTCCTCATTACCCGCTAACGCAGATAAAGGATGTGAAAAGCCTGCCTTTTCTTTTTTCTTTCTCAGTGAAAAAGTAATAAGCCACTTGGGTGTTTTGTTTTTCTTTTTTTTTAATAATAAAGAGTAAGAGCTGTATGAATACATGGATGTCTTGGTATGACTTTTACTTCCTAAAATTTGTGAATTCCACAGTGTCTTACAAAAATCAGTACTCTGTACTTCGCCTGTATTTCAGTCAAAGTGCCATCTAAACAGGATCGTAGTAGTGAGTAAATGTAGACTTAAAACTCATGTATTTGTGTTTGGTTTTTTTCTTTTTTCCAGAATCAGATCAGTGACTTAAGTATTATATCAAGTTCTGGAATGCAACAAAATGCAAATCCTCCAAAGTTAGAAAGTACAGAGTCTTCAGAACAAAAAACTCCATTACAAGTTCAAGAGCAGGTATGTTTCATCCAAACCTAAAAAAGGTGCTGCTTTTTTTTTTTTCATTTATTGCTTTGTTTTGGTACCAAAATATTTTTTTCTTAGAATGCCTGCAGTGTTGTCTGCTGAATATGTTACTGCTTTAAATAAACTAATGGGTTTCAAGTCTTGCAGGATCCTAAATTCTGTCTATGGACTTACCGTTTAAAAATATGAGGCCACGTTACACTACTGTAAATATCCATGTATGTTTAAATGGGTGAACTTGGATTCTGGAAGAAGTCAGCCTGTTCTAATGTGCAGGATGACCTGCAGAGCTGGGAAGCAAGAAAAAATTACCTCTGCCATATTATTGGATTAAATATGGCACCAGTTAGCTGTAAACTGTGTTGCAGTCTTTCATACATGAACTCAAGTCCCGTTTTCTCATGTTTGAGGCATTTACTTAAGGTTTATCTGTGCTGCCTTCAAAGCTATGGCTTTGCACTCCTGCTAACTTAAATCAACAGTGAGTAGCTAGACAAGAAATGGGAAGTGCTTCGGTCATGGCAGCACCAAATTCTCTTTGATGTAACTGAAAATGTGTTTATCTTCTCCCACGCTTCTGCAGCTTGCATGGAACCTCTGCTTGCGTAGCTGTTTTGTAATGATGCAGTCAGCTTGGCTGATTCCTTTATGCTTAGATTATGGAAAAAAGTGTGTGTGGTTTTGTGTTGGTTTGTTTCAGGGCTTTGTTTTTTGTTGTTGTGGGCAGCAGAGAAGTGGTGTTTGGGTTGTGCTTTTTTTTTTTACTGTGTTAAGAATTTTTTGATAGTATATTCCTTGAACCATAGGAATATACTATATATATAAAAAAATAGGTATTTGAACTACAGGAAACTTGTTACAAAGTACTTCATATCATCAGTGGGTTGGAATAGTTAGCAATAGTTCAGTGTTTGACTCCTTTTTCTAGTAAGCATTTCTGCACAAGGAAGCTGTAGCTTCATACAAGACTTTTTAGAGATAAATTTAGAGAGGGAAATAAATTCTGCAATAACTAAATTCCCTGTAACACTTAAGTAACTTGGGCCTGCTTACAGTGCCACCCAGTGGGCACGGAAAGGTCAGGAGTGTTCTCCACAGGAAGCTGCAAGGCCTCCCTCCCCTCCTTGCCATAGTTCACTGTTGTGTTTCTGATGCAATAAACCACCGTGTCTGAAAAATTAAATGATCGATGAAAATGTGTGCAACCTTGCACTTAATATTTGTAAACAAAATGCTTGCTTTGTAGTAGTAGTAGTAAATAATTTCCAGTACAGGTTAGAGCTAGGGTATGAGCAGCAGGAATCTGTTTTAGGGCACGAGGTAGTAACAGTTAATGAACTAAAACGAGGGGTAGGGGGGTTCACTGGGATTATTGGCTGTCACAGCCCTATCTACCCCCTCAGCAGCACCTCTGCTTTTGGATCAGCACAAGCGATAGACTGACCCCTAATCTGACTTGGATCAGAGCATGGTAGAGATTTCTGTTTATTACTTGAATGTTGTAACGTATTAATGAAGGAAAGCCAATCAATTTATCATACTGAAGTGAAAAGCTGAGTTTGAAATGAGATGGAATGGTGATTTTTCTCTTAGTGGAATCTTTACAGCGAAGGACAGGTCTCCAGAACAGTAAGATTAGTGGAGAAATGTAAAAAACACTTTTTAGGAAGAATTCCTAACGTAATTAACAAGGTTTATAAACTACAGAATGCCTCGGCTGCAAAATGAAAGTGTGCCTGACTTTAAGCTAGCTAAAAACGAATAACAGCAATGTCAGTAGAGATCAGTAACCTGGGCAGAAGTCAATATGATTTCAAGCTCAAGGGTTTTTTTGTTAGGCTACTTGTGAAGGTGTGGCAGTACAGGTAGCATACTACTGTTATCTGTGCTAGTAAAATTAGAGCTAGTGTAGCGGTGTCATGGTACAGTAGTTGTCGTTGTAAAATAGTGTCTTTGTTTAGACATACCATCAGAATACACTGGAATTGTGCTGCAGGCCATTCAGTCTTCTGAACAGAATGTTGTATTTCAGTCCAGCTGTTTTACATAACTTCTGGTCCTGTGCAACCTAAAAAAAAAAGGAAAACTTTGAGATTAAGGGTGTTCATAGCTGTTTCTTTTTAGTGAAACATTTTTAAGCATATTCTGCAAAATATTTAGAAGAGGATATCCTTAAAATCAGATTTTTCTAACAATGTCAGTGCTGTAGGCTAGATCTCTATTTTTGGGAGAGACTAAAGGATTGGTAGATGTAATGGTGTGATACACACTTTTCAAGGAGATACATATACATATGTTCAGGTTTACAGAGATTCCTTTACCTATTGTAAAATCTATTGCATTGTTATTGAAGAGGGTGAGAAGAACAGTCTGGGCATGTATTGCTAGATCAGTTGTGTACCACTTCTACCTTCAGGTTTCTCTGTTCCTTTCCCATCTTTTAGGCCATTTAATTATTTCCAACTCTCTAAATTCTGCGTGGATTTTGTTCAACATGTACATTCAGGGTTTTTCTGGTTGTTCCCTGCCTCCCAAAGTGCCTTGTGTCGTTAGGGCTGATGGATGATGGCAGGTGCCATCTTAATGACAGAACGCATAGCCTTCCTCCTTCTTTACCACTAGTGCACAGTCTGGCCGTAGAAGGCTGGAGAGAAAAAGGTTACGTAGGCAGGATGTTCCTTGTAAATGAAACTGATTTCAAAATTCCTGTAAATAGGGCGCACTTGCTATCCAAACTGTATTTTAAATGCATTTGAGCTGGTTGTCTTTCATAGTTTTCTTGAAATTGTAATAGACTGTGTGAAACACACAGTGCTATGTATATTTCTAAACTGAAAACTTCCTTTTCTCTTCTTTCTAGCCATTTCAGTCAAGGCAGAAGCATCTGACTTTGGAGGAGCTGTTTGGAACCTCTGTACCAAAGGAACAGCCCACAGCTCCGTATCCCAATCCAGAGAGAATGGAAAAGTTGCAGACTGACACCTCTGCCAGAGAGCAGCACAGTTTGCTTTTGCCTTTTTCCTTTGACCAGTCAACAGTAATACAACAATCACTAGGGAAATCTGAGAGTCCAAGCGTTAAAACCAGTGCCAATCCTTTGAATCAGCAGGAATGTTTAACACCTATGCTAATACCTCCAGCTTCAGTTTCCCAGCCTGATGCAAAAAATGTTTCAAGCTATTCGGTTCGTTTAAGCCCTAATCTTAATTCAGCCTCGACAATGGAAGCTGCCCCTGCTCAGATGCTTCCTGGCCTAAAACAAAACAACAGTATAATGCAAGTTATGCAGCAAGCTGCCAAGCAGATATCCCCACTAGTGAATCAGCCGCCATCCGAAGTGAACCACGGTCCACAAAATCTAATGGCTGGCCAAAGCCAGCTTATAGCACCCTTGACATCAACAAATACGGGAACTGTCTCAAATCCATCCCATACAAGTGTTGATCTTCTCCAGAAACTCAGGTTGACCCCACAGCATGACCAAATGCAGCAGCAGTCTCTCACTAAGACTTCCTTAACACCAAACATCTCTGCCTCGGTTGGCCAACTTGCAACACCAGAAAGCTTCAAAGAATCTCACAGTAAGCCATCAACCTTGAACAGCAAGATAATCTCTCCCCTTCAGGTATTCTGTGGGTTTTTACATCCATGAAGCTTTAAACTGTTTTTAGACTATGTGTATTTTCCCTTGGAAAATGTGCTGTTATGTATTAGCCTTTTAAAAATAATTAAGGACTTCCACTGTGTGATATTGATTGAATCGCTAACTTAAAAATGCAATTTCATTAGTTTTATATCATTAGCATCTGCTATCAGTGACAGACCTGTCTGTAGAGAAGACTTTTTTCAAGCTGGTCCTGTTAGGGCATGAATATGTCCTAAAGAATTCATCTGTGCTTGTCAGAAAAATACTGCTAAGAACTGATGATCTGAGAAGGGACAGAAGGTTACAGACTGATAGTGTTACGGGAGTTGGTGCTGTGGAAGTCTAGTCTGTACCTTCTTTGAAGGTAGAAAATTAACAATTTACTTTTTCTGGTTATCTTGCTTTGGATGTTTTCTACTGCTTCAATTTTGACCCCTTTCTGTTGGGGATACTTGTGGGCTACACTGAGATACTGTTAGTTATTTAGTAAAATGGATCGTAAATTGATTATTTTGTCTAATTGACTGCCTTGATTTGTTTTATCCTGGTATGACTTACAAAGGACCTCTTAAACTGTTTATTTCTTGGAGGAGGACCTATTGTCTATGCCTTAATATAAGCCAAAGCACTAAATCTGTTTTGAGACACTAGGTGAAAACTGCTGGTCCTTAAAGTTAATGCATGTGGCTTTGTGTTATAAATTGTTTTCTAATCAATTAGTGTTGCTCTGCTTTATAATTGGCTAGTTCAGTAGTAGACATTAATGAGTTTGGGTTATAGGATTTCTTTTTTTCTGGAAAGGGAGTGACTTTCTGTAGTGCCCACTTCTCAGGTTATCCAAAGAGTTCTCTTTGTGTTGTTGCATTATTACTTTATTTACATTCACGCAGACTGAGCTAGTGTTTGAGCGTGTCTTCTTGCATCTTGGGTACAGTGATAATGCAAGAATAAAAAACGCAAGAGGAATTACTTACAGCTACGTCTGTATGAATTTCCTAACGTTTATTACTATCCAGTGCTTGCCACTGGGTTTTAACAAGATCTTTGGTAGCCCTGTCTGAGTCAGCTGCTACTCTTTGCTATGAATATGGTGATGACTTACTCATAACAGAGACCTAATCAAAAGCTCAACTCTTCAGCCTGTAACTTGTTCTAAGCATTATTTTAGAATACCCTGTGTTTTTCAAGTGTTGTTTTTCTCTCCTCAGAAGAGTTATCCCTGTCTTAATGTTTAAGAAATGGGTGTGTTTTCATTGTGCTGTCTTTCTGGTTAACTTTCAACAACATCAGTAGATTAGAAATAAGGTTTCCAAGAAGGCTACGTGCTCGGATTAATTTACTAATGATTATCTCTTTGAGATGTTTGGACTGATTCATTTTGCAGAGGGAGGAGGATGTCCAAGTACAGCATGGAGCAGCTATCTTGATCTAGTATTGTTGAACTGTACATTATGAGCAGTGTTTTTCTTTTGTGTACTACTAAACCTTCGTACAGATTTGTCTGAAGATTGTGATATTTTGGGGCTGGCTGGGTTTATGCATAACTGCCCTTGACGGCGTCTATTCAATGTCTGCTTGATAGCTTTGGGAATCAGCCCTTCATATGCCAGTCTTACGCTCTTTTTTTTTTTTTTCCCCTTCCACTATGTCCACAGTGTGTATATATTTTCATTAGATAAAATTCTCCATAGTCCAAATACACTCTCAAACTAGCAAAAGACCTCTTAACTTTTGTGTAATTGGACTTTAAGAATTTGATCTTGTGCTTGTTACCACTTCATAAAGCTAATTTCACTTTTGTCATTAAGGACTATCCATTCCCTGAGTGTTTTTCACTGCAGTTCTCGTAAGCTAAGGACTGTCTGTTGCAAGGCGTTTTTCCTGTTCTGTGCTGCCAAGAAGTATTCCAAATGGCTATAACAAGCCTTGCCAAGAACGCCATGGGAATTTACTGAAGTACCTTATCTACCTGTCTCTTATTGTGTCTTCTAATATTTTATAATACTTGAATTTTATTATAGTCTTGAAAACTGACTAAAGAAATATCTGGATGCTGTTTGTAAAGGTATAAAATACTTCTGAAATTCTAGCAGAAAACAGCATTTCATTTTTGTGGAGGTGATTAGGTAAAATGCCTAGAAAAAAATCAACCTTCCTGGCAATTTACCAAACTGATTCTCTTCACTTTGTAGCATTTGTTTTGTTCCCAGTTTTGGTGTTTTATTGTTTAGATTTTTTTTTTTAAATGTAGTAGTGTTTCTTCAGAAGTGTTTTGTTATGGCTTTACAGGTTTGCGGTAATATCGAAAGCATAAAACATAATTTCTTTTCTTTTCTCTTTTTCTGACTTCCCGTTGATTATCTCAGTTCTACAAAGTGCTTCAAGTTGCATCTAAAATATTTTGAAATCTGCGTTCTTGTGCTTTCATAAAAAAAGCAGAGGACCACCACTGGAAATTGAGCTGTGGATGCTAACTTGTGACTTATGCTTTCTTTTTAACTTAGACTGTACAACAAAACAAGGAATCTGAAGTATTCCCGCAGCCGAAGACTTTGTCTAAAGCAAGTCAAGTAAGTGAATAAATACTTCTGCTAATTGTTTGTTGGACTTCTTAAAAAAAAAAAAAGGGGGGGGAGAGTGTTAAAATTCTGGTAAATAATTGGTATCTCAAATAGTCATTGCCCACTGATTGTATTTGAAGTGTTGTTATGAAGCAGAAACAAGCTGTACTGACGCAAGGGGGAGTTTCTGTAGACTGCTGTGAATAAGTACAATTTTTTTTTTGTTGTATGGCGCCTCTTATTGTTGGCGCGATGCAGAAGCGAGAATACATTTTTGTATCTGCAGTCTTGCATTGAGTTTGCACCGTTTGAACTGGTTGGTTTTTTTGTCTCGTAAGCAGTTAGTACTAATGCTATAACATCGCAGCAGGGCCTCTTCGCCTTAACCCTCCCTTAAGCACCCCAGAGGCATAAAATGCAATCCGTGCCGTGCTGTCTCTTTCGGTTTTCCTGAGATGCCTGGTATTTTATGAAAAAGATACCAAGCGAAAGAAAATGGAAGATAGGGGAAGAAAAGAATAATAAGCATTTCCTACTGCAAAACTTTCTAATAGCAAGTTTTAGTGATCTAAAAACAGATTTAACATTATTAGAGCTGCCTTTGAATAACAGTTCAAAATAATGTCAATATAAAATTTCAGGTTGCAGGTAAAAAAAAACTGGTAATAGTCAAGTCTTCAAGAATTGTTTTTAATTGCCTTCTTGTTACATATTCTTTTTAGATACCATCTGTCATTTAATTCTACTTTTCCTTTACCCACCCCCTCCTTTTTGAAATTTGTGAAATTGCCTCATTCTTGTCCAATTTGCACTAAAGAAAAGCAGTTTTAGCAGCATGCCCAGATCTGATTCTGAAGGCAGTAAAAATGGTCTTGCCTAAAGTAAAATGCTGGTTTAGTTACTGGCCTGCTATAAGACAAGCTATACAGTCTGTTCATGACACAGTTAGTAAATAATTGCCTAAATAAAAGCATTTTACATGGATTTTGGAATTTTAAGAAACATGTGGATGTTGTGTGGGTAAACTGCATTTGTTGGTTTAAACACGTCTTCAGCTGAAATCCCACGCTGTAAGCCTTCACAGTTTTGACTATAACAAAATCAATTTGCTAGTTCTACTGTTGTTGATGTTGTTGTATACACATTAATTTTAGATGGCTTTGCAGGTGTGTTTTCTTCTGAAAACTTTTTGGTTATCCAAGGGGAATTCTTTCTGCTGATGTATCACACATCTTTACATACCACGTTTAGTCTTATTTTCTTTTGAGTGACTTTGGCCTGGTTATTTTCTTCCTTTTTTTCTTTCCCCCCGTCTTGGTCATTCTGGAAGCCTGAGCAAGATGTAGATTATCATGCTGAATAATAATTGTAGTTATCAGGAGATTGGCAGAGTTGCTCAAGGCTGATGTTTATTCACATCCACTTTATGCAAATAGAATATTCCTATACATTTGTGACTTCCCTCACAAGGGAAAATGTACTTAGAATAAGAATGTTTTAATGTGCTCCAATACTTTAATTATACTTCATCAGTAATTTTAAATATCTTTGAGATACGTCAAATTATAAGTGTGTTTTGTTGGAGACCATAGAAGCAGGGGGGTGGGAAGCAGGACTAGCCTTTGTTTAAACCCCTAAGGAAAATAATAATTTGCAAAACAACTCCTTTGATTACCTAACTGAAAAGCTCATCTTTTATTCTGTGTGTTACATTTCAAAAATTCTGGAAGGTAGTAGCCACATGAGGAGGAAGGGGTCTGCTAATGAAGACTGTTACCTCCTTCATCTTTTTAAATGAGAATTACTTTTGATATTAATCTTTAGGTAGATATTTCTTCATTAAGAGCCCCTCTTCTGTAGTACCTGACTGAATAATGGCAGCTACTTTATTTTTATGCTTCTCTCTCCAGCCTTTATAACACTATTCATTCTTAATGAACACAGTGCTTATTAATTTTCTGTTCTTTTACAGGTTGCACCTCCGCAGTTTGTTACAGCCACAACTACAGTAACGCCTTCAGTCCTCTTGTCTCCTAGTGTTTTTCAGCAATCAGCTACAAAAGCTACTGAAGTGGAGAATAAAGCCAACTCTTCTTCGCCTTTAACACTGGGGACAACAGACATTCAGACTATACCTCCTACTGTTCTCAGTAGGTCTCAGCTTCAAGAAGCACTGATACATCTAATAAAGGTCCTGTCTTTACAGAGCTCGATTTCTGAGGGATGGGGTTCCAAGTACAGTAGCCAGTACTGAGAAATTGTGTACCCCTATAACTTCTTTTGCCCCGAAACTTTACAAAAGTTGTTGCTTTCTGTTGGAAGGAGTAGGTTACTCCGTGATGTACACACAGTATGGCACAGCTTGCTCCTTTTGGTTGCGAGATGAAGGACTTAAAAGGTGTCCTTTCACATCTGTATGAATTTGTGGGCAATGAGGAAAAAGTTGCACTGGTAGAAACCCTGGTATGGGGATATGGGGGGTTGGTTTTGTTGTCGTTGTAAGCATTCCTGCTTTTCCAAGGAAAGCTTTCCTGTTTCCAGTTCCCTGGAACTGTTCCTCATCCTTAACTGAAGCATGTGTCTTTGAAATGGAAAACGCAAAATTCTAGTTCGGCTATTTCTGTTTTCTCCGTGCCGATGTTAGCAGAGCTTACACCCAGAATGCAAGTCTAGAAATAGCAAACAGTATTTTCCCAGCGATAAAGTTGTTGGGACCAAAAAGGGCCACTACCAGATCCCATCATTAGCTGGGTTGCCCGTTTTATCTGTGTTGTTCCTTTTTGTGTATTGGTGTGTATGGGGTTTTTTCCTCTTAAACTGGCTTCCTTGTAAGTCTTGCAACTGAACTCAGCTGCCAGAAGTCTTATTCTCATTAGAGACAGTGCACTGATTCTCCCCCAGTAGTCTGAAGAATGTTGTTGTAGTGACTTTAGAGAGCTGATTGGAATATTTGTCTCTAATATTCTCTTTAAATAGAGAGATAGCTGAATGAAGACCAAAGTAGGAATACCCTGCAGTATGGGAGTACTTGCACAGCAGTCCAAGCAGGCTACCAAATTTGCTATGCAGATCTTGTAAAAAGAATGTTACATCTTCAAGCTAGATTATTAGATACCGCTTTGTAAACTTGTCATTTGAAGGAATTAACTTAGGAAGTATTGTCCACAGATTACGTGAATTCACTTCTCAGTAATGCTTTGACATGAGAATTCTCGTATAACACACTGCAATCCCTTTCAGGCTAGTCTGACAGGCAGAAGTAACATTATTTATGACGTTCATGCAGACTTTTTTGGGGAGCCTGTACACAGAATGGAATTCTCTGTGTCTAAGACTAAGGTTTAGACTCTGGAAGGAAGTGAAAATTCGTGGCCAAGGCTGACCTAGTGACCCCAGTTCTATTTGTTTGAGCATCCGGTGTGCTTGGTGATCTCTTTAGCTGTCTTACCAGCTGCATGGTTCAAAGCCAGTATGTTGTCTAAAAAGCATCACCTCCTGTACAAGTACAGAGCTAGTTCCAGTCCCTTAACTCTCAGATAAGTAGCACTATAAGGAATCCTATGCAGAACTTAAATGGCATTAAATTAAATTTTTTTTGCATCTTGTTACTAATTTTTCTAATGTGGTTTTTTTTCCTGCAGAATGATTCCCGTTTTCTCAGCACTATTCACGAAGTCTACTTGCAAGTCCTAACCAAGAATACAGACAACGTTAAGCTATAATCAAAGCTAAATCTACTTAAAATATATCCATTTTAGAAACAATTATGCCTCGTCTATAAAACTAATATTTTTGTAAAAGAATATTTAGTTTTCAACGTCTTGAATTTGAACCTGTTAGGAAAGACTATTCCTTAAATACTTATGAAAGTAATGTTCTCAGAAGTGATCTAGGTTTTCACTGTGATCATCACCAGCAAACCTTTTGTTTTTATTGGGGAGGGGACTTAAGTTGCATTTGAGCTCTCATTAGCATTAAGTGAATGTGCAAATGTATGCTCTGGGCTTTCACTCCTAGCTGTATTCACTGTCCAAGGATTACAGACTCAATACTATTTAAACCAGCAAATGCATAGTACAGGACACTACACCACACCAGAACAAAACTCAGCTGTGGGAACCTAGTTCCAGTTTGAAGGACTGAGGAAAAGGAGCAAAACACCTTGTGATTTCAGTTGGCAGGTGTTGGGAAGGAGCAGATCTGGAAGCCAGGCCTTTGGAGCTAAATCTTTAGCAGAAGGTTTAAAAATGTGATTTGCTCAATACATTGACAGTCTCTAGCTAATGCACATAAATTCATCTTTTAAATATTCCATTAATCTTACTTGCTTCTGTGTCACTGGCATTAAACAGGTATCCAAGACAGTAAGGCCATTTTCCCTGAAAAGATAAAATTTTAAATATGCAAAATCCTCAGTGATTGTATCAATTTATTATTTTGTTTAAGCAACAGAGTAATTCTGTTGCATGTTGAATTTCACTTGTTATAGTTATGAGACCACCACTGGAAGACCCTCTTCCTGTTCATCAGTGTTTGAAATAATTTCAATACTTTGTTTCCCTTTAAGCTTAAGGATGGTCCATGTCATAGTTGGCTTTCATTCCTCAGTTGCATTGGAACTGCAGTGTTGAAAACTATGCAGATGGGGAACAAATGCTTTTCTTCTGTTGCCCTCTCCCCAGATTGTTAGTGCACACCTCATAGTCCAAGGTTTATCTGATTAAAATGCTATTGCTTCATATGTGTGGTTTTAATAATTCACTGTTCACTAAGGTCAGAATTTAACTGGATACTTTCCCATTTGAAGTCAGAAAAATTCTAATTATAGTCTCTTACGCTGCTGTGTTGGTTTACCCATGGCTTGTATTTCTTTCTTAAAGGCATGCAAAGGTAATTAATAAGACTTCAGGTCCCAACTTTTTCCAGCAATAGTAGTTTTAAAGGATGCTTTTCCAGTAGAAAAATGTTGGTTTATTGAGTAAAAATAATCTGTAGTGAGTTATGATGCACTGCTTCTTTCTTTCCCCTCAAGCACTATTGAAATATGAAGAAAAAATTGTTTGTCTCCTTACAACATATATGTATGTGTATATATTCTAAGGATTAGTTAATGTTGATGTAGTCAAGGTGCATGGTCATTTCATTGGAAAATAGTAATTGAGCTTTAATTGTGACTTGCTCACAAATCAGTATGTTTTATATACAACAAATATTTACACTTTTAGGTATTTGATCTATTTTAGTTTTTTCATAGCTTTTAAGTTGAAAATATACTTTGTTTAGCACTACCTGCCTTCTGAAAAGCTCCTCTCAGCCTTTGACTTCAGTGTTTCCAGTTAAAATATATGGTATTTTGTTAGAAAAACGGGCAAGACTCGGGGGAAGATGCTAATGTCACACTTGTTCATCAAGAAATATATTGACTTCAATGGTAGCATTTGAATTCAGCAATATAAACTCAGCCTTGTTAACGAAGATAGGAGCTTCCTATGTAAATTCTAGAGTTATAATACTGTGTATGCACATAAACAAAGAGACTCAAAATAGATCTGAGGTCTAAACTAATTTTTTGTTGGGTTTTCTAGAAAAACTTTCAGTAAAAGGGAAAAACTAGTGAGCAGTTCCTCTGAACAAAAATTGATAGCCTAAACCAAATAGAGTGTTGCTTTTTATGTGGATTTAGCAAAGACGAAGTCCGTAACTTCTCACTTTTTATGGACGCTTTCCGGTTTCTTCAAAGGAAGATTTGATAAAAGTTTCTAAGCACAGAAATACTGGAAGCTGCTTGTGCATATTTGTACTGTTTGCTAAATACAGTCATATCCAAAGATCTGTAGATATGATAGGAAGGAGTTGTGTTTTGAGTTCTTCAGTCATACACAGTTGGCAAAAGTAATACTGTTTGGAGTAGCAGTGCTGTTAAGAGAGTTTGACTCTACCTTGAATATCCTTAACTTGTTTCCAGCTGTCCAGGAACCCCCACAAGCAGTTGGCAGATCCTTACTTTGTTTTTGTAGTATACTAGTAGCAATATGTTATTGGTTTACTTCCCCACCCCACCACCCCCAACTTTCAAAATGACTCGGAAGAGAAATAGGGTTGAAATCATAGTTACTAGGCAGGCATTTTTACACCAAGCAAACCTGTTCATCTTGATCACCTGCACGTGTTTGTTCTAACCTCTCTACATGTAGCCAAGAGACACTGGAACCAGCCAGTGTCATCCAGTACACCGCAGAGTTACGGTCTGTTATCTGTGACAAGTGCCAGGGTAATGGATTTAATAGATAAACCTCTAATGGAAAGTTGCATTGTAAAACACAAGATCAACTTCAGTGTAAAATTTGAATTTTTTTTTTTAAATGTGGACTGTGTTATTTAACAACTTTCTTTCCTGATTATTTTAACTTTTTGTATAAACCTAAAATTACCAGCTTGATTTGTGTTAGCCACGTGTAGGAATAACTAGTGTGTAGCAAGTTACCATGGGTCATCACAGGAAATTACTGTGACCACTTTCAAGTGACTTTTTTTTTGGTAAAACTACTGGCTTATCGGGATTTTACCTATTAGTTCTGAGAATTAAAAGTTTATTAGTTGAGACTATACTCCCCAAATTAATTGTGTTCTCTAAGTCTGTGATTTGTGGCTAGCGTTAAGTCACTTTAAAAAAACAAACAAAAAACAAACAAACAAACAAAAAAAAACAGCAAACCAACCAAACTCAAACCTAATCAAAGACAGTTTTAAAACCTACAGCTACTGAATTGTTCAGGAAAATCAAAATTCTCAGTCTTGTAGTTAGACTTTATCTGCTATTATTTAATAATGCAAAGCTTATATGAAAGGTGCCTAACAGCTATTAACTTAGAAGCAGTATATCTTCCCAAATTAAATGAGATTAGCAGAATAAGTTGTTGGTTTTTTTTTTCCATTCAATCAAGTGATTCATCTTGATTTCATATAAAATGCTTAATTCTGTGTGTAAATACTCAATATTTAAACACTCACTGCTGGATGTATCTCATTTTTGCTTGCATTTCTAATTGCTTCATTTTCTGCCATGTGTAGTCACTGATACAATTTCTGAAATATTTTTGAAAAAAAACTTCAATTTGGCACTTCTTGTTTTAAATTGAAAGTATTCTAAACAAATCGGCCACCTTTTCACCAGGTATTTGGGTTGCTTTGTACAGCATATCTTAACAGGAGGAATGTGTGCAATATATATCACCTCAGTTTTGTCTGGCAATGTTACGAAAATGTTAAGATGCAATATCTTCCTTTCACTTCAAGTCGGAAAAATTGCAGTATCTCTAATTTGGTGGTGTATTTATTTTTATCTATTCAGTGTATGGGCATATGGTTAGTTAGTTTTTTTTAATGTACATTATGTGCTTTTAGTAATTTCTGAGTTTTATCACTTTTGTGGATGCACCAGTTGTACCCATTTGCATGTTCTTTCAATATGAAGACCATGGGGAAGAGGGGCTTCAGGAAGGATTTCTGGAAACCAGGAATGAGAATAATTGTAAGTCAATAAACGTAGATACTGCATCATTAACATTTTTGGTATGGTATGGATTTTATAGCACCTATGTATGTTTGCAGTTATTAAGTTATTGCATAAATGTTTAAGAATGAGCATTTTTTTCATCCAAAATTTTGTATGTTTGCGAATATATTTTTGTAATAAAACTTCAAAACAAATGTTTCAGCACCTCCAAAAAATCTTCCAGTGTTTCTTTTTATTTCTAGAGCTAGTAGCCTGCTAGAAGGGTAAGTTCGGATTTTATTTAGGGTTAATATTTTCCAGAGAAGAAACTCAAACTCCTTAGTTCATACTGGTGGCAAACCCAAATTGCGTTCATTCATTCACTACGGAAAATGCAGCATGCCTGCTTGAAGAACAGTTGAGAATAGCATCTGTCACTTGCAACAGCTTCTGGCTATCCTCTCTATTGCTGTAAGTAGGTTTGCATTTTTGATTTGATAAACAGACCAATTTCCTTTCATGTTAAGAAATGCATCTGCAAGTTCACTGTCTTATAAGTAACTGTAACTGGGTTTTTTTGCCTTGCCTTATCACTTTTTTTACGGTATCCCCTCTCATCTGTCGAGACATGGCATATGATATTCAATCCAGTGTAGGTCTCTGGTTATAGACTTCGGAAATTGCAGTTGGAAATTGCAATTGAAATTGTTGGTACCATGCAACTGATCAGTCACAATTTGACAAAGTAAAATAGAGAAGCTGATGAGGAGAAAAACCACAGCAGAAGTTCTGTTGGAATAGATTGTGAAGTTAAACAAAACCTTGCACCGAAGTCCTGTAATCTTAGCTAGGTGCTTATTCCCATTGCAATCACCCATAAGAGTCAGAGATTGAGACATGCCAAATGTCAGGAGAGGCCACTGAAGAATGGTGTTTGCTGGTCGAGTAGTTAATATTCAACTGGCTCCTCTACTATATACAGAAGATTCTTCTAATAGAAGACTAACATACAAAACAAGTACAGAAGTCATGGATTTACTGTAAGTTAATTGAGGAAAAAGTGGAAACAGCTAAAGCCTAGAGTCTAAATTCTGTGTTAGATGTGTTGCCTGTTTGGTCAATATCGAGGGAGTATTTTTTTCATTATTGATGCTGTTGACCGTTTTGTCTTCTTTGGATCCAGGTATTCCTGGTTACTGTTATTCCTGTGAAGTGCTCCCCTTTGGTTTGGAAATAGGAGAATACATCTCACTATGTGTAGCTGCAGCTAAACCAGGCACCGTACAAAAAATTTATGCAGACCAAGATACTTTTGGTCTTTTCTCTCTTGCTAGTGTGTGCTCTACAGTCATGTTTTCTGAGAGCACAAGAGAGCATAAAGTTAGTCCTTAGCAGGATGGTATTACAGCACTAGATAGAATCAAGGAGTAAGCATTAGGCTTCCTAAAACTCGTCCACTAAAATTCAAATTTTATTTGTGGGCTTGCAGAATGAAATAACACAACTGTTTTTTTTTTAATCAAAGTTTTAGCTCGTGTTCATGGGCCAAATTAAGTGAAGTTGGTGGACTTGCATATTTAATAAGGATTCAATTGCACTTCATTCTTGTTATAAAAGATATTGGGGAGTTAACACTAGTACAGAGGATAAGAAACCTGTCATTCGTACAACTCTTCATTTATGAACAGGATGCAGTCAAATCACTACATACAGTGTTCAGTATAGCTGAGGTAAATTTCTCTAAGTTTAGTGACCTAATCCAAAATTCAAAATATTAGAAATCATAACATATGTTAAACGATTTTGAAAGTTATTTTCAGTGCCCAATAGTGGAATTCTTTCCTCCTGTCTTCACACAACTTCAAGTGTGAATCAGCTTTTTTTTTTTCTCTTCCAGATTTCATGATTTGAGGGATTTACCTTTGAACTGACGTACTAATTTAGGAGAGTTAAACTTCAGTGACTGAAATATGTAAAGCTCATCTTCGTCAGTTACGCAACAATCTTTCATTTCCTCTTTGAATCCTTTTTCATACGAGACTCCTAATTAGGTTCAAAAAGCATTGGGAAAAGAGGGCAGTGAAGAGAAAATATTTTTGTCAGTTGCTGCATTTTTGAAAGAGCACTTGCAAAAAAATGAAAGGGAAAGAACCAGTGAATAGAAGGTTCCTGAGAAGTGAACAAGGGAAGGAATAGCAAAAGAGTGTGAAAGGGAGTATTGTAGAGAGATGAGTATGGCCTGTGAAGGTATTTCCTGAGCGTGGAAAAATTTAAGTTACAGTTTTGTTTCTGCGCTGCTGTATGTCTTCAGGTATTTCCAAAGCTCAAATGTGGTTTGCCTGTAAGAATCCAGACTATTTCACCACGTATTCAAAACCAGACTGGTTAGGCATGATTTCCCTACTCTAATTCTTGAAGTACCAATACATAATTTGCCAGGTCTGTTATGGGGTTTTTTAACCCCCAGTTATGAAGCAGCATAATGGAGTTGACTGATTCATAGCGGTACCTAATCTTTATCGTTGCTTTATGGCCTCACATTACAGCTTAAAACCTGCTACATAGAACAAGGCTGCTCATATGTAGTTGCCCTTTTTCTTTCGTTTTAAGTAAACCTTTAAAAATATTTCTACCATAATCCATTCTTTAAAATTCAAGAAGCTCCATTTTACAAAATCAACCTTGGGAAATACAACCACAAAGGAATGAGCTCTCTTCATATGCTGGCTGAAATGAAGGCGCTTGCCCTTAGGCCTTACTTGAAAACATGCAAGGTATGTGATGTAAATGCAGAAGTTGTGGGGTTTTTTTTCTCCTCATAAATATGTCAAGAAGCTTTAAGGGTATCTACAGAGCAAAGATCTTGCAGCCTGTCTCATGTATGCAAAACTCTGTGGTCTTAATTTAGAGAGCATATGGTTTGCACATCCTGCTTTATTTCTTGTGGTTCGTAAGAGGGATGGGAAAGGCTTAGCAGGTTATCCATCTGACTTCCTCGTGTAGACTTGAGATTTACAGATAATGCTAAGTGCCTTCTCTAGTTCACTTTTGAAGCATCAAATGAATTAGCTTCTGTTGTCAGGGGACACAGTTTCCCCCATGTAACAAAATTGCTGTAAAGGAAGCTTCTGCTATCTTAAATTTACCACGAGAATTGAGATACAAGGGTGAAATTAAAGCCTACAGGGTTTGGATGGGTACAGAATCTGTTGTGGTTTACAGCAAGCCCTGCTCCTGGTGTAAACTTGAAGATGGAAGACACAGGGCACCCATTATAAGGAGAGCTCTCTGCTTTACAATGATTTAAATAGGAAAATCCTGCTGCAACAGAAGCCCTTACAGAAAGCCCAAAGGGTTGATTAGAAACATCTGCAGCGCTTTTAATAAGGGCTTGAAAATAAACATAAATCAATATTTTGCAGATATGAGGAGAGCTGTCTGAAGGAAACTGCTAAAGTGAAAAATGTATGTGAAAGTGGTGTAGATTGCACACTACGTAGTGACTGAGCGTGGGCCTGTGATGTAGCTCCATCTGTAGCTTATTTTAGATAAAAAAGACAGCCTGATCTTACTACTACACCTATACCTGTTCCCATGCAGTACATATTATTGTGTCTTGCAATTCCTGAAGCTTTGTTGCACAGAAATTGGAGGGTGGTGGTGGTGCTTTTTTTTTTACTTTAATTTCATTATCAGCTGCATAACGTTATTACTGAAGACTAGCTGAACAATCTGTTCAACTGTATAACTGAAGTCACTGTATTTTTGCACATGTGGAGGGATGTGCTGGTGGTGCATAATGGTCTGCATAATTAGAGAATGCTTTGGCATAAATCCATCTCATCCATTCTTGAACAGTTCCCTTCTTGAAGCGCTTCTAGTGCAGCTGTTCTTTCAAAGGGCAAGAATAGTCAAAGCGTGTCGGGTTGCAGGGAACAAGCTGAAGGAAACTTCGGTTTCTTTCTTTCCATATGCATTACAGCACAAATAAATCCTGCTTTATTTGGCCATTATAGCTGTCTCTCCTACCTTCTTTCTAAATTTACATAACCTATGAAAGCGTTGCTGTTTGAGACATTTCTCTTAGCATGTTATTGATGATAACTTTATTCTTTTGATTTTATCAAATTCAGTTATTTGAATATAGATATTAATTTAAACAGGGTCTAAAGTGACTAATAACTTTCCAGCTTGTTTGAAGAGTAAGTGTTATGGATTATTAAGAATCAAATAGAGAAAGCAAATGTGATGAAGTGACTGTGGAACATTTATGTATTCAATAGGTCTTTCAAGTATAGATGCAAGCAAATACTTCAAACTCCTACTACATAAGTATTTTATATTTATGTTAACAGATAAAATTGCAACAAGTGAAGATTCAGTTTGAAAATTTACAGAAATCTTGTAAATAATATTAATATTAGCAATTGGTTACATGAAACTAATCCAAATACCCTCGAGTATTGCTGTATTGGCATTACAAATGTCAATTTAAATATTGTAATTTTGTTGCGTTGATAGCAGAAATACTTCCCTCAATATCCTCAAATAGCAGAGCAATTAGCAAAACCAGTCACAGCGAATTCCTTTGACTATGTGGGACATGCGATGATTTGTTTTCTCTCTGATAGACTACATGCTAGATAGGGATAAATAAGTCTCTGTATAAAACTTGTCTCAACTTATTTGGCTTAGCCTGAATGATTTTTCACCTGTCATAAAATTGCCATAATATTTTGGAAACTGTGCAAATTTTGGTTTGTTTTCCACTCTCTTTTTACTAAATTATATTTTGTTTAGAGGCAATATAAAAATTACTATGACTTTAAAATTATTTTTATCCAACATTTGGCTGCCTGTAGCTCAAAATTGGTCTGGTCTGTTATGAAGCTTTCCATAGACATTTTTCCTTTGGCAGATTACTTTGTCAGCTGTATTTGAGGAGAAGGTTACAGCTGAGTCGAACAATGAATATATTCTGTATGTATGCGTCTCTTTCTTGTATCTTGCTCTTATGGACTTCAAAGGTGAATTCAGTTCCCTGTCTGGATATTTCTGGATCAGGTGCGGCATGAGAACCTTTCATTTTCCAGGTTGCTGGTTATAGCTGTCTGTAGCCTGCGTAGCAGAGACAACTGCTGTTCCATGGAAACTAAAGGATGTTTAAAGTGTTTTTCATGCTCCAATTGGAACTGCAGAGCTGATCGTTATTTCACAGCCTGCTGAATATTCTTTTCACAGGGTGTTTACTTGTGTGCACTTGTGCTTAACTAAAACCACTTGCTATTGCTGACAAAAGAACAGAATTTGTTTTGAGTAAGATATGACAGTAGGGACTGAATCTCTGGAAAAGCTGCGGCACCAGATTTGGTCTGAGAATGTACCACATTCCCATACACCAGACAGCAATGATTGGAATTCCAGCTCATAACTTGTCTGTTTTGAGGTACCCTGCAGATGAAATGAACCCCTGTATACTGTACAGAGATGTTCAGGTCTGCAAGGTTACAATCCATGCCAGCAGTGGTCGGCAGATTGCAGTCTGTACAGTGCGTAAACTGCAACTGGAAGCCCGTGGGTCTCCTCCCATGCCTCTACTTGTTTTCTTTTCTCGCTGTTGTTTGTATTTTGTAGGTGCTGACCTACCTAACCACTCAGGGTTCTTACTAGATTTGATTTTTGGAATCTCTTTTGAGAACAGTTTTTAAGGCAAAATTGGGCATATAGCCCCATAGTAGCTCCCTGGCTGGATTTCAGCAGTGCTGAGTGCAGGCAGCTCCTGATCTGGTAAACAGCGTTGCATCTACTTATGTCAGCAAGGCATTTTTGCAGTATCTCAGCAAATGACAGCCATAGCTCAGCTTCCATGCTTCTACTGCACATAATGCCCTGACTGTGCAATGTGTGGAGGAGGGGATGGAAAAATCCAATTGTCCTGTGTATGTATTTAAGAAGCCGTCTAGTCTAGTAGTTAATACTGAAGCTAATGAGATATGATTGTGTATACTGAAGCAAGACTGTCCATTCATTTGCATCATGTTTTAATCATATTGTATGTGGTTCCAGAGGCAAACGCCAAGAATGTGGAAGAAATGTTGACTGTTGTACACAATGTATACCGTGACTTTAGCTATTGCTTTACAGTCCATCACACTTGGTCCAAGTTACAGAAATAACATGCTACTTCAGTAGATCAAAGCGGAGGCACTGACACAAGGTGGAATTTCATCCTGTGTATGCTTGAGCTGCTGTTTTAACAACATAATACCATAAATAAGCACTCAGTGATGCAGCATGAGGATTCAGGGAAAGGAGGGTAAGTTGTGGGCAGTAATCTCCCAATGACATTACCTAAGCTAAGTCTATCTTAACGTCTTTCTACCCTCCAGATAACAACGGAGGAAACAAAGTAAGTTATGAGCCATAGTAATACTGGTCTTGACTGCATCATCCCCCGTATTTTCTTACAGGAGGGGAAAAAAGAAAGCACCATATGTCCAGCCTGAGGAGGCAGTTGATAAGATTGCTGTTGCCGCAGTACACTTGGGAGACAGTTTGTTAGGGACCCATCCTTACAATGAAGAATCAGGAGTGCATCTTTGCTATAATCACAGAGACTTGATCGCAGGCCTTACTCTTCAGCCAAAGAATGAAATCAGCCTGGACCAACAAAGCCAAAATTGAGGCTATGATCTACTGAATTGCGAGGGAAAATGAAGGACGTTGACTAAGGAGCAGGGAGTGACCAAATTTCATTTTAGTTGAGTGTTATCTCACTTTGTCACTACTAATGATGTATGCAGAGAGAAACAGTAACAGCCTGTCAATGCTTACGTCTTGATCACACTGTATATGCATAAAATATGGAGTAAATTAATCTATGAGAAGCAAAAACATAGCGTAGAAATTACTGGTTTGTCTGTTTTCATGGTGCCTGCTTCCATTATGAAATTTTTCTACTGTGTTTATAGATACTACGAGCCATCCAGAAGGATGAAGCACCCATATCTCTAAAATAAGCTTTTTGTTTCCTGATGCAAATGTGGTTTTTGGAAGTTTCTGGAAACATGCTGTCTGCAGCCGAAATTGGAAGGGTGTACAGCTATGTTTTCTTAATGTATCTTCAGTCAACACTGAATGCTGTGGAGTTTGGCATCATACCCATTATTTCACTTATGCTTGGCCTCATTTGAATTGGTTTCATGCACCTCTTCTAAACTACAGATTAGGGTAGACCAAGTTGTCCTGTCTAACCTCACTTAACTGACATAAAGTTATCCGCGTCACTGAGATGATGGTTGAGCCAGCTGTCAATACCTGCCTCAAGAACAGTGTTTAAACTGCAGGTGTGATAGAAAAAAATGCTATCCACTCCCTAGCACAGCTGGTATTTTAACAACCGCTCTTCATCAGTAAGCATGGAGCAGAGCTCATGCTAATAAATGCTGCTGTGCTAACAACTTGGTTCTGTAGCTTCGCCTGTATTAGCAGGTAGGAGATTCCAGTATAGCAGGTCTACAGAGCACATGAGACTGTGCTGGAGACTCAACATCCACACTATGTGTGTTTTTTGAATTCTGCTCCAGACTAGCTCTTGTCTGTCCTGTTGGACGGAATGCTCATTAATGGCTGGGGCATATGAGCTGCTTTCTCAGACTGAATCTTCTGTTTCATCTTTATTTGAAAGCAACCCAGTTAATGAGCTCTGAGACTGCTCTGCTGGGCAAGCCAAAGCACAGTAAGCAAGGATGATCAGCAGACTCGATCCAGGACTGTAATTCTGGCTCAAGCTACTTTAGACTTCCTTCTGACCATACAGCGGCAGACAGAATCAAGTGTGGTGGTGCCTTGAGAAGGCCTAAGAGGTAGTGGAAAAGATGCAAGGAAGGACAAAGGAGAAGAGGGAAAGTTGTGTAACTTGCTCGGAGAGGTTGGTAACCGTCACTCATCAAGATTAGACTGATTTTAGGCCTATTTGAGGCTATGGCACAGCCAGATTCCTAGCAAGGTATTTGCTAGTATATAGCAAGTATAAGGTTCAGTTAAGGATCTTTTATGGGGAACTTAAGGTTTGAACTTACTGTTACTTCTCCAATAGTTAAGGTAGGTTTTATAGTTGAAAATCTGAAGAGGAGGAGCCCTAAATCAGTAATTCTCTTGTACGTGCTACTGCAACTCTTGAGACCTTTCATAGTCCCCCTACTGACCATATTCCTTTGGGTATCGTAGCTCCAGGAGGACAAAAGAAGTCCAGGTATTGTTGAACCAAAGTGGATTTCAACAGGAATATTGTGGAGAAAGTGCTACTAAGAACGGATGTTGATTGTCTCCACCATGTCTGACTGTCCTTTTCCGTTTCCTCAGCTAGGACCTCCTTGCTATGATTTTCTACACTACTACCTAATTTCAACTACCCGGTATTATCTAATTTCCAAGCAGCCATTTAGACATAGCATGTTACAGGGTATATGATGTGTCTTTCTGTACCGTGAGACAGTAGCAGATCTGCACAATGACCCTCAAAGTGCATTAACAACTTCAGTTTTTGGCTTTCTGCTCTAAGGAGGGCATTGGTCAGTAGAAGCTCTTGGCATTATAGGCCATGTCTTCAGAGTTCCTAAGTTTAAACCAAGGCTTATGCGGTTCTCGTCAGGCTCTTCCGTATCCCAATTTCATTGTCTCTATCACTTCAAAGTGTATTACTGAAATGAAAAGATTTGGGTAACTGGTTTTGCTTCTGCAAAAAAAGAAAATAAAGTACTTGGCCTACCTAATTATTTTAAAGTAGAGTACAGAGCAAATGGCAGTTGCAGCAACTAACCTTTGTATAGCGCTCCCTAAAATGAACTCTGCACTTTGCTACTGTCGAGTTTGGTTGGTTGTCTCCATTTTCTCCTTCTTCCTGGCATATAGCCTATTTCCAGCCTAGTTTCTCTTCTGAGGTCTTTTATTAAAAGGATATTTGAAAATACAACTGATAGAGCAGTTTAAGAAAACAGTTAAGATAAAGGAATGGTGCCTGCTTTTATTTCTTCCAACAAAGTGGTTAATTTGTGCAAGAAAGTTTTTTATCTTACCTTGCTAAGGGTTTCATGTGTTACTTTCTAGCTGCAATTTGCCAAGTGAGCATGGATACTTTGTAAATACAGGTGGCTTCCTTTGTTTCTAAAACCCAAAATCTTCAGACTCTTGAAGGTAAAGGTCTAGGGTTTTTTTAATGTTAAATGGTACGCATCACTAATGTGCTTTGAAATTAGATGATGATAGCACTAATTTACTAGATGTACCAGTTGATGTTTAAAACAGATTTTAAAAATATATTAGTATTTTTAAATCCTATAATACAGCTTTGCAAACTCCTAGGGGACAGAACACTGAAATACATGGAGAGTGCAGTACAGGAATACCAGGTTTCATGAGCAAGATGTGAAGTATTTGATTTTTTTTTTTGTTGCTGTTGTCATCTGTTTAAACTCCTTTTTTTCAGATTGTGACTTCTAGTGCTACTCGAGCTTTCTAGAACAAATAGGAAATATTTAACTTGCCCAGTTAACTCTGTTAGCTTTAATGTCGTAGTGTTCAGAATTGCTAGAGAAAAATGTATTTCCTGATTGATGGCTGGTGAAGACAATCTTTTATGCAAAAGCCTCTGTATTTGTAAAATGTTTAAGTGTATATTATAGGAATATGAATTACTTCTTGAAAGGAAGCCAGACAGGGTAATTCTGTTACTACTTCTGACAGGAACAGGCCTGAGGTGGGAACCCACTGAAATAGTTATCGAACAGGGCAAAAAACGGTGGAAAAAGGCCGGTTCCCAGCCCTTTTCTCTCACCCCGGCGGGCTCCAGCCCTCCCCCTCGGCCTCAGGGCCGCCCTCACTTACCGCCCACGGCTCTGTGAGGGGCCGCCGCGCCGCCCCCCTCTCCCCGGCGAGGGAGGGAAATGCCGCCCAGAGCCGCTTCCTGGCGCCGTCAGGGGGAGCCGGTGGCCCCGCTGGGCAGTGCCGTGCCCACCCCTCCCCGCCTGCGGCCGGCGGTGTGCGCGGCCGGGCCCGGCACAGGCGGGAGGCGGGGCGGCCGCCCGCCCGCTCTCCCTCCCTGTCTCCTCCCTCAGCGCACGGCCCGGCTGAGGCGCGCTGCCCACAGCCCTCGCGGAGCGCCGCCGGCCCAGCCCCAGCNGGGTGAGTGAGGCGGGCGGGCTGCCCTGCGGCGAGCCGCGCTCCAGCATCCCGGCTCCTCCATCCGTTCAGCGGCGGGGAGGGGTGGCCCCGCGCTCCCTCAGCCCGTTACCTGCTGCCCGGGGACACACCGGTGTCTCCCGAGGGCAGATCCCTCTCCCCTCACATCCCTCGCTCTCTGCAGAACGCCGAGCGGGCGGGGACGCCGGGGGCCGGCCCGTGCCTCCCGCCGGCGGGCTGAGGCGGGCATGGGGGGGGGGGGCACCGCGG
>VWZL01001275.1:25410-84479 GCA_013396915.1 Stercorarius parasiticus | reverse complement strand
TTGGCACGTCGTGGGCTTCGGGCGAAGCCGGTTGATGTAGAGGTGCTACCTCGGGAAATGGCGGCCGTGGGCGAGGTGTGGGACTCCCGCCGCCAAAGGCCACCAGGCCCGGCCCGGCCCCGGGGGCGACAGCCGCCTCGCCGCGGGCCACCTTCGGTCTCCGGGGCCGGGGGATGTTGCGACTGCGGGGAGAGGCCGGGAATGCTAGATTGATGCAGGACTGAAAACCAAAGAATTTGTGCCTGAGGCGCAAGCGGTTTCTTTTTCATTTCGTGCCCGTCAGTTGGAAGTAATTCTGCACAGAATTTCAAGTGAGCCCAGGCGGGATTATCTGTGAAATGCCCGCGGTCTCAAATGGGCAGTTTATTCAGGCCTCTGGACAGGATTTAGTGTAGGCTCTGATGTGTGCAGATTCCAGGGTTATCCTTCCTTTGATTGTGCTTTACCTATGAAAAAAAATCACTGCAGACCATCTACTTTTACTCATGTAAAATTAAAGCCATTTTTTTCTGCTTGAATAATACATTTGAGTGCTTCCACATAGAAGTGCTGGNTTTTTTTTTTTTTTTAATATCCTATGTTGTTGCAATTTCCTCCTTTGGACCTCATTGAAACTGGCTGTAGTGGCTTAAAAAAAAATGAATAAAGTTTGAAGGGATCCTTTGGATGCTGAGGTTTGTGTGGAGAAAGGCAGTGTGCACGATGTTTTAAAGCTTCTTCTTTGAATTGCCTTACGTTTTCCACCCTGTGCCTGGCATGGGCTACCTCACATGGCTCTTCCTCAAAGCATACAGAAACTGAACTTTACTCATTCCTTTTGCATATAGCAAATGAAAATGCTGCTTTGGTTTGACCTGTAAAATGGAGTGTTGGGACACTGGGAACCTCTCAGCTAGCCAGGGGAGTGGGTTTTTACAAAGCCATAGCTTGTTTGGTCCAGTCTGAAGAGAGAAATGCAGGATACCTAACAATCATCACTCCTCTAATTCTTGATTTGTTTCAAAGCTGCGGTGTACAAGCCTGTGTGAAATAGTAGGTAAGAAAAATTGTGCTAAATTGACTTCGTAGAGCTTGGGCTTCAGTCTGGAGCTTCTAGTATATATTTTAAGCAGGCCACAGAGATGTACAGTCTCAGTTATCTTATTTACAGATAAAATTATTTATCCGTTTTGTCTGATGTGCTGTTAAAGAATAAAGATCTTGCTCCAGCCTTTGCTTCTCTTCTCTACAGCCTTTGCATGCAGTCCATGAAATGCAATAGTAAAACAGTTTTCCCCACACTGATGAAGAAACAGTAAAAGTAGTTTTACTCAAGTTTTTTGTGCCTGGTTCGTGTATGCTACAATAGCGACTACTTCTTGCACAAAGGCGGTTCATTAATCACTGTGGCTTAAGAATAAGCACTAGAGTTGTGTAGAGTCTGAAATTATTACACAACCTGATAATGAGCAGACTATGAAAGATGGGCTCTGGAGGGAAGATTCTGTTGACAAGTCTTATATTTTCTTAATTAATAAGATTTGGTTGCCAAGATGATGGTGTAGTAACATGCCTAAAAGAAAAAGACGTTCAGAGCCTGTTGCAGTGTTAGGCAAATCACATACGTTTCTAAAACAGCTGTACGTTATGAATGTGTTTTCCAAAACCTGAATGAGACAGTAAGGTTGGCTTAAATTGCTGGTACACGCTAAGAATGTAGAAAGATGTTTGAATGCAAGTTAAATTTAAATAGAAGGTTACAGTTAATAAAAGAAAAAATGACCTTGTTAAGGAAATTTATGTTTGTTGAAGGTGTAGTTTGTAAAAGTGAAGGAAATACTTGCAATAAAAGCATTTCAAACAAAACAGGACCTGCCTACTTCTTTGAAGGAAGTAGTTTCTGTAAACTGTGGCATATGTTGGAACAGAACAAGTGGTTCTGTGGTAGATCTGACACACCAGTTCTTGCAGTCTTTACTTGTACTAACTTTTGTTAAAGGAAGTGCAGTCTTTGTCTGGACAAGAGCTAAAAGATCAGGTAATCTGATCCTGAAGATGCTCAAACATATAACTTTGAGTACTTTACCAGCTGTAGTGGAAAAATTCAGTGAATTGGAAAAAAAAATAGTGCTTAAAATGCCTTTGGTGGGGAAAAAATTTGATTAAGTTAGTTGTAAGGATTGAACATAATTGCTTTTGGGTGTGGAAGAAGTTTTTCTTTTAGATAAGTGGTGCAGACACTTTAATCAAAACTGGTAGAGTCTCTTTTGTAGCTAATGATAAATCTCTGCAGTTTTTAAACAGTGCATAACTTCCTAGAATTAGATGGTTGATTTCTTAAACTGGAAGTTGCAAGAGTTTCTTAAGAGGCAGTTCAGTTTCATAGACATGGTATGATCACTTGTTGCAAACTCTTTTCTTTCATTTTTTTAGCTTTGCTCTTTCACTCAGTATGCCATTTTAACATTCCACCACTGTTCTTTTTAGTTGAAATATGTAGATGGAACTATATAAATTGATGTAGAGTAATAAAAAAAAAACGTGGATCCAGGATTTCAGAGTTCTAATGTATTTTAGTTTGGTTTCCTGCTAAAGGGCTGTTTTTCAAAGTTTAAGGCAGTTCTTCAGTGGAAGCCATCTGGCAGAGGAGCATGTTAATCGGACCACCGCCGCAAAGTTCTAGGTTGTTCATCGATCAGGAACAAAATGTGGAAGACTGTGTGAGGATAGTGGCGATGACTTGCCGTGGGTTTTTTCTCCGCTTGTACAAGTGCTCCAAATACACTCCTTAACGAGGAGTTCTTTTAACTCCTTAAACTTATAGAGTTAAACTCTCCTTAGAGAACTTATTAGAAAAGTATGAGTTAATAGAAGACCAGTAGCTGTAGTTAAGATGGCCCTATTTAAAGAAAATTGTGTAGTTGATTTTAGAATGATTTCTGATATCCGATACGTAGTTAAATTTGGGGTGACTTCTGTTAGTAGCAAGTAATTTAATTAACCTCTAGTTTTAACAGGATTTTTTTTTTTTTTCAATTTTCAGGTAATTTATTAAAATTTTCTACCTTTTTTTTATTTCCACATGCTACCATTTTAGGTTGTTTAAAACTTTTTTTACCAAGACCAGGAGTTCATAGAAGTATGGTTAAGTATAAAGTTAATAAAATTAAAGGAATGAAAGCTTTAAACAAGCATGTAAGACTTATTGATTAACTCAAATACATAAATATTTACTAATATGTTTGAACCATGGTTTAAAGCTAATTCTTTTGGTTCCCTGTGTGTGAGTACTTACTAAGGGATGGACACTAACCGTAATTCGTATTTTGCTAGTGTTCTGCATGTTCTTCTCTTATTTCAGCAACGGGATGTTGGGAGGGAAGGTTTATTACTGCCAGAAGAGAACATTCTGATTAAAGTTCTAGTGAAAGTGTTGTCTAATCCTAACATGCATGGTAAATGTACCTGTGGGAAACAAAATGAAATGTGACACTTTCATAGTAAGTTTGTCCTGTTTTACAAGTTGGGTCAAATATTTTCAGAGTATTGTGTTAAAGGTGAAAAATAAACATTGGTAGAAGAGAAACTGAGATGACACTGCAGGTTATCTTCAAAGCTGGTGCGGATTTCTGCAGCTATGACCTTCTTATTCGTCATCATTTGCTTTCCTGTGCTTCAGTAGCAACCACTGATGTAAAAAATGATCCTAGTTACACCCGTAAAATCTGAAAAATGCTACTTTCCGCACTCAATAAAGGTTTTTAAAGAGCCTTCTTACACTTTTTAAGCTTTACTGCAAGTGAGAAGCCAAGGCTGATACATTCAAGTGGTCAAGTAGTGCCATTCCTTCAAGGTGCATAAGAACTAAAATGATCATTATTTAAATTACATTAATATAGATAAATAAAAGTAATTGTGTGCCCTTATATTACACTTCAAATGAAATATATTCCTTGTATGGGAATAACTCAATATTTGCCACTTGGAAATAACCCTTTTCAGGTAACTTTATATTTTCTTGTACGTAACTATACTATATGGCATAGTGGCTTCTGAATTGGGCCTGTGTATTTCTAAGGCAAGTTATAGTTGAAGTATTAACTTGTGCTACTGTTGAAAATTGTTGCAAAAGTTGTCCCAGATGGTTCAGTGAGAGAAACTATCCCAGATACTTATAAATGTTTGATACAGCAACTACTTCAATATTTCAAACTGATAGAGATGTAAATGTAGAAAATTTTGGTTCCTCTCTTAGTCAAAGATTAAGGAAATTAGTGTTTTACAATGTGTATCTGGGTGTTTACTGGAGACAGTGAATTTCTGTGTCCAGTTTCAGTATAAGATGAAATGCAAGAATTGTATTTCTCAATGTCCTCTTGAGAAATCAGAATTCTAGTTCTATCAACTCTAACAGTAAAAATAAATGTATTTTTTAAATTGTATTCAGATTATGTAGCTCTAAATGTTGCAGAACTTTCTGCAAAACTTAATCTTGCGTTACCAATCCCTGCCTATGCAACGGGGCCTGAACAAGTCATGATGGCCACACTTTTAATTTAGTGAATGGCTAAAGTACTGTGGAAACGTGTCTTTGCTTCCTCTGCATCAATTTCTGTGGTCAGATAAATCAGTAGAGTGTGATTTCAGGCACAGGGTCATACTGCTTCCTGTGCGTCACAGTCACTGATTAGGGTGGTGTTCCTTGGCATGAAGAGCAACGGCGAGCTCTAAAAGATGTGTCCTTGAGCTGTCACCAGGGTCTATCTTTTACCATCCGCTCTAACTAGATAAGAAGGCTCCCTTTGTCTCAAAGTACAACTAATAGGGGTAATGGTAGATGGGATGGGTTATCAAAAACACTTAAGGCTGTGTATTTGAATACTGAGGAGTAGGGAGAGAGGAGTGATATTTTAAAGATACTGTCCTGAGCAATCAGTAATGAGAAGTGGTAATCTTGGGTCTGTCTTGACTTGTAGCCACCCTACATCATGTTGCAGTGCAGCAGAGATTATGTCTGTGCTGTTTTTCCATACCATGAGGTACAAAGTGCAAGATCCCAGAAACGCCAGCAACGACCGGTTTGTTCTTTCCAAGGTAAAGTCATAACTGTTGTGCTATACTGTTGCAGTCTGCTAGTAAAGAGCTGTCTTGTAAATTAAATTGACTTGTCTTCCTTGACATACTCTTACTTATGCTTGCATCTACACAGAAGTCTGGGAATATTTGAGAGCTTGGAATTTGTCTATTTCAGAAAGACAAATAAAAGCTGGTTGAGTTAAGTTGTAGCATAACTCAAAAATAATTAAAAAGTGTCTATATAATGTGTATTGATAAGTCTTAACTTCACTATGTTAAGTTGTTCTAATATTAAATAATAAATGTTATTATACTGTCTGTAAAATCTATCAAGACATATTAACGTCTGTTTTATTTTGGCATAACCAATTTTCTAACGAGTAAGTTGCAGCTAGCTTTTGTGCCCTAGTTGTTAAATGCAGCCATGCTGTTATGCCTGCAGCCATGTCACAATGTGCACTAATTACTGTCAGCTTTTCAGGGAGCGTTATATGAAATAGTTATGGTAGGCTAGTGGGTAGTTTGCATTCCTACTGTGCCAGTATGATATTAAAGTCAATACTTCTGAAGCCACTGTGGTTCAGAAAACCACAATCTGGACTGGCCATTAGCATTTCTATCCCCTTTTGCATTGTGCCCTTGCAAATCACAGGGACGTTTCAATCATACGACATAAAGGCAGTTGAGGGGCCTTCAGAAAACATGATGATGTAAAAAATGGCAAATGAAGTACTCCACACGTGGTGGCTTACAGTAGTGCTGCAGAGCTGATGGTGTATATCCTTGCATTGGCTATAACTCTTGCCACTACTGATTGCCATTCCAAAGTAAGTAACTGGATGAGCAGCGACTAGCTAATGCTGAGGTGGTAAAGCAGTAAGAGAGAGTCGCTTCTTCATGTTTGCTTTGCCTCTCTAACTAATCGGGCTTTCTGCGCAGAGCTGCTAAATGGCTTCAAATCTCTGCATGCTTTTTTGACTCCTAGTGACTCCATGGGTGAAAGATGACTACTATTCTGCAGTTGGCCAGTTGGACCTGATCGCAGGGATCTGAGTGTATAAAGCTTAAAATTTTTCCTGTTGTCACGCACTGCATCTTACCTTGAATGCATATGTATTGAAGAAGTTCTATTGGGATAACACTTGCTCATCCATCTGCTTACTGGTTTTGCGAACAGTAGTCTGTTCTTGAAACTGGTACCTAAGCAAATTAATCATTTTTTTTTATTTGGATACCAAAATTACTTTTTGGAATTGGACCTGCATGGCTGAGAGAGACCTTTTTACTCTTCTACGTCAGTTTTCTCCAGGACATCCTAAATAGCCCTCGAGAGTGCTGCACTCTTTCTGTCTTACATGTCTGTAGTCAGCTACCTGGAGTGCTCTAAGCAGGGGCATGGGGGACTTGGAAACAAGCATCAGTGTGAAAGTTGCATTGTAGAAGTGTTTTGTAACTTGATCCCTTTTTAGTGGACATAAGAACCCGATTCCAGGGTTTGTCAGCTTTGTAGAATTTTGCCTGTATACTAGGATATTGTGAAACTTGCGCTTTACTTAAAATTTATGTTTCTCTCTCTAGGGTCATGCAGCACCAATTTTATATTCTGTTTGGGCAGAGGCTGGCTTTCTACAAGAAGCAGAATTACTGAACTTGAGGAAAATTGATTCTGTCTTAGAAGGACACCCAGTACCAGTGAGTGCTCATAACCTTTGATAAAAGATGGTGTTTTCTATAAAGCAAGAAGCATGTGTATTTTGCAGGAATTCTTGGTTGCCACCTACAGTACAGGAAAGATAAAGACTTATAAGAAGGATGATGATATTTATGGCTTCACAACTGAATCAGTGCATGCATTTGAATGAGCATGCAAAAATTACCTTTATTGTTGTAGTAAAGTTCCCCTATAGTCCTGTATGTCAGAGAGGTGGTGGAAGCCCCATCCCTGGAAGTTTTTAAGGCCAGGCTGGATGGGGCTCTGAGCAACCTGATCTAGTGGAAGGTGTCCCTGCCCATGGCAGGGGGGTTGGAACTAGATGATCTTTAAGGTCCCTTCCAACCCTAACAATTCTATGATTCTATGATAGTATTTTACATTTTAAAAATGTTTACATAAAGTTCCAGTATGGCTTTTCTCATCCTTTATGAAGCTTTGACGTATTTCAAGAGTTTATATCCAGTTTGGTCACCTCATTGGTCTTTCCATTCCCAACGAGTTGTTCCAAATGATTCTTTTTTACACAAAATCATCAGTTCTTAACTTTTGCCATCCAAGGCATAGCTGAGAAGTTCCTGGGCCACAGGTACCATTCCATCTCAGAGGCCTAGTTGGCTTGTGACACTGATCATCAAGGTACATGCATTGCAGGGAAAGAAGGGGAACAGTGCAAGATTTGGAGGGACCTGCACTATATTGTTACGGCTGAGAAGCTGAATTTTGATCTATGTTGAACCATCTCCTAGCACTGGAATTTAGTTCTTCTGTTTCTCAAACCAGGACACTGTGAAATAATTGTTGTCTTTTTATTATCAGAAACAATCATTCACTGATGTGGCTACTGGATCCCTTGGTCAGGGTCTTGGCGCAGCATGTGGAATGGCATACACTGGCAAATTCTTTGACAGAGCCAGGTAATTCCATCTTCGTATTTCATGATTGTAGACATTCAATGGGAATATTTTGTGAAAGAAATTATATTCTTGTCTCAATCAGGAAAAAAACCATCCCTTCCTTTATTCTATTCTCCATTCCCAAACCTAATTTCAATTTCAGGTTTTAAATGATAGATTACTAGCCTGATAATTATAAAGCCATTACCAGTGAAACTACCAAGGATTTAAAAATTAGCAAGAATTAGTGCATATGTGTGTTCTTTTTGTAACCCGACAGCATTGCAAGGTGATGTGCCTGAACAGAGAAGACAGTAAGTTGTTGGAGCAGCCTCTGACTTCCAGAGAGTAATTGATAGCCATTTTGGGACTAGTATGTGTCCCCTTAGAAGGAAGACACAAACTAGAGATGCGCCTGTTCAAAGTCAGATGACAAATAATGGAGAACAAGTATCTAGATAAGGAGCTGTTATGGTTAATAATAGCAGCATTGAATCATAAAGTAGGGCTTCAAAATGTTATCAGAAAGGCACTCGACTCCATAGAGACCAAAATGACTGCTTCTGCCGTTTGTTTTGTGGACAAGAAAAGTAGGTGTCTAAAGGCAAATCTGTATGAGGAGGAAAATAGACTGATGCAGTTGATATATTTTATGTGACAGTTCTAGTACATTCGAGCATAGGCTGCCCAGTTAATGTGCCCTACACTTCACTAGCTTGAAATCATTTCTGTGAAAGATGACTTGCTGATTTTAATTGAGTTTAGCAGATGCTACGTGTGGAAAAAATCTAACCAGTGCTTGCATGACAGAAGAAAAAGGTGGTCTTGCATGCAGTACTGGGGAGCATCTTATGTGGAAGGAGTTCAGATTTAGCTGAAGGCAGCTGGGATTCAGATCAAAAGTCTGTTATAGCTTAATGTCTAGTAAAAAACAAAATGCTAACAGCCATCTTGATTGTTTTGTTTTAAAATCATATATACCGAGGCTAATTTACTACTCTTCTTTTAATTTTAATAGGTAATAAACATTTATAAAGATTTGTCATCCAAAAAAAGAGAGTGGTAATAAAAGAAAAATACAGCGGTGGATCCCACAGAGATTAGGCAATACTCCTGCTAGTTGAGTTTTACCTAAATAAAAAGCTTCAGTGTTTGGAGAAGCAGTCTACAAAGTCACACCGTACTGGTTATCCTGAATTCTGAATTTAGTTATGCAACAGACTTTAATCCGTAGTTGAGTTTCTCCTCAATTTATAGTTTCCTGAAATTAAATTATTTGTCATCCTTCCAGAGAGTATACGGTAAGAATGAGGAAGCAGCCAGTAACCTTTCGTGTGTCGTTGGTGATCTTGCTGAGTCACAGTGACAGTGTTCAATGGGCCCGTTCATTCAAGCCTTGCAATAGGAGGCTTAAGACCTGATTTTCTTGAGACAAAGGTTTGAAAAGGAGCACAGTATTTCTCATCTTATTTTTTTCATGTGTAACAGCTCAAAAGTGTTTTTATTTAATCTGTCTAAGGTTATGTAAGGTTATCTGAGGTGAATGCACTGAGCAATAGGAGTTGAGTTGGTGATAGCAAAAGCAGTGAATTCTCACCATGAATTGTTAGAGGGGTTTTGCTTTTGATTTAGTTGTGCTTACACATCAAACAATTATTTTTTTTAATTTCTTCTTCTAGCTATCGAGTGTATTGTCTGCTTGGAGATGGAGAGTTATCTGAAGGCTCTGTTTGGGAGGCAATGGCCTTTGCTGGGTTTTACAAGCTTGATAATCTCGTTGCTATATTTGATGTTAACCGGCTTGGACAAAGTGACCCTGCTCCTCTGCAGCATCATGTTGAAATTTACCAGAAACGCTGTGAAGCCTTTGGGTATGTGATTGGAAGAAGTTCAGAATAGTCTCCCATTTGAAGCTGTATGTTTTATTTGCTTTTCAGAATTTTTCAGATGAGCTCTCAGCTCTAAAGAATACCATCACCAAGAAGGATGGTCTCTCATAATGCCCGATTTCGTCATCTTTATTTATACAGCAGGAATATTAAAAGTGGCATAATTTTTTGTTTAGAGGAAAAATAAAAGGACTGCTTACTCAGATAAATTTGTTAGAGGGTCTTAAAGTGGGTTTTATCATATTAAATACAGATTTTATAACTGTTTGTGTAACCAAATGTACTGTCATAGCAAGTAGATCAGAAAAAAGGGCATGGAAACCATTACTCTTAAGATAATTCTTTGTGTATTGGCTTTCATTTAGGTTAGAAATGTATTATTTCTATGTAGATGCAAAAATCCATGATAAAAACCTCTCAGATGCAATAGCAGCCATACAAATTATGATGGTGTATTTTTATTATTTTAATCAACTTTCATTGTCAGTTTTTAAATTGATTTCAACATGTTTGATTTGCTTTTGTGATTAAAAATGGCTATTATGTCTGAAGAAATCTAGGATAGCTTACTTATCTGTGGGCTGTGAATTTTGCTAGTAGCTGTTAATCCCCCTGTGTTTCATTTTGCGTTATAAAAAAGGGACTATGATATTTTATGATATTGAATGCTAGTTCATGCTTCTGGCATATTTTGGGTCTCTTAAAAAGACACTGCGCTGGAATGAAGGTAGTATTTGTTATTGTTATTGCTAACTACCAGAGAGTGTCACATGCTAAAGCCCTTTAGAAACAGTTGATCTGTTTGTGTTCTTAGCTGGCATGCTATCATTGTTGATGGACACAGTGTGGAGGAACTTTGCAAAGCCTTTGGCCAGGCCAAACATCAGCCAACGGCTATCATTGCAAAGACTTATAAAGGCAAAGGCATATCAGGTAATAAAACATCTACTACTTCACTTATACATGTGTATATAATATGTTCATAATGCTGCAATAAAGTTGCAATCATTAAAAAATACAGAAGTTTAACGTTTCATTAGAAAAAAGTTGGTATCCTATCACCATTTTGACTTGATCATACTACCATATAATCTGAAAACTCAGAATTTCATGCTGTTGTTTTTTTTCTTTTACCTTTTCTTATGGAGGACATTGATGCTTCATTGGAAGCAGGCAAAGATGTGGCGCTCAGTTCTTCACATTATCCAGCCATGTGCTCTTCCATGTTGACTGGGCTTATACAGATCCCCAGCTGCAGAGTAGGATTTCCTCTGCTGTCAGCTGTACTTGAGTTGTTACTCTTGAGAAGGTCTTCTCTAGTCTGGAAGATGGCCGGGAGCAGGAGGGAACATTGGACCATGGAACTTGGTCTTGAAAATTGCATTAGCAAAAGGGCAACCTTCTTTGCTTGCTCTTGATCCCTAGAATAACAGAGACTACTGTGAGACAGAGAAGGGAGTAGAAGCTCCCTTCACAGAACCCCTCTGCTCCCTGCGTCGCAGACAACTGGGTCTGTGTGTTACCAGCCAGGCAGTATAAATGTATAGAAAATGAGGCAGGATTCTGCATTTACAGTTTTGACAAAACTGCGTGAGACATGGTAGATAAGCTACCTGATCATACTACAAGTTATTTCATATGATCTGATGTGTTATTCACTGAGGTACAGGATATAGTAGTCCATAGAAATTATTTCATAGGTTTAAATTTTGGAGTTCATAGTGCCTCTAAGATCCTTTTGTAGTTTTCACATGGTGTGAAACTTACCTAAATGTCATTGTACCTACACATCTGAGCAACAGCAAGCAGAAAGTCTTTCAAACTCTTTATACTTCTCAACAGCGTTAGTGCTAAGAAAATTATTTTGGTTCTTGAAAGTGAGATGTGTGCTAGCTACTGAGCATTGTAGCCATAGAAAGGAGTAAACGCATATTCAGTGTGTCAGGGGTTGCCATGATTCCGATCAGCTACAGCTTTTAGCAGCACTCTATGAGTTTTTCTTTCTGACCAGATAAATATTAATAACAGGAGCTAATATCTTCATTCCTTTTCATTGAGTGAGCAAAACCCATTCATTGTTCTTAGTCACTTACTCAGTAAAAAGCGGCGTATCAGCCAGAGAGGTCGTTTCGCTGTTAGTGCTGGGTGCACAAAGATAAGAGTCATCAGAAGCTATTAAAATAAAGCTGTAAAACTTCAGGTCTTGTTTGAATTAGACAGCTTGGTTAACTGTTGTTTGAAATTTAGCTGAGTTTGTTTATTTAGACCTAGCTGTTGAAATTTCATGTTAACTGTTCACACTGATTTACTGTTTACTTCTTGTCTCACTTATGGACCAGGCCTTTTAAGGTGCCGATTTAAAACCAATTTCAGTAGCAGATGATGTAATTTCATCCCTAATTTGGAATATATGGAATTTGACTATTCCTCTTACGTATTTCAACATGTCTGTCTTAATGTGATTGAATACTACTGAAATTTGTTACAGTTGAAATACTAAGGAAGTTCTTCCTTGGAAGACTATAGTAGACTGTCACACTCCACTGTACTTTTATCTGGGTAAAATCTGCAGCTAAAAACTGAAATAGTTTTTATATTTTTCTTATTTGTAATGTAATTTTAAATACATAGGTGTTGAAGATAAGGAAAGCTGGCATGGAAAGCCCCTGCCAAAGAACATGGCTGAACAAGTCATTATGGAAATAGATGACAAAATTCAAAATAAGAAAAAGCTTTCTCCAGCCCTCCCGGAAGAAGATGCACCTATAGTAAATATTAGAAACATTAAGATGCCATCTCCACCAACTTACAATTTGGGAGAAAAGGTACTCCCTTCCTTTTTCACTGTTTGTCAGTATCTTCCAAGTGTTAGACTGATTAATGGGTGGCAGTAGGTTTTGTGTTATCTCTTGCCATGATTTCAGCTACCCACCTCCTCTCTCCTATTTTGACTATCCTGGTAAACACCTACCTCTGTGGTGTGACACAGACATTCAGCTCACTGGGTATTGAAAGGATATATTAAAATATAAAGATTCAAATCACTTTTCTTTATTTCATGATCATTATCAATTATCTGAACTATTTTATGTGTATTTAAAATTAAAGACACTCCATGAGGTTCAGTGAATTTCCATGATTGAAAAACAAAGTTTTCAAAGTTTCCTAGCCGGATTGGTAGGGAGCTGCTGATTTCAGCACAGATATGTGTCTTGATGCTTCACTGTATTTTTCTTTTTTTGCTTACTCTCCTATGTGTCACTATTCTCATATGTACTTTTGATACATGTAAATGTTTTTGGTTGTGTTTTGGTTTAGACTTTTTTAGTTTTATGTGCATGCACTCACAGAAAACAAAAAAATGAAAAAAAAACAACCCCGCTTCTAGAAACAGAAAGTTCTAACAGTACTGCTTATTTTTATTTTCCTAGTGGGCTACCCGCAAAGCTTACGGTGTTGCACTTGCAAAACTGGGCCACGCTAATGATCGAGTGATTGCTTTGGATGGAGATACAAAGAACTCCACCTTCTCAGAGCTTTTTAAGAAAGAACATCCCAGTCGCTACATTGAATGCTACATTGCTGAACAGAACATGGTAACTGGTCTCTTGGTTTTATGAAATACTGGTATTACACAGCAGGATCTGAGACCATTCAGTCTGAGTCTTCATAGAGTGGGGTTTTAATATTTACTTCTCATGTGTATTCATGGATATTTAATTTGACTTGCTCACTTCTTAGGGAAAATCTAGGCTATGGCAAAAGCTTACAAATATAATACAACAGGGGTGCTTCTAATAATTCTTTCCTAAACCCCCTCTTTTTTTATTTTTGTGGTCATTTTGTCTGCATTTCAGCAGAACAGAAGGAGATGGCAACATGTAAACAACAGCAATACTTTCCACAGTGTCATTTAACTCTGAAAAGACTTTTTAGGTTTGGTTGTGTTTTTTTTATCACAGGAAATGGGATGTCACAACATGACAAAGAGTTCTACGCTAGACTGGTCTATAAAGTTGAGGACAGAGAAACAGTTAATAGATTTAGCCTGATGATGTTTGTACAGAAAGGACTAAAATAATTTGATAACTCATCTGTTTGACTGAGTCTTCAGTTGCCACCTCTATGGGTTCACTGAAGCAAATGAAATTAAAGACACAAATTTAGGCAGGAATTTGTTGTTATCTTTAATCATTTATAATGATGGACTGTCTCTTGCAAATTTTATACTAGGGCACTTTCATAAGTTTGAGCGAGGCATTTTGGATTTATATCAGCTTAGGAGAAATTGCCATGACGAGCAGACTAATTTCTGTGTGAAAGAAATGTACGGGGTATTTGTAGCAATAAACAATTTAAGGACCTTGTTCTAATTTCCATCTTGCTGAAGAAAGGCCCTTTTAGTAAATATCAGTCCAAATAACACAGGTAAATCCATTCTCACTTAGTAATGATAACTTTAGTCTGCTGGAGATAATAGAACCATGTCTTTTGGACTGAGTGTAAGCCTTTGATCCAGGAAAAGAAAGAGGGGGGGATAAGTCTTAAAACTCTGTGAATGGCTGCTTGGAGCAGATGAAGAGAAGCTTCCAGTAAGGATCAATGATAACAGCTAGCAGTTGAGGCAAGGAGGAGAGGAGATGCTGGAGGATAGATACTGAAAGAGTGAGTTGCCTCCTTTCTTTTTTTGGAAAGGACAAAAATGAAGACCAGGATTCGACAGATTTTTAATCTGCGTTGAGAGCTTCTTGCTAAAGTTTACAGTAGGAAGTTCCACAGATGATCTCTTGGAGGCAATCGATAAATTCACTGTTCCTGTAAAATCTCCCTCTTTTCAGGTGAGCGTTGCAGTTGGTTGTGCCACTCGTGACAGAACCGTTGCTTTTGCCAGCACCTTTGCTACCTTCTTCACACGGGCATTTGACCAGATCCGTATGGCTGCCATCTCCGAGAGTAACATCAATCTCTGTGGGTCGCACTGTGGTGTTTCTATTGGTAAGATATCGGTTTGGCCTGATAAAAATCAGACTTTTCCCTACGAGGCTTTCTACTGTGCAACTATAGAGTGATATAAAGGGATTGGATTGAAAGTGAGAAGCTTAGATTCCTTTCCATCTTTGTGGTTGGCCTCCTCTGTGATGAGGTTAGTCGTGTAGCTTTGTTTCCCAGTTCCTAAAATGAGAAACTAATGATACTTATTCTTGCAGAGATGCTCTTGTCTGCCAATCTCAAAACCACTCTACAAGGCGTAAATATTTTTGTTTTATTATGCCTTTGAAGATCACAGATTTGAAATAATTGCTTCAACTTATCTCAGTATTTCTTATTACTGGAGCAGTTGATGTGTTGATTAAAAAAAAACCCCAAAACCTCAAAGTACTAATGACACGGGAACTGTGAAGCTCTTATGTAATTCAGGAAATTGGCAATACCTTCTCTGGTCTTTGCTTCCCATCATAACTGTTTGGTACATGTCAGATCGTATTGGCGTTTGAATTTTGGTTTGAGGCAGGAAGGGAGTTTTGTTTTTTTAATGAAATGCATAGACATCACCCATGAAAACAGGAGCAGACTTGTGTACCAAGAAGAAAAATACCGGTAGACATTCATGCTTGAAAAACTACTAGGTATTTACAGGGGAAAAGAAGGAGAGGGAGAGCTGACGGGTAGTAAATTAAGGCTCTCTGCATACATCAATATTTCAGTTGATTTAATAGTTTTGGCTAGCAATATGGTTTAGAGGAGGGTTGAGTTTTTTTGTTTAAAGCAAAATAGTTATTGACTTGTAATATTGGTAAAGATTTGAAGATGCTTCGTAAACGTGTTTAGTCTCATCCAGAACCTCAAGCTTAACTTGCAGCGGTACGGAGTATGCAGTGGAGACTGTAAGTAGAATTATATCAGATTATGGCTTGTGTATGTCATTAAGGGAGGGATTCTATTACAAGCCTCTTTCTTTTTAAAATCGATCCTCCCAACTCATCATAGTCTCGTTTAAGCCTTTTAGCAAGCAGCAAAGGGTGTTGGTGCAAAAGCCAATTAGCTTTGGTCTTTGCTCATTTAAGAAGATAAAACTCCTTTGGGTTACCTGAATTGTGTCCTAGAACTACACTTCCAAGTTTCAATTTTCAGCACTTGAAATGTTCTGCTGGGAGCTGTGATTGTGAAGTGCATATCTAGATTTATAAAGTTGTTTGAGTTACAGATCTGATTCAGGCCTCAACTCTGATTTTCAAAAAAGAATTTGAACCCAAAGTTTTGCAACCCAGTTGTAAAAGAAAGTAATTCAGAGAAATCCTTTAGCAGTTAGAAAATTCAATTTTAAATGGAAGGGTATGAATTAAGGGTACTTCCTGTTAGAACTGTGGACCTGCACGGGATTCAGAATCGGAAGGGGATCTGTGGTGAAAATTGAAGTCTTGCGTAGGCAGTTCTAGGTAGACCTGGGCTTTTGCTGCATTGAAATTTGACCCATTAAATTCATGAGAAATAATTATCACAATGACCTTCTGAAGTTGTACTAAGTTCACTCCTAGACGAACAGTTGCTGATCGACCAAAACATCTAATGAAACATTAAATATGTTTTCAAGGTCATAAGAGAATAATGGAAAAATCTGTATTTTACAAACTGAACATATAGGGAAAGAAATCATAGTGTACATGTGTCAAAAATAGAAATATCAGTTGTTTAGACAACCAATTTTATATTCCAGACAGTTGATACTGTTCATATTAAGCACTCACACTTTTTTATTAAACTATAAATGTAGGTTTTGCAGATGTAATTGAAAATTACTCTCTTTTGATCTGTGTTACTCTAAAACCCCATAAATCAGGATTTCGTAAAGATATGGCCGAAGTCAGTTCAGTGCTAATCTGTAAATTACTAGTATGACCTGGGAATGCAGGTTATTATTGGCACCACATTAGCAAAAGTAGGACAAGCATGAGTAGTCTCTTCAGCTTGGGTAAGATTCTGATTCAGGTACCTGTTAATTTTGTTCTTCGTAATTTCACTTTTCTTCTGTGTATACATTGTGTGGGTGCATTTTAGGAAAGGAAAATGCCCACCAAGATCCCACTCATTCAGTCAGAGTGCATACGGGTTTAGAAACTGTGATGCTGAGAATTTTTTTCATGTCATGACTGAAAGCTGAGGTGCTCTCTTTCTCCTGGTTCACACTTACTTTATTAGTAATGTATGGTGGCAGAGTTCAATGATTGATTTCTTTAACATGTTTAAAGTTCTTCAGAGTTTTGTGCTGCTCTTATGAAAATACACTTCTTCCTCGTGAACTCGTCCTTCTTGAGTAACAGGTAGAGGGTGCATGTGGGAAGGCGTCTTGCCCTGCTTCTGCTCTGCAGGCTGTGACATGACCGGGTTCCAAACCCTTTGCATGGTTAGGTTGGAACAGTGCCATTCCCAAAGCACCATTACATAAGGTCACTGGGGGCGGGGGGTGTTGTGGTGGTTGTTTCTTTAACGGTGGAAAATCATGGTATCCAGCACATGTTCTGCCTAACGATTCTTATAGATCTCCAGTTTATGCCATAAGGTGCTTGAGTTGTTAAATTAAAAACGCGGATGCCCTATTGCTCTTTAAAAGACTTCTTAAGAGTACTGAAAAATACATACCCTTCATTTAATCTTGAAGCGAGGCTAAGAATTTGAGAGTGGTTGTACCAAGTGCACTCTCCATTTCTGATGGAAGACATGCAGTTCTCCTTTCACATTTCCAGCAGTTTAAATCTGGAGGAACACTATTGACAAGTACAGATTTTGCTTGTGCAGCCTCAGTACATGTACTCAGTACATGCTCAGATATCTTGGGACCCCCTTTCTATATCAGTACCTTTCCTGTTTTGGTTGTCTTCCATTTCTGTTGTTTTATTGTTGTATTTTATTTTCTGTTTTTTCTCTTTAACCCCAGTTCTCTTTCTTTTTAGTCTCTTTCTATCTGTATTTACTGTTTAGATGGTTCCAAGTTTAAGGAGAAGATGATTCTTTTCTCAAGCAGGTAGACTTGCATGTCCTGTGTGTGCCTGATTTTATACCTTTTTTTTTTTCTGGTTTACATTGAACCTCACTGCTATATTGAGTGATTGTCAAAGTGTGCACTTACTCTTTTTTAACCCTGATTTAATTCTTTTAGGTGAGGATGGGCCATCTCAGATGGGACTGGAGGATCTGTCCATGTTCCGGGCTGTCCCCAATGCCACTGTGTTTTACCCTAGCGACGCTGTAGCCACTGAAAAAGCGGTAGAAATAGCTGCCAACACCAAGGTTTGCATCACAGTATTTCTGAGCCAGAGAATGATTTGTTTATTTTTTTTACTTCTTTCACTGCTTCTGGCGTGTTTCTTGCATGTCTCTACCCACATAAATGCTTTCAAAGGCTCCAGTGTGGCAGGGGGATGTTTTCTTTGCATGGAAAGGTTGTGGGTATTCTGTCCAGGCTAGTGCAGAATGAAAACTCTGTAATGCTGTGGGCCAGATTTGGGGAGATGTAAATGATTACACAGCGATTGCAGCTTAAGTCTAAATTGGCTCAGAAATAAGGGCAAGTGTAACTCTTTTGTTGGTCTTTAGCAAATTTACAGAAAGTTCACTCCTAGTATATCTCTGGGGTCAAAATTGAAGCTGAATATGGAAAGGTAAATTTATCTTGAGGATTTTGATCATCAACTGCCTGCTTGTGAAAGCTCAGGAGTCAGGTCCTCTAGTGATCTAAGACAGTCTGGTTTTGGAGATACTGAGAGCTGGTGCTGAAGCTAGTTGACAGTCTCACTGGTCATCTTCTGCTCCTCTGTTGCCAATGATGGATCGCAGTTAAATTGCACTGTGGCTAAAGACGACTAAGACTTCCTGTGTGGCTGTGACAGTTTCTGATCTCTCTGACCTTCAGCTGATTTGACGTAATAATGGTCAAATGTCATTGGTAGCATTGGGTCAGATCATCTCTTTGATTGGCGGTGCTTTTGGCTGTCATAGGAATTTACCTTGAGAAAGGAGCAAATAATCTGAAAAACTTCAGTCTTGCTAGTACAACTCTTAGGTGAAGGAGTGTGCAAATTTGCTATGTAACAAATATAAGTGGTTTGTGAAAAAAAGATGGGGGGGGGGGCATAAGGGAAAGGAGTGTTAAGATAGTGTGAGGGAGAGATTAGATTTAACTACTGGTTGTTACTTCTTTTGGAAGGACACCTGAACATTAACTGATGGAAAGCATTTTTCCTTGCTTACAGCTGAGCATTTCTTCTTTTGCTTTAAAGTTGCTAGAGTAAAATTCGCACACAGATGGCACATTTCTACGATTCTAATTAACTGGAGTAGGATTCTCCATTTCCACAAGAGAACAAAAGGGAAATAAAGATCTTGGAATGAGAAAGGAAATTCTAAGTTATCAGCACACTCTAAGAAGAGGTTAACTGTATTGCAATATCTGAAACAACCAGCTATTGAAAAAGGACTAATGGGAACTGGGGAGGGAGGGGAGCATAGAAAAGTGTACTCGGCAGAACCAGAAGTAACGTAGAACGGTGAAAACCAGACAAATAGAAAAAGTCGTTTTGCTGTATTTTTTGCATAGGCTTTACAAACTAAAATGTAAATGCCTTTCTGGTTTTGTAACTTATAACATGTTTACTTCGGAAACAGGGCATTTGTTTCATAAGAACTAGTCGTCCTGAAAATCCTGTCATTTACAACAACAATGAGGACTTCCATATTGGACAGGCAAAGGTAAATATTGCCCAGATAAATAGAATCAGAAAAAATATGCAAAGCTCCCCGTTTCCCTCTAAAGCATTCCAATGCCAAAGATTTGATCTTTTTAAGAAAATCACCAGAAATATTAGAAATATCAGTAAGATTTATGGTTAAAAATACATGGAAACATTTTCTTGCAGGTGGTTCTGAAGAGTAAGGATGACCAAGTGACTGTGATTGGAGCAGGAGTCACTCTGCATGAGGCTCTGGCTGCAGCAGAGCAGCTGAGAAAAGGTGAGCGGATTATGTTTTGGTGTTTTCCCTTTTTTATCATTTAACGCAGCAAAGAAATCAATAGCACTCAGCCTAACTGCTCACGCTTTATACTGGTAAGCATTAATTAAAATGTTACAGACAGCTGGCCACCTGTTAAGCTAATGCAGTGCAACATAGCATGCATCTGCCAATCTTGCCTAATTGAGTAGGTTTTAGTTAGCATAGCAGCATTAGTAACCATGAAAATTACCAAACTGATCAGATCAAAGTCTCCTTAGAATTGTTAATCTGTCTGAAAGTGCCCTGCAGGCAAAATCTCAGAGGAAGCGTGTAAGAAGCAGGAGTGATCCTTCCCTGGCGTATTGTCTGGGCGGGTTGGGGTACCAACACGACCGAATGCAATCAGGCTGGGCCCAGTTAACAAAATACAGCTCGTCAGCTGAGCCACAGCACTGTGTGCGCTCTTACACAACTGCTGTTGGTATGCAGTGCCTTTGTGTAGATATGATTCACTGCTAACTTTTTTTTTGGAATGAATGTATCAACTTTTAACTAGCGTGGGAGGCAATAATTCTATGATAGTGCTCAAATGCACTGACATTTCACAGCGTATATAAAAATCCTTCAATGAAATAAGAAGATAAAGAAACCATCAAAAATCCATCTGTGAGTCAGTGGCCTACGCCCAGGAAGAGATTACAAATAGTAGGAGATAATACAATTAATGCTGCCTGTGGCTTATGGGTAGCTTTGTGTGCTGTGTCTAGGTGGACAGCTGTTTTGTCAGGACACTGAGCCATCAGGTTTAGGACACTTTGAAAGTTGTATTTTCAGAACTGTTGTTATTTTTCTGCATTCACCATGCTTTGCAATACTCTGCTGAACTTGAAGTGTGAATAACCAGCTATGGAGTGATAATCCCTTAGTGAGAGGCAGTGGCTAATACCTAAAATATATTGGCCACTAAAGAGCCTTCTGTCAACATAACATAGGGCTTCTTTGTGTGCGATAAGAGTTGACTCAGTGTTCGGCTAACCAAGATCAGACAAAACCTCATGTAATTTGCTATTCTTTATAAACAATTGCCATTTGTACATAGCTTGAATAAGCAATCTGGGCCTGTCTGGTCATGACAGGACGTATTTTGGTTTTGATGCTAAATTTAAGGGAGCCGTGATCAGGGCTGTGACAGTTCAAACAGGGAGACCTGATAGGTGGGCAGCCTGCAATGAAGAATTCAGAGTGCCTACAGACTGAAAAAGCACGAGGAGATTGTGCTGGAATTGACAATAAAGTTAAAGGTAAAATAAAGTTCTGGAAAAGAAATTGTGATTGACAATCTGAATAAGAAGGATTTCTAGACTAGATTCTGCTCTGGCCTGTGGGAAGGCCAGCTAAGTTACTGTTAGGCTGACAGGCACTCCTAGTGACCTTGAGTCACTTATCCAAAGCTTTTCTGCCTCAAGAGTTTCGTCTGTGGAACGGATGGATATTTCTGTATCACAAGCTGCATGAAGAAAGAGTACGTACAAAAATGAGGGTTGTTTGGATTCTGTGGTAGACACTGTGTAGTGTACACCGTTTTCATAATAACTCTAAAAGATCTCAGGATGCTGCCTGCACTGTTTGCATTGTCTTCCATTCTCCAAATTCATGTTGCAAATAATTTCATTCTATTTCTGCAGAAAAAATCTTCATCCGTGTGATTGATCCCTTCACTATAAAGCCCCTGGATAAGAAGACAATACTTGAAAATGCAAGAGCGACCAAAGGCAGAATCATCACTGTTGAGGACCATTACCATGAAGGTGAGCTGGGTCCAGGAGGTCACAGCCCACACAGTTGTTCCCCAGGGGCTGGAAGCTCACAGCGTCTTCTGGCCTGAGAGAGAAGTATGGGACTTGATGCTGTCGTTCAGTTAAAGCAAAAGAGAGGTTTTAGCCTTTTTAATTGTTGTTACAATTAGAAGATGACACTGAGGGTTGAAAGTTTCCTAAGATAATGTGTTAATCGGGGCTGCCTTTCTGATTAACTTGGCCTTGCGTGCCCTTCTGAATGCTTGGTCCAAGTGAAGTCTGGATTCATTTGTTTCCAGTGAAACTGTAAATTCCTGCTGCGATGCAGTGAATTCTTCACAGAGTGGTCTCAGAATGGCTTTACAGCAGTTGCTCCTTTCAGGGAGCTGTAGAGAGCGAGAAGGTCTCCCCTCAGCCTCCTTTCCTCCAGACTAAACACCCCCAGTTTCCTCAGCCTCTCCTCATATGGCTTGGTCTCCAGACCCCTCACCAGCTTCGTTGCCCTTCTCTGGACACACTCCAGCACTTCAATGTCTCTTTTGTAGTGAGGGGCCCAAAACTGGACACAGCACTTGAGGTGGGGCCTCACCAGTGCCGAGTACAGGGGGATGATCACTTCCCTACTCCTGCTGGCCACACTGTTCCTGATACAGGCTGGGGTGCTGGGCACACTGCTGGCTCATATTCATCTCTCTGTTGACAAACACCCCTGGGTCCGTTTCTGCCAGGCAGCTCTCCAGCCACTCTTCCCCAAGCCCGTAGCGTTCATGGGCTCGTTGTGACTCAAGTGCAGGACCCAGCGCTTGGCCTTGTTGAACCTCATACCATTGGCCTTGGCCCATCGATCCAGCCTGTCCACATCCCTCTGCAGAGCCTTCCTACCCTCAAGCAAGTCAATACTTCCACCCAACTTGCTGTCATGTGCAGACTTACGGAGGGTGCACTCAATCCCCTCGTCTAGGTCATTGATAAAGATATTAAACAGAACTGGACCCACTACTGAGCCCTGGGGAGCACCACTTGTGACTGGCCATGAACTGGAGTTAACCCCATAATCTGCTGCCGCTTGCTCTCTGACATGCCTTGTTTGCACAGGTTTTCAGGGGCTTGCCTGTGCAAACATGTCCCCTGAAGATGAGACCGTATGCAAACAGAGAGCAGCTGTTGTGAATTGATGTCAGGCTTGCCTCTCTCAGGGGGAGATGGAGAGATTAGCAGAGGGGCAGCTGTGATCTATGGCATTAGTAGATATTGTAGATATCTCCTAATAGAAATTAGTACATATTATGAGAATATTATCCGACTTTAAGGTGAGCATCACTCTTGCCAGGTATTTGGAGTGAGCTGGTATTACCATAAGTGCTGGTAGATTTATATATGTATATAGGATATAGGTTAACCCCAATGGGCAGCTAAACACCATACAGCCGCTCGCACACATATGTGTCCTCCAGTCCTAGTCGGGGAAGAGGAAAGGGAAAATAAAAGCAGGAAAACTTGGGTGTTAGGATAACAACAACAACATCAACAATTATTTAATAATAATAATCATAGAATCATAGAATCTTCATGGTTGGAAAGGACCTTTGAGATCATCGAGTCCAACCATACACACACAAAAAAACCCCCCTACGATCTCTGTCACTAGAGCATGCCCTGAAGTGCCAAATCCAGACGTTTCTTAAATACCTCTAGGGATGGGGACTCAACCCCCTCCCCGGGCAGGCTGTTCCAGTGCCTGACCACTCTTTTAGTGAAGTAATTCCTCCTAATATCTAATCTAAACCTCCCCTGCCGCAGCTTCAGGCCATTTCCTCTGGTCCTGTCGTTATTCATGTGGGAGAAGAGGCCAACCCCCACCGCTCTGCAACCTCCTCTCAGGTAGTTGTAGAGGGCAGTGAGGTCTCCCCTCAGCCTCCTCTTCTCCAAACTAAACATGCCCAGCTCCCTCAGCCTCTCCTCATACGGCTTGGTCTCCANAGCCACTCTTCCCCAAGCCTGTAGCGTTGCTTGGGGTTGTCGTGACTGAAATGCAGGACCCGGCCCTTGGCCTTATTAAACCTTATACAATATATCATTATATAACCATATAATATATATAAAATATATAAATATATAGTAATTACATTAATTACATTTTATATTATATTAATTACCACCATAAGTGCTGGTTATACCATAGTTTTGTTCCAGACTATGAATGGTGATGGCATCACTGAACCTCATAATTTTCTAGCTTATCTTTCAACTCTGGACAAAGATTTTACTGTAGATTTGCAAGATGGCAAAGCCATCCCACTCTGAGGTGATGAACATGCAGTTTACACTGGCACAGCTTTCTCTGCGTGATGCAATCAAGGCAGGTCAAGTGCACACGCATCACAAGCCTGAAGGCATTGCAAGCCCACATCAGGCTGATCTTACCGCCCACATCCATGGAGGTGCCTCTGGCCAGAGGCTAAATTTGACTGATTAAATCACACCATGCCCGGAGCTGCGAAAAGCCCTGGATACACCCTACCTGGATGCAGCACCAAGGTGTCTCCTGCCAGGTCTCGGAGCACATGCTCTTGACGCTAGTCAAGACTAGTGTCAAACACTAGTTTTCTTCGTCACTGGTACTCCTGCTTCCAGTGTCTCTCCTGCTGCCACACAGTCCCCCGTTGCATCCTTTGTCCCTGTGACTGATGGTGATTCAGTCTGAGCTGAGCTCTAAGCAAAGGTTGTAAAAATACTATGTAACTCAGAGAGGTGCCGAGCGGCACATACAGGCATTGTGAAAAGATGGAGCTCTTAAATGCTGTGCAGATTGGTGGGAATTTAGACTTTCAGTGCATTAAATACACTTGCAAATACTTCTCAGCCGAGATATATTCTTAAACCTGGCCCTCGGTGGCTGATGCTGACGTGGTGAGGGCTTCCTCACAGTTCTATGCCCTTTAGAGGTGTTTGTCTCTTACTGACAGTTTGTAAGTACTTCAGAAATGTCAGGCAGGTTGTCCTCAGAATGCCTTTGAAATAGGGAATTGTTTTCATTTCACAAATGGGCAACTCAGTCATATGTTGTGATTGATGTTTCTCATAAGCATGTGAATTGAGGGTTTAACTTGCATGCACCTTTGGATCAGATACGCATGCTATCTGTATGTTGCCTGTTGAAGCAAACAGATGTGTGTCTCTCTTCCCGTAGGAGGCATTGGAGAAGCAGTGTGCGCTGCAGTCGTGGGGGAGCCTGGATTCACGGTCCATCGCTTGGCTGTCTCTCATGTACCTCGCAGCGGGAAGTCAGCTGAGCTCCTGCGGATGTTTGGCATTGATAAAGACGCCATTGTGCAAGCTGTTAAGATGGCAGGGTCCAAGTCAAGAAACGCGGAGTAGTTTGAAGCATCTTGTGCTGTGTTACAGAAAAGCAATGTTCAGAGAAGTACTGTAAGTTTAAAGGCAGGCAAAGGTGCTTTATGTAGAGAGTTCTAATAAAAATACCAGCTTAAAAATCTTCTGGTTTTTAATCTCTTCCTTTCTCTGTGGGGTTTTGTGCAGTGAGGCAACATCTGAATGTTTTCAGTCGTTGAAAAACCTTTAGGTTATTTAACAGTCTGTGGGCAGCAGCGCTTTGCCTGTTGTGTAGCAGGAGCACTTTCTGCTTTGTAAATCACCTCCCCTGCTGCAAGCTGTAGCGTGGGAGCGGCTGGGTGTTCACTGGAGGTCTGAGCAGGCTGTGCTTCAGCAGGGAAATGCTAGCCTGGAGTGAACTGAGTAATTTTTGTTCAATGTTTGGTCTGCCTTGCTGATGAAGATGATTGAAATTGTAGGTGTCAGATAGTGAAAAGCAGGAACGTGTGTTGCGGGAGGAGGGTGGCCAGTGCTTTTGCTTCAGTTCCTCCTCTCTGCGTTGCCCCCCAGCCATTTGAAACCAAACACAAAAAGGAAGCACCCTATGGGCTGAATAATGTCTAAGAGGCAGGAGATGTACCAGGTGCTGGGGAACCAGTGGAGGCCCAGCAGAGCTGTGGGTGAGCGATGAGCCGTGGGCTCAGGAGGGACATGCTGCACTTGGAGAACGGTAGCCCAGTGAGCACAAGCTCTTTTAAGGAGGTTGAAACTCTTCATAGCAACTTGTATCCTATTTTTGAGTTTCTGACCAGCGCTGCGCAAGGGTGATACGTGAGGCCAGAATGAGAGCGTTGCTGCTGGGCAGGAGGCAGGAATGTTTAAAATGCTGAGACGGACTCAAGAAGACGGATCTGAAAGAAGTGCAGGAAATTCCCAGATACCCGAGAAGATGTGGCTGAAAGTGTAAGTTGCGTTTTTCCTTAGAACTGACTCTTCTCACGTGAGCTGCTCCGAGCTGGGGGAGCTGTTCATCTCACGGGGTGGGTTCCACTGGGTGGGTTTTAAATGGTTTGCTTATTTTACCCTTAAGCAGCTTGTGTTTAAGGAAAAAATAAAATGAAAAATTCATTCTGTTGACTGCAGAGTACCAAATTTGAAAACATGTTTAGTACTAAAATATGTTTCCCATCCTGATTATTCCACAAATTACCTTTCAGAAAGATGTCATACAGCAGAGGAAACTAAAACTGGCCTGAGCAAGACTGTTTGCAGACCAACAACACAAAATATACAGTATTTTGGTATGACAGACTATGTCTACAAAGACATGTAAAAAGTACATGTAAACGAAAATATAAATATTACAAAATAACTTGTATTCATCCTTATTGCCTAATTTAACCCTGACGTGTTAGATGACTGCTGTGCTGTGGTGGTGCAGGCCACGGGCAATCGCCAGTATTTCTGGATGTGCAAACGGAACTACAGTACACAAGAACACGCAACGCTGGTGCTTAAAATTAAGCACAACTAAAAAGTAAGCTTTCTCATTTTCTTAGCAAGGCTTGAAATTGCTTCTCGCAAACTCTGGGCTGTTCAGGATAATGGCTTTTAGATCTACATTTCCTTACAATTTCATGTTTTGTAGCTCTTTCTGTCTAACTGGGTGCCATCATCCTTCTATGGGTATGAAGACCTTACATTTTAACTAAAAATTTAAAGGTATTCCCTTTTTTTGCAGTCTGCCTATGATTGCACTAGCCTACATATATAACGTGTAACGTTCCTATAAAACGAAAGGAATGTCAAAGTTGCACTTTATTTTACTTGAAGAAAAACCAACATGTTGGGGGATGGGTCAAATCAAGCACTTTATTTTTCCCTTCAGAAGAAGAGATTAAATTTGCTGCTGTTAATAATCTCATTACTGTACCATTATGTCACTGTGTGTAAAAATCTCACCCAGCTTTCACTGGGTGAAATCATTAGACACCCACTATATTGAGTTCTGCCACAATCAATTAATCTGCTTCAGTGCTGTGGCGCTGTTGGGGCTCAGCCGTGTGAGCCAGCGGCTGGTGTTTGCCAGCTCTGCAGCATCACAAGGGGGGAAGAGGAGGCGGCTCTGTGGCTGCCAAGATTCCTACTGAAACATCCAGAGCCTAATCCAGAACAAGCTGAGGATAATATCGGTCATTTTGTTGATTTTGATACACCATAGGCAGACTAATGTGGCTGCATGGGGGAGGGAAGGAGAATGTGTTTATATTTAATGTAATTAAATATAAACCTGCATCTGGAGCTCAGCTGAGAGCTGAGCCACGAATTGCTTCAGAAGAAAGAACAGGACCTGTACCACAGTTCCAGCTTTATTTTTGAGGGGAGGGAATGATCTCTTTCTGTGGTTTAACATTTGAATATTGCACATTAGCCATTAGGTTTTTATGATTGCCTCATAAAGCAGTTCTTTTAATACCAGATACTCAGACAGCAGGGGTTTGTGGCACTCTCCTGAGTTAATCCTCCTAGGCAGCTTTCCTCATACCTGCAGGATGAAAAAAAGACGACTGTCAGGACTATTGTGTTCAAATTGTCATGTAGCTATGCAGCTTTTCAACATTCTTCATATTTTGCGTTCATGAACATAGATAAACATGAGCCTGAAGTCTGTCTGAAGACCCAACAAGAGAAACCTACCCCCTTCCCTGAGTTTTTAATTGACCTAAAGAATCCTTATTCAGACATTGTCAGGAAATAGTTAATACCCCATACAGGGCAGAGTATTAAAAATGTGAAAATGCTCTGTCACACAGAAAGAGGCAAGAATAATTCATATTCAAACCCAAGCAGCTGTAATAGACTGTAGTAAAATATTTCTGTTGGTTGGTTGGTTGGTTGGTTGTTTTTTTTAATTAAGAAAAGAAGATTGGAAATTGTAATTTAGATAAGCTGGTCTTAAGACTTGACCAAAATGAAGTGCTCAGGAAGGTGTAGGGAACACGCATGCAGTCAGTAAGAAGACCACTATTACCTGTTGGCCTGAATTTGTCAATCAGAGGAATAAAGCTGTCAAGTACGCTCCGAAGCCGATACACTAATTGTGAAAACAATTTTTTTCAGGTTAAGCCAGAGAGCAACAGAAAACATTCAAAACCAGAAACATGGCAAAACCCAAATGCTGACACTTGCAATATTAACGAACCCAAGGCTACTGTTTAAGCAAGCACTTTTGTGATATCATTAATAACAAAGTAGTGACAAGGCTGATTCCTGAGAGAAACATCCACAACCTACCAAACACCTTAGCACAAGATTACAAAGGAGAATTCTGTTCTCAGCTGGGAAGCCGTAACTTGCACCTTTCCTACAACATCCCCAGAGTCTCCTTTTTTTTTTTTTTTAAATATTTCCAGTTGGTGCTGCAATCCAGGTTCTGCTGAGAGCTCTTCCTCAGGGTGTTCAGCCGCTTCAGTCCCAGGGGAATGAACGGCAGCCCGAGTGCGCAGCACCTTAGAGTGGATCTGGGAAGCCGGCCTTGCTGCTAAAATTGTATGTTGTCATGGCAACTCAGCATTCAGCCATTGCTGCAGAAAGAGGTGACTCAGGGACTTCTGATCATGGAGAACGAAAAATGAGTCAACCCTCTCCCTTCAGTGTCACTAAGGCACGTTTATTTCCTGCCACGCCGTGTAATTGTGAATGAGATGTTACGGGACACCGATGTGATGAGTTACGGAATCTCAGCGCGAGCAGTTTGATAGACTTGCGTAGTTAATGACTGTGTGACCTTGTGTCCTTCGTGTTGATACAGAGCCGGCTGCTGTAGATACACTTACCTAGACCAAAGTATATCCCAGTGGTTTCCAGGGAAGCAAAGGTGATTAAACCGATTCCAAGAGAAATAGTCCAATCTAAGGCAACAAAATAAATGTTTTGCTTTGTTCATTTTTCTAGTGTGCCATGATTTATCCGTCTATCGAAGTCTTGCCTTACCTTTGTAGTAGTAGTAGCAAATTAGTAAAGCTCCAATTGCAAAGCAAAGAATGACAAAATGAAAGAATTCATCTGAAATAGAGAGGGAAAATTAGGTCACAACTGCAGGCACGGCCCTTATGAACATGCCTTAAGGTACAGTGCATTGCGCAGCGAATACAGTCCTTTTCCACGAGCTGTCTCATACATTAGACTCAAGTGCAAGACATATACACACACAAGTCTTTACAAGAAGCCTTGATGATTTTCATCAAGAAGCTTTGATGCACTTCTTCAACAAAGTGCTCATGTGAAAAAAACAAAACAAAACATTTTTTTTGAGCTGGAGATCTTATTCTTGGACTAAGGTACAACAGGGTTGACATCAGTTAAATTTAAAAAAAAAAATTTAAAAATTTACCATCCTTCCGTATGCCCATCCACCGTACTGTCCACTGATGGAGGCGAGTGTTCTCATTCTCATGTGCTACAAAAAAGAAATATTTTTTTATTGCCATGGAACTCTGAAATTAAGGAGTTTTATTTCCTTTTTGTATCTGAAATCAATTCTCAGAGCAGAATATGTGTAAACCTGTTTGTTCAAAGGAAAGATCTGCAAGCCTTTCAGAAAGATCAAGTTAGGAATTTCAAAATCATGTCAAAAAGAACAGGGTGCTTTTTTTTTTTTAAAAAAAGATAATCAGATGGTTGCATTAACAATACAGAAGTGATTTAGAGCACCCTGGGTCTTTCTGACTAGCCTGGGACAAGCAATGGTCTCAGAATTACAGCGGGGGAGTAAAGCAGCAGGACAAGGGAGCTGCAGTTTGATTCCTGGGTGCTTTGCACAATCACAGCACATCACAATAATATAACCATCTTCATTACTAAGCCCATCTTCATTACTAAGCATATGAGTACCACCAATCTACTTAAGCCTGATGATGAAGTATTTCTGCACCCCACCCCACCTCAAACTAAGAACTGTACCTGACAATTAGTCTTCTATAGATAGCTATACTGATATATAGAAAGAACAGCATAAGAACAAGCTAGATAATTTTAGCGGTTTAAATAAGGAGCATTTTGCTCTATATTACTTGTGAGCAGAGCTGCCAAATTCTGTTCTTTCTCTGACTGTATTGTTAAAGGTCAGGAAGAGCTGAATATTTTACCAGATTTCCAATGACCTGTTCAAAGCAGGTTTTTTTTCCTTTTTTGTTTGTTGATCGCTTGAGAAGACCCCCGGCCAGGCACTCTGCGGCACATAAGCTTTGGGAGTCGATTCATCCAAGTTTGAGATGCTGATTTCACTTACATTGGGCTGTGCATCCAGGCAACCACTGCCTGGCAGCGAATTTAACTTTCTCTAAAGATGTAACATGAGAGTACTGGAAACGTGCTCCAAATGAGCTAGACTTGCGCTATTGTGCTTTTGAACCATGAAGCAACTAAACTTTGCCAAGAAGTTTGGTTCAGGGTCACCTGCTACTGGAGTCACATTTTTAAATTTTGAATTCTGGATTCATTGAGTTCTGGTTTGCGGACAAACTCAGTTATTTGATTATTAATGTTAACATAGCATTGCACTATTCTGACTCACAACTGTTCCTCTGTGCAGTGGTATGAATAATCTATAGATGTGGAATTTATCAGAACATCAATTCATACTTGGCAAATGTCTGTCCTGTATTACTCTGCCTCCTGAATGCAGTACCCCCACTGCAACTTTGTATCACGGAAAGACTTGCATAGTATTTCTTCCATTAAAGCATTACAGTGCATTTTAATAACTATTCTCAAACTTCTACTTTTCGATTAGGAAATATCTAGATCTCAAAGAGCTGGTATGGCTATGATCACTAAGCAAAACTCAGTCCTGAAAGACAGCATCCGTAAGAAAAACTTCTGTTTGCTTGTTTGTATTTACCATCTGCAATGGAATCTTCTTCTCTTCTGGTAACCTCTGAAAAGCAACATAGTTTTATTATTTCTGATGGTAAAAATACAAATATATTGTTTCCCACCCTTTTTAGCACCAGCAAGCACAGCAAGTATTCACCTATTTGGTGACTTAGCATAGACAAAACAGTACTTGAAAAGCGCCAGGAAATGAAGGAAGTTAAAACAGCTCAAGAACAGGTAACAATAAAACTGACTATTCCCATCACTATTCCAGATTCTTTGGAACAGCTGGGCAGTAGGAGACTGATGCCCTCTGTGTTAATATTCAGTTGCTAGAACTGAAGCTGGAACCAAGCAGAGCTGGGATCGCAAGAGCTGCACGTCTGTGTCACCTGAACCTGTCCAACGCAGCAGGCACGGTGTCCTGCACTGGCTAAATATTGTCACTGTTTCAGTCTGTTGTATTGAAGTAATCCAGAACTGAAGCGACAGAGGCCATGGTGAGAGGTGGAGAGGCCGAATGCCAACAGGAAAAGTACTATAATCCTCTTTCTGCACCTGGCAATGTGGGGAGAATATTGTATTACAATATATTCCTCTACCCTGCTATTTTATGGAGCTCCTTGGGGATAGGCAACTCAAAAACCTCCCCTAGGGATTGTGCTGCAACTTCCGTCTTCTTGCCAAATCTGTCCTCAGCTGAGCGAGTCCAAGTCACAGCAGCTATTCCCCACTCCACAGAAGAGAAGTGCTTGAGCAGGTGTCCTCTCAAAAAGGCCACTCTGCTGGGCTGTCTGCCTCCCACAACTAATGAATGTGGCGTTAGCCTGGGAGCAGGAGGGATGAGGTCATTAATGCAATCAAGCCACTGAGAATTTCCTGCTCTAGGATTTTTACATCTGTTCTGCTGCTGCTCAGCAGTCACTGATAAAGGAAATTTGCCTTTAGACTTGCTGGCTGTTCCAGCCTCTCTGCTGGTACTGTTGCTCTGTTTCTTGTCATTTGGCTTTTGCCTGGCATCTTCTGTTGGGGAATGCTCCGTGCTCTGAGCTAATTGAAGGTGGTGTTCAGAATGGAGAATCACAGCACATTTTCTTCATCTGCATTGCACTTATTTTCCATTTTTCCTGGAGACCCAGGCAGCAGGACTTCTCCCAGGTTTCTGCAGAAACCAGGTTCCAGCTCCCTCCCAGTCTTGCTTCCTTGTTCAGCAGGAGACAGAGGGCTGCAGGGAATGCTGAAAACTGCCTACCTGTCTTAGGAAAGACTGAATAGTTGCCCAATACAATTGCTGACCTTTCCCCTAAAAAAGGATGACAACTGCTGTGAGCTGATCTTGTGAGAACCTGGCAGGTCTACAAAAAAAGTGGGTTAATCTGCTAGAACACCTTGTACAGGTGCTGTCAGCCAGCCACGATGACAAGCTTGCCACAAAATGTCTGCAGCATGCTCAGGTCCAACACCAGGCTAACTGGAAACCAATGGATTTACAGCCGGGGGGGTATTTTTTAATCTATACGCGTGTCAGAAAGAAGCAACTGCAGTTAAAGTTTTCCTTCTAGCAGGATAAGGTTATCTGGGAGCACTTACCTGAATCTTTGTAGGGAACAACCTCTGCTGGTATGCCTAAAATATTATGCAAAGATGATATAGATTAATATCTATAATGAATATGCATATCGTCCTGCCAGTCCTAGCCCACACAACTCCATTGAAATGAGTGTGGTTGTGTAAAAGTGACAAGGTAGATACCAACTCTAACTCATTAGAGAGGGCAGCTCTGTCGTGGGTTACACAGTTTGAAAGTGTAAAACATGAATGGATCATTAACCCCCCATATTTCGTCTCCCACAATAGCTGGTGTCAAGTAGAATCGGTTTCCTGTGAGACAAATTAGATCTCCTAATGTCAATTTAAATGAGTTGCTCTTACATCTGGGCCATGATCAATTTAAGACATTAATTAAATGATTTAAGCCTTAACATTTTTACATCCCTGGTTCTATACCATAAGCTGATAGCTATCTTTGTGTGTTGACACAGCACATTTTCTTCATCTGTATTGCACTTATTTTCCATTTTTCCTTTGGAAGGAAAGGAAAAACCTCCGGAACAAGATTCAAAGTGTGGTCCTTGCTGGTGATCACCGGTCAGCGCTGAGGGCTGATGGCAGACCCTGTAAGTAGTGGCTGTGAGATGTATTTTCAAAGCTCTTGCTGCATTTTGGTGGCAACCGTGCAGACCCAGGCAGCAGGACTTCTCCCACAGCAGTAGATTTTGCTGTTCTCCTGTTTCGACTCTAACCACAGGGCATGGCTGAGTGTTAGTATTACTTGAGCTTCATCTTATAGGAAATGCCTTTCCTACAGCCAAATTCTGACCCATCCTTTTCCTACATTTACACACATTAATATACCTTTGTTCAGAAGTCCAACTAAAGAATGCCAGAAATTATCCTTTTTTGGGTTTATATTGGTTGTCCCTAGTAAAAAACAATACTGTTGTCACTTTGTCCTACCTCCAAGTAATTGCCCTTCAGTCTTCTGTCTTCCTAAATCTTCCTCATCACTGTCTGGATAGAGAAAGTGTTTTTTCATCAGATTAAAGAAAAATCTCCCAGCAGCATCAGAAACAAAAGCACTGTAATTGTTTGCTCATAATATAATAACGGCCGTGGGATATGTAGGTAAAAATCAAGGCTTTGAAATGCAAGGATCATTATTAACTGGTTTTGCATCTGAGCTCTCTTCAAAGCTGGCTGAATAGGAGAAAAAACAGCAAAATCTGAAGATGGAATAATTTGTATAAAGGGGTGTAGCGAGACAGCTCTTATTTTAAACACATACATCATCAGCACCGCTACTTAGTTTGAAAATTTTATTTCTAAATGCAACTCATTTGATCTTAATCAGTTAGTGGCTTTCTGTAACAAAATAAGCCAATATCAGCATTATCACTTGCATGTTGCCTGTCACTTCTTAGTCTCTCTCATTTTCCACGAATGAAATGGTCTAATGGCAGCCAAAGTGACTTTTGGTACACTGTTGATGTTTGCTAATAAGCAAAGAAATGCTAGAGAACTATTATTGCATTGCCTGGATTACTGTACGGTGACTGTTCTTTGCCTCCTGCTATAGCACAGGTTTCAGCTAGACCATAAATGCACTGAAGATCACAAAAGTGATGATGTTGTATTTGTGAAGAAATCTTGCAGCAGGTTTCTACCTTTCTGAAACCTCCAACTTCCACAAGAGCAGGAGGCAGCCGCTATTTTGCTGATAATGAATCCCAAAGTACTGATTATTTCCTATGTTCTCTCTTTTGCACAATTTCTTACTATTTTTCAGAGTTCTGCAGAATTGCTACTGAATTGATGCAAATCTCCTATGTGAATCTCTTATGAACATGCAATCAGACTAAATTATGTGTCAGGGAAAAATAAAATAAATCCTTTTTACCTTGTGTATCTTCATCCATGGACTCATAGGATGAGTTTTCATCATTTTTTTCCCCTTGTGAAAGCATGAGATTCCTTTCTAATCTCTTCAGGAGTTTCAATTTTTCATCTGTTTTATATAGAGAGAAAAAAAATATTAGAAACAACACAGTTTCTAATTTCACCATGCTTTATTAAAGGTTGTCCGACAGGAAATCAGACCCTTAGTCTTATTTCAGGTTGGGGTTTTTTTTGCACACAAGGAGTAGTAGCACAAAGCATTACAAATGAAAGCATCATATACACTACTGTTTAGACTTTCTGAAATGGTTATGGTAGATGTCAGAAGTTCCATATTCTGGCCTTTAATTTACCCATAATGCTACCCCTGTGAACATTCCCACTCCCTGAAGCAATAGCAGCTGCAGCTGAAAGATGCATTAGCTAGAGAATAGTTGCTCACCCTTCCCTGGGCTGCTTCTCCCATCACCCCTGTGATTTCTGCCGGGTTCCCTGTGCTCATGCCGCGGTGCCAGCACCCTCTTGTGGCACAAAAGCAGAGCCCTCAAAGCCAGCCAGGCCAAATCACAGCGGGCTGCTGACTCCTGGGCCAGGCAGCGAAGTGCTCCTGGCTTGCACATGACTCCCCACAGCTTCAAATTCCGTTTCTTATTGCACAACTGGGAAAACGAGAAGTGCAGTGGAGTCTATTTGCATTTTGCCGCCAGGTTCAGCACCCTGAGTGGCATCCTCTATCCACTCGTTCTAGTTACTACTACACGTGCTGCTAGGGTCATTTGCAAAAAATATTTTCAGCAGTTCAGCTTAGATTTTTTACCACTATGAGAGCTCAGACAGTTCCAAGCTGGCTGGGTAACAGTCCATGCAAAAAAGTGTCCTGGGTGTCATGAATCCAGCTAGACAGGAAAAACTGGGGCACCACTTTAAGTAGGAGAAATTTCTTTGGCATCATCATCCCAGGACATCCTCTCTCCTCAAACGAACAAGGTTTTTTCCCCAGAAGAAGCCATGTCAAACTAAAGTAAAATACAATCTTTGGCTCCCATTATCGCTACACCTAGCAGTATTTCTAGATATTTTACTTGTTCGCTAATGATCACTTCCAAGCATATATCAGACTTTTCAAACTGGTGACAAGTTCCACCGGCACTGCAAGTAGTTTTAAGAAAATATCTGAAGAACAGCCAGGTAGGACTGACCCTTTCCCTTGGAGCTGGGCAGCTGCCTGTATCCAGCTGGGTTGGTTGTCTTCAGCAAGAGGTAAAGAACAGCCATTGCCCTGACTCCTTTCTTCTCTATGGCTTTCAGGCAGGCTGTACAGCCTCCAGGCAGGACCCTGCAGCTGTTCAGGAGCTGAAAGAAAGGTAAGTAAATAGCAAATAGTCCTTCCAATAAAACGTAGCCTGTAAAAACATACCCTGCTATACAAATGAATGTATCTCACCCCACCTGTGGGAAATGTAATCCCCTGCCCCTACTGTACAAGAGGGAAATCAGGCACAAAGAGTAATGCCAATGATGGGAAGAGAAGGTAAACTCCATTCAGCAACTCGGAGAAGAGCTGTCAACTGAGGAAAAAAAAACCTGGTGTGTAATAGTTAACTATTTAAAGAGCTGGAGAAATGTAGTTATAGGGTCTGAAAACAGCTATGCAATCTCTGCGGTACCTTACAGCAAAATGTCACTAACAATGGTCCTGCCTAGAAAACAGTGATCCTGAGGAATTTACACAAAGCCAATTATTTTTGCACATGGAGAACAATGAAGCAAAAAACAGGGGCTTGAGTCTCATTTATCAAAGTGGCCTTTTACAGCATTTAGCATGTTTTAGATATGTTTCAGCATATCAGATAATTGGACTGTATGTTTTCTCTCCCCAAAGTGTATCAGAGAAGTATAAAAGTATCTGGTTAATGATGTCTTACAAAGGATGTATGTTTCTTTAGTAACTTACATTGTTCTTTTCTTCAGTCTTCAGGATAGGTGGGTCAGTGGTGGCTAAACATTTTACAAGTGACTCCCAGAAGGACTGGTTCATTTTCTCATGATTCTCCAAGTAATTGGCATCAGCAGTAAAAACCCTCTGGAAAATGTCTGGGAAGAGAAACAAGCAAATCTCTGTACAGCAGCAGAGGTGGGTTGCACGGTAGCGTTCCTGTGGTGCTCGGTGTAGGTGTGGTGACAGATCAGATTCCAATATGCTGCCCAACACCAGCATGTTAGCATACAGGAAAGAGAGTAGTGCTGTACTGTATAAAGCAATTCAGTCTGACAGAAATCAGTAGAAAAATACAAATTACTGATGCCTTTGTGATGCCATTGTCTCAGTTAGAGAAGCAGAAGGAGTATTCCTAGCTATTTAACAGGTGCCTATTCTGACCATGCTATTTTACAGACAGGCACAAAGACACAAAGGGCTGGATACCAAGGTATTGAGATAGCTCATTAAGCATTTAATGCACAGCAATATCTCCTTCATGCATCTAAATTCCCACAAGCACTTGCCTAAGGCCTGATGAGAAGCTTGTAGAAGAGCTGGGAACTGACTGCTGGTCTCTCTTTTACAAGCAAGGAGATAGAAACAAGTTTCATTGACTCATGACCACTCTAGCAAACACTGTTGTGTAGTGTGAATGAGCTGAAGCTTCGATCTTTGTGTGCTACCCTTACCTTGCTGTTCTTCAGTAAGATCAGGGAACGGGACATTCAAGTTCTCCATTGCTAGGCCTGTTCAAAAGGGGAGAAAAAGCGTATTTAGAAACAGATCAGTCTGACCTTCTCTATCTTTCTGTCTTACACTTGATGTTCTGCAAACATGTCATCTATCTCGAGGCACTTTAGTTTTGAAATCACTTCTCTGTTGCAATGGGAGTTTCACATCATGATTCATTTACCCTCCTGGGACCCATTCTCGAGAACTCTGAGTCTTGCTGGGCTGGCCTTTGGTTATTAAGAAAGAACAAGTCTGATCATCGTGAGTAAAACAAAAAGAAGTCCAACTTGATCATTCACATTGTTGTTTTTTTTACAACTACCAAGGTGTCTAATTAACTATTTACCACAGACAGGAGCAACTTAATAGGCCCTGTCCCATTCCATTCCACCTTCCAAACAACGATTATTCTGTATCTTTGACATCCTTATACTTAAAAAAATGTACCAATCAGAGAAATAGTAGAAATAGTTCATAGGAGAGCCCCGCAAGATTTGGAATCCTTGTCTCACAGAAGACTTTGACACTTCAACGTCTGTTCTTCCCATGTTGTCATGTAGAGGAAATTTCCACTAACTTTAGGCTTAAGAATTAAAAATTTTTAGGTGTTGATCCCAGATTTCTTACTGGTATTTACTACAAAAACAAATTCTGACATCCTCAAAATCCAGTCTTTCCTTTTGTTTTACTAAAATCACCCCCGAAATTTTGTTTTGAGGCTGTTTTATTCTGATGATGCATTTTTTTTGTGGTGGCTGTGGTTCTGAACAGTTGCCTCCACCTACTGTGGTCCAGGCATCCTGCATCTTCCCTCATGCAGCATTTCAGCTAAAGCACTCTTGTATTGAGAGGTGCAAAAGAAGATTTTTTGGGGAGCCTGAAGTACAGTTTCCGCTATGTGGCGCACAATAGGAAAACAGTTTATACACCCAAACGTTTTCTTACAATATAACTTCACAATAGCAGATAATACCTTTTATTTAACCACCCAATACACCTGGAAAAACTGGCAAGTTTTTGGTCAAACAAGGTTTGAACTCTATCAGTTAGTCTAATAAGTTTTTACTTCTCCCACCAACCTTGCCTGACTTACAGCCTTTGCCGCTGTAGCTGTGGCAGCAGCACAGTGTGACAGTCGCTGGCAATGTGAGACTGTGAGCACCAGATAGGGAATGCAGGAAACGCACCTGTCCTCTCTGCCTGGGTAAGCAACAGCTGATGTTGAAATACAGGAACCCAGCATACCACACCCTGCATAAACCCATTCTGGACTGCACAATAATGCATGTAATTTCTGTGCAGTTATATATCTCCAGCTGTGGTTTTCAGCCTTTTTCAGTATCTTTATTGCCTTCCTGTTTACTTAGGTTAAACCTTGCAACAGGGTTTGCTTTTGTAAGTTAAATCCTTTAGACCTCTCTGTGGACGGCACAGTTGAAATACAAGGCCTAAAGGAACAAAATTACTTTAAATAGAAAAACTTCCTTCCTGACTGATGGATTCAATTTCATAAAAATATACATAAAAATATCCAAAGGTTTTACTGTTGCATGAAATTCAGGAGGTTTGTCCTTGGTGCTCCTAATACCTAGAGAGGCCACTTTCATTGGCACATTCGAGGTACATTTCATTGGCACATTCCTGTCACTGTGACACAAACCTGCTGCAGCAGCTGCCTTATGCCAGCTTTGCATAATCCCGGAGACAAAGCGAGCAGGTAGGCACCAGCAGATCTGCCTCACCATGCACAAAGAGCGAGCAGATACAACACCGAAGGCAGAGGAGACACCATCCACCTCATTTGCTATCAGACTGATTTACCTTAAAACTGGCCCAAATGACCGGACTGCTCAGCTGTACCAGCAAGAGAGACACGTTTCCCTAAAGCACTTAGACATCCCGCTCTGATAAGACTTGGATGCTAGAAAAGGATCCAGGAGCAGCCAGCATCTTCTCCCATCTCCCTTTCTGTGCCTCCAGCACAGGTAAACCCAGTCAGTCACCAAGCTTTACATAGTTAAGGAAGTTGGGTACCTAATTTCTCTTAGGCTATGGACAATTAATTCCCCTGTGGCTCTTCTGAAAAGAAAATCAGATCTAAACAAAGGATAAGTATAGGCATTTAATTATTGTATGTTTTTAAAGTGATTTAGTTGATTATACTTCATAACGAGAGAAGGATGATGATATACTGGCATTTCAACCTGGCTATGAGCTCATTGGGGAATGACATGAACAGCAGACATCATATTGCTTTCCCCACAGTAAATCAGAACTTAATTGCAGTGAGGTCTTTTTAACACCTTAGAATAAAATTTTTGTGCAGACCCAGAGTTCTCCTAGTTGTTTAGAATGTAAGGCTAATAACTGCCATACACAAACTTTTTGCTTAGCTGCTGAAATATATCCAAGTGAAATTGTTCAAAGGGATAGCAAAACATGTAAATGAAGTAAAATAATGTTGTTTTGGTTTGACTTAAAGACAAAAAGCAGGCAATCCTAAACTTTTTTCCTTTGAAACTGCTTTTACCTTCCCTTTTAAGTTATGTGCTGACACCAAATCTTGCTAAATTTTATTTTAAACACAAACATTAAGTCACTCCCTGCCCTTTTCTCAAACCAACCCAACCCAGCTTCTGCAAGTCTCAGGTTGGTCCTAGTGGTTGGTTCCACAGGAAGATGTCCTGGAGGCCTGTGGTGAAAGCTGGTAGTTTCTTCCAGCAAGACAACAAAAACTGCTCCACATCGTCTAAGTTTGGAACCGTTCCTAGACCAGACTTCTCTAGTCTCCTCAGGTAATGCCACCTGTGAGATAATTCTGCTATTCGTCTGCTTGCCTTCCTGCTGTCAAATATAGATGAAATGCGACAGAGAAGCAGCAAAACTCAAAGACTTTTCACTCTTTACAGCGTCCTTGAACACAGACAGGTGGAGAGACCCAGCGAGTGTGTGTCACCATGGGGAGGGCAGCTCCCCAGGCTTGGTGTGACCGTCCCCACGGGTGTGAGCAGGGAGCGGGCTCAGCCCGTCTGCCCCTTGCCGCAGCACTGGCCCTTCCTTCCCCTCCCAGCTCTCACTGCAAGCCCAGACATGGTGGCCATGCTGCTGCCAGCCCCACACCCACAAACCCGGGGCCATTTGCTGCCTACTTTCCAGCCACACTGGTAAAATAATGGCAGCACTCCTATATGCATTTATATACACCGTTTGAAATTACCTGGTTTGTATTTCTCTTTATGCGCTGTGTGCTCCTCTGCGCGGTCGTTGGAAAGCTCTGAAGGGAAGAAAATGAGCTCATCAGAAGCCAGAAGAGTTCACGTTTGTAGTCTGAGTAGTTAAAGCAAACAAATCTTCCTCTGCGCAGAAAATAGGGGGATTGCCACTAGGATTTTATAGAAAAAAAGATATTTAAAAGATGTGGAAGTCCAGTCAGGAAGACATGGAGGTTATAGGTAAGTCCTTTGCTTTGCCCCCACAGCACCACGACCCCTTGTCAGTGTCTTGATGCCTCGGGGAGCAATGAACAACCAGCCATGTACCAGGAGCCAGGACACAACCCCGAAATGCCCTCAGTCTCAGTCACAAGAAGCTCCCGAACCCCTCCCTGGTGCTCACCTGAGGGCTGTGCGGTGGGTCGGGATCCCAGGGGAGGGTGTGCACAGCGCTGGCCCCGGCACGCCATGGTGGGCGGGCAGGCGTTGGGGCTGGCGCTGGGGCCTCACGTGGCCTCCCCTGACTCACAGCGAGAGTGGCAGTGGCTCTGCGTCGTCCTCTGGCCACCCTCGATCCCGCTCCAGGCATGACAGGAGGAGCTGTGTGTGTTTTCTGTGTCCCTGAGCTCTGGGGAAGGCTGAGGGCCGATCCCACCGGCGTGGGGATGAGGAGCTGGGCGGCTTCCCGGCCTGCCTCAAGCACAGATGGGCCTCAGCGGCCCAGACCAGCCAGGACCCCCCAGCCCTCCCCGTGGCTGCTCCAGCACAGCCCCTGCTTGCGCTGGAGGCCCAGGCCCACTTGTTTGGGCTCTCTGGGACACTAAGGGGAAGTCAGGGGCACAGGGATCCCTCTCTGAGGGGAAAAGACCTGAGCTCCCATAGTGCCGAGTGGGGAGGCTGTGATGGCGGTCTGAAGGTCCAGGCATGCTGCCCTCCTGCCCGGAGTGTACCCAGGCTCGGGGAGGGAGGCACAGCAGGGAAGGCCTGTGTAGCGAGCAAGGAGACAGGTAGTTTTTGTACCACACTCTCAACAGGAAGGGGATATTGCCAGCACAGAGGGTCAGGTCCAGCCTCCCGGGCTGTGGGCCTGAGAAGGGCCCCCGCCATGGTCCCTGAGGTAGGCCCACTGCCCACCTACCTGTGCTGCAGGGCTGCGGTGTCCTGTGGTGGAGCAGCTGGGCGCCGACAGCGAAGGGAAACCATCCATCACGCCTGCCTCCAGCAATCGGAGAGGGTGCTGCAAACACAAAGCCAGAGCCATCTCTGGGTTATCGACGTGCTCACCAAGGCACAACAGACTGAAACATGTTCAAAATCCTCCTCTGCTGTTTGCTCTGCACATGAAAGTGTTAAGGCTCCTGCATAGGTAAGAGGCACAGCTACCCCTCTGGGGAAAAGGACTTCATACCACACTGAACAGGTGATAAGCTTGAAAACTGCACAATCTCCTGCAGGTGCTTGGCTGAATGAGGTGGAGCAGCCTGTGCTGATTGCCAGGAGCCAGCCAGGCTGTGAGGAGCAGTGCTGGCCATTTACTTCCAGGAGGTCCACCCTGCTTGGGCCAGCCCTCAGCCCCCTGGGCATGCTCAACTCCCATGAACTTCCCCCCAAGCTTATCTGCTTAGTATCAGCCAGGAATCCCAATACCTATGTTAGTTGAGGCAAAGAAAATACTAGTAAGGAAACTAAGCAAACTTGCCCTGCCTAGCATTTGCTTTCATTATGACCAGGGCTCTCTCCAGTCTCATCATGCATTTCCACTTTTGCCAGGTACAAAACTTCTCTGGATTTCATAGCTGCAAGTTAGATTTTTATCGAATTAGGTGTGCTTTTCCAGCAACACATATAATAAGTGAGTGGGTGCAAATCCTCCATTTGTTACACAGTCAAGTGTCATTCGCAGTGCATTGTCTGCTCTTAGAAAGCAACAGGGAGCAGCCTGGGATGGATCCAGCCTCCAGTCCCCAATTACCCTGAGGGAATGGTGGTAAACTGGGGGGTTTCTCTTTGCCCTTTCACAGCAATTGGGTTTGGTATCTGTAACTCTTATTAATGGCCTCTTGAGTTCTGGTAACAGGAAATATCAGAAATCAGGATGGACAGTGCTTCAAGACAAAGGTCCTTCAGGTCCTTGAGCTGTCCACAGGCAACTTCGCACATGCTAGCGACCGCTTGTACGTCCTCACTGCCTAGCTGTGCTCTGCCTCTCTGTATGGGCTGCTACACGCTCTTGGCCACTCAGGGTACCAATTTACTTTGATTACGGGTTTAATGCTCACTCTTCTAGCAGGAGGAAGAGATACAAACTGTTTCCTTGTAATCCTCACTGCCTTTCTTAGACTAACCTGAAACAAAGCATCCCTCTGTTTGGCTTTGTTTGTCCTTTAGCTGCGGTAAACTCTCTGGTGATCTCCTCTGAGCCCTTCTCATCCTCCTCTGATGCATGTAACTTCTTCAGCACAACATTACACTGAAGCCACCTCAGGGTTTTCTGTTTGGGGGAGCTGCTCCTTCACCAGCAGGCAGTGGTTTCTGACCCAGTCAGCCTTCAGCAGAAGGCAACAAGAGAGTAGGAAAGGGGGAGGCAGACCTCTCCTGTGCAGGAGAGCAGAAAAAGGAAGCCCAGCTCAGCACCTAACAAACACCAGCTACACTGGTGCTTCTCACTACAGCTGCCCTGGGTAGATAATTAAGCCTTTCTTATGCTAGTCTCTTGCCTTTGGCCCTTAGTATTGTCACCTAAGGAAGCACTGCAGCTCCCATGGCCTCCTGAGCTCCTTCTAGGCCTGCTCAGAGGTAACGCAACCTTTCAGTTGCTGGGACAAAATACAGTTCTGGGTTTGGCTTCATTTCAGTAGGATTTGTGTTACATCCTGGTGTAAGAGTTCCTTTTCCTCGGCAAACATTGCCTCTGGCTAAGCATGATGTTTGGTCACTTGAAAACATGTGTGAAGAGCAATAGGAGACTGCTAGGGACATTCCAACAGCACAGTGTGTCTATCGATTATACGAGGTGTGGTCATGTTAAGTCATTTATTAAATTAAGCAAACGGTTTCACCCTGGTGCAGTTGGTACCCGAGAAGGCGGTGTGCAGAGTGGGTTGTGTACCCTTCTTCTGCTCTCATCCCTTCTTCAGGTACTGATGCTTTTGGAGTGACTGGGATGCAGATAGAGAAGGCAATTTATACTTCCTGTAGTAGGCGTGCATTGATTTTCTTCTTTTCCAGTTGTTTTCTTTTGTTTGTTTGCTTGAGGTTGGTTGGTTTTTTTTTGAAGCAGGCCGTTCCACTAGTTTTCCACTATTGCCTATTAAGTGCCTTGTCTCACCTACCCCGACATATTTAATTACATGTAATGTTGAACACTTAAAGCAGCTAATACTCTGCATCTACTTCTGCTGGGAGGCTATTATCTAATTCATTAGAATGCTGTATCATGTATTACATGTGTTTATTTTGCCCTTATTTGGGAACTATCCGCTGAGAGAGTTAGGAGAAGGGTGATTTATTCTTTGTATGCTGTGAAAATTGCTTCCAGGAGAGGTTTAGAGACACGAGGCACATGCTGAGCAGCTTGTATGCCTGACACTAATTGGGTCCGGGGTGTGTGCACGCAGGTTTGTCACACAGGCAGGTTGCATGAGAAATGTAGAAATACTCCTAAGCGAGAGTAGGAGGAGCCCAGTGGTGGTACATATTCAGAGTAGTAATTGCTCATTTAGTCATCACATTTCTGACAGATTAAAACACTCCCATGACACTTCTTGCCCTACCCTGACTTTTATCCATGGGGTTGGTTAAATTAGTCCCTTCTGTGTATTTACCTATCTGCTGCTTTTTTTTTCCTCTAAATAAAGTCTGCTTAAACAATTGTGAGACTGTAAAGTACGAGTAACTGAGGAAGGATTACACTTCACTGTCAGCTGCATTCTGCAGGCTACAGCTAGTTTACAGGTACTTTTCTGTTTTTAAACTCTCCACACCTTTGAGAGAGAGAAGAGAAAACAACAAGTAATAGTACAGCCACTGCCCTGACCCTCCAGACTGTCACTGAATACCCTCCTATGCTGGGAGATGATGAGAAAGCAGCTGTTCACCTTTGGCTGAGCCAGGAGGAAGCTGAGGTTTAGCCGTGAAAGTTTTGACAGAATCCTAAGGGAAAGTGGATCACGCTGTACCTTGCTGAGATCTTCTGGAGATCTTTTTTTTCTCATTCTTTATTCTTCTGTGGAATTACTTGCCATAATAACTAATTCATTACATTAATATTTCAAACTAATGCAGTAAATTTTTTGCTAAAGCCTGTTAAATTTAAGAACATAATTTTTATGTAGAAACATGAGTTTCTTGTTCTATACAGGTTTTTCAACACCTCTCCTAAACCCCATCAAGAACCAAGCAGAACACTATGCTCACCCCTATGCATGTTTTTGCTTATTGTTTCCTTAAGCTTTTACTTCTAGTCAAAATTATGCTTTCTTCAAATTCATTAGAAGCTTTCTAATCTGATGTGTTGTAGAAAGTGGATAAAGGTGCTATAGCTATAGTCTTATAGTAAAATTTTAATATTTAATTACATTAAAAATCTCCAGTTTCTAATCACGACTGAGACAGTGGCTATAGAGGCTGAAGATACACAAGATGAAGTTAATGTGTGTTGCAGACCCTATTGACAGACTCCAGAGAAATGTTCTTTGTTTCTCATTATTACCAGTGACAATATTGCTACTAGCAGGCTCCCCTGCAGATTCTTGTGTCTCACAATTTTTCACCATTTTGGCTGGGTGTTACGGAGATGTTAAGCAGCTCTCCTGTGCCTTTGTTGGCAAGTCGAGTGTGTACAGACTTTGAAATAAATGAGCATCAGATTTTGCTACAGCAGGTCCAGATCTGTGTGGAGCAGCTACTGAGCCACCAGCAGCTCTGTTATGCCAGAGTGCGCATTGCTTAGCTGTGTCGCAGGCATACGGACCTGACCCTTACTATTTTGTGACGCTCAGAAGGTGGCTGTGTCTCTTCTTAGCAAACGCCGCTCCCAATTTGGCAAAGGCCAAATGCTCCGTGTTTCTGCAGCTCCCCAGAAGGTATTCCTTTTTTCCCTCTGCAAGTGATCGTTTCAACATCCACCCTCTTGTGGGGTCAGAAGTTAGGGAAAAAGCCACCAGCCCGTCACCATTGCTGAACTCCCTGAAAGTCCTTCAGCATGGGCTGAAGCTCTTGTGCAGAAAGGCTGACATCGTGCGGTCTTGTCCCTGGCCATGGGGACAGGGTGCAGGAGGCTCTTGCCAGCAGCCTTGCTCCCACCCTGCCCTCCATATCCCTCTCCAGGGGTGATTTTTAGTTTTACTTGGCTCTGCTGATGCAGGCATTGGGTGTCGCAGCCCACTGCAGGGGCTGTGACTGCAGCCTGCCAGAACAAGCCCTTCCCAGCCACGGCGGGCTCCTTTGCTGCTGGGCTAGAAAAGGAGAAGCTCTGGCTTTTCTGGCTTGCAGTACATGATGGGGATAAAGCATAACTGAAGGCCAGCTCAGACTACTGACTTGCAAAGCAAAAATGTTGTTTCACAGCTCAGACTTCTTGTGGAAATGTGCTGAGTTTCTTAGCACAGAAACACAGCCGCTTAAATGGCAGTCTCTCTTAAAGGCCAGAGACACAAAGGTGGCAGCGCTACTAGATTTGAGTTTCTCCTTCTCTTGTACTTGAAGCTTTTGCCTGAAATGCAAACCCCATCTGGTTTGGCAAGGAGGGAAAGTGGACCTGGGTCTGGCACTTGCTGTATGAGCTATTCCTTTCCTTGACCAGTCTCTAAAACAAAAGTGTCCTGTATTTTTGGAGCTTGGGGTTTTGGATCAGGAGACACGGTGGTATTAGCGTGTGATCATACAGGAAAGGAGTAACTGCTGTAGCAAAGCAGATTCATGGATTGTTTAATCTCATTGTTTTAAGAGTTTCTCCTAGCTGAGGGATGGGTGGTACTAATGTAGGTTGGGTGGAGGAGGAGAGCTGAGCTCTTCCAATCCAGTTCCGGCACTCATCACTAAATATAGAGCTGGTACCGATGCAGCACTTCTGGGTTGGCTGTGAAATGTCTGGCATGCACTGGCGTGGATTATTTTAAAAATGTTTTCATATTTATAATAGTAGCTTTTGTAGCTGAGCTTTAGCAAACAAAAGAGGGGAGCCCAGGAAACCTGAACCTGGCTCCAGTCCACTACTGGGCAGCGAGGCACCATCCAGCTGCCTTGCCGTGCATTGGATGAGCCTGGATCTTGAGGCTTGCCACTGACAAGCCACCAATTTTGATAAGGTTCTCCTACTTTTCAAGTGGGGAAACACTTGAGAGGTCTGATTTGGCAGCTGTAGTCTCAGGGACATCCCCTAACTAGCAATGGAGGCTGTTGGGGATGTTTGCGCCCTGAAGAGAGCTTGCACTGCGTGCACGCATTTATCTCCCTTCATTTGCATTTCCTTTTTAATTCCTAGAGAAACAGAAGCCAAGAGTGCCGAGGATTCCGTAATTTGACATTAGACACCTACAATGCAGATTCCTACATTCAGCACGGTTGTTTCATCCCTCTTTTGTGCTCACCGGGGCCCACCTAGGGTGCAAACCTTATGATTGCTTCATGTGTCTGTCTCAGGGGGGCAACCACTGTCTTATAGTAAAAGCCTACCAGTCTTTGTGCAGGCACACCAGCTAACTAGCTCAGGTGTCTAAAGTTAGGTCACCTGAATGCTATCAACAAGTCTGTGACAAATAGGGGAAAAAAAAGGGCCTCCTGTTCTCTCAACAGCTGGATTGCATCAAACCAAAGGTCAGTCTCGCCTGTGCGTGAAGTCCAAGATGGCACATGAGAGCAAGGCAAGCATGGGATAATTCCCCTGTGTGCTCTCCCATGCCCCTGCGACTTACAGCACCAATTTTGTGAGCAGTGGAGGGGCCTGGTGACTTCTTGGCTGGCTCCTTGCAGCTCTCCACTTTTTCCAGGCCATGTGCAACACTCCTAGAGGAGAGGATGGACCAACATACAGCCCCTCAGGGCTGCAGAGCTCTCACACACACAGAGGAAGCCCTCGCTAAAGCACTGGAGGGAAAGACCATCATGCATGCTTCCCAGGGAGAACCATTAAAACCCTCTTCCCCTCAACACTTTTACACCTTGTTGACACAGGCCTCACAAAGAATAATAGGTCCAGCTTTCCTTTGGTCTAAAAAGCCACATGCTTACTGTTGTACCTCCCGCCCCCAAACCGCCTTACCTGTATTAATGAACGGCCTTGGTCGTAAATTCTGTTGCTTCCCTGTCCTGTGAACAGTGGCCACGGCCTTAGCAGCACAGCTGAACTCCCACAAATGCCTCAGCCAGCCTTTCAACACACTGTTCAAGCAGTGGGGTGGCCACCACTTCGTTACTCCCAAGGCAATAAAAGCCTTGATCAGGGAGTGTCTTAGGAGGCTCAGCTCCCAGATGTGGAGATACTTTGCAGCACCTGCAACTGGTGAGATGACCCACCAAGGACCCATTAATTGGTGAGGAACTTTGTTTTGCCTCCAGTACATTTGCTTGTCAGGCTTGTGTCCCTGAAGACATTCTTGATGGCTTCCCTCTTTTCCTGGGTATCCCATTTGAGGAGGTCCATGGCCAGATACTGCTGCTGCAATAAATGTTCCCTCACTCCATGGACCCATACCAGCCTGTGTGACCAGCCAGGTTGGGCTCCCATCACTGCCTCCAGCACCAAGCGTTGGTCAGGCTGGTGTCGCTGCTGGTTGCTGGCTATGGCCATGGGCTCCTTCAGACCCTGAGGTCCCCGCTGCTGGTTGGAGGAGCCCTGTGCCTGGCTCCTGCCTGCCAACACCATGGGCATCCATGGCTGCGTCCAGGAGTGGATCTCCGCCAGTGCTGGTGCCTCACGGGGTTTGCTGTTGGTACCACCTGGACACTTGTATGACAGCTCTGTCCCTCTTTATTTGGAGAAAAAGGGCTGATCCATGAAGCTGTTGGTTTTATCAGCACACCCCAAGCCCTACCCTGGTGGGGTTGCCTTCAGTCCTCGCCATAGGGCCAGACCAGCGGGTCCTGAGGGCGGGGAGGCCGTTGGGGTGGGGGGGTGCTGGGCTGGTTCAACATGGGTGGCTGGGGACGGTCTGAGGGGGCGCCGGGGGCCATAAGAGGGCGAGAGCAGTGGCTGCTGGCATTGGGTCTGGCTCTGTGGGGTGCCAGGGTAACCGCAGGTTCCCAGCTGGGCTCCTGAGGCTGCAGAGAGGAGCCTGTGGAGAGAGGAGGCTGCTGAGGCCCTCAGCTGCAGATGGGACACACAGGGACTCTAATCCACAGCCCCGTCCAGAGAGGGCAAAGCTTACCACCATGGGCTGAGCTGCTGGAACAACTTGGCTGAGGTGGACACCTGCACCTCATGGCACCACGGAGCAGGGGCATTCCTCCAGGCAGGCTCACTAATCAGGAGCGAGCGTTCTAGGGCAGTCTCATCCCCCGCTCTTTCTCATCCTGACCTTGCTTGGCATATGCCTGTCGCCGCTTGGGGCTGCTCTTGTCCAGGCAGGGCCAGTTTGAGCTAACACTGACCCCAGACAGAGTGGGCTCCTGAGAAGGTGGCCCAGGAATTAAGAGGCAAATTAAAGCATCTGCCAGCAGCAGAAACCTCAGCAAAGTTTTTTGGACAACCACTAACTTGCCACTCCACAACAGGCTGACTAGAAATGCTTCCTGGCTACAAGCAGCCACCTAAGGAAGCAGTGGGGGGTGAAAAATCAATGACTCACTGTTTTCTCTTCCTCCGCTGATGGACTATGACACAGCACAACAGTGCTGCAAATAGCAGGGAAACCATGAGTGCTGCTGTGGTTATCATACAGCGCCCTCGCACGTCTTCAGGGCAGACAACACTGAAGTAAACACTTGTGGTCTTCTGGGGGTTGGAAACAGTTGTGGATCTCCCACGGACCGCATCTAGAGGAGCAATTTAGGATGTTAGTCCATCCTGTGCACCACTGGTAAGCTTGCAGCACGTTTGATACAGCCAGGATGTCCTCCCATTTCCCCCAGTGCTGGTGCCTGGAGGCACGCTCCCACCCTTTGGGACAGGTTGTCCCACCGAACAAAACTCAGAAGGCCAGAAGGAGAGCATGTGGGGGAACGCAGCTGCCTGACCAGTTGTTCCTTTGAGGGACACAGACAAAGCCCATCCCTGCAGCAGGGAGTGCCATTCTGTCACAGGAGTGATACACTTCACTCATAAGAGAGAAGCAGCACTATATTTATTGATATAAAACAACAATTTAACGACGTTTGATAGTAAATGTGACAGTGGTTTAACAAGATTCGATTGCAAGGTGTACTTGGTTATTTACTGCATGGAGGACAGGGTCAGACAAAACTGTCAGGGAGACCCTCCCGTTGAGTCCTGAGATTCAGAAAGGACCCCCTGGCTTTCTAACCTCCTCCTCAGAGGAGTCTGGGTGTGGCTGGATCCAATGCTCATCGCAGACTTGATGAACAGTTTATGTCTAAAGGATTATATATGCACAATCAATCCTTTACATCACCTAGCTAAGATTTCAAAGTTAGCATGCTATTAGTCACTTACTGAGGATCTGTTGCCGCAAGAAATCTCTTAATCTCGAGAAGTAACCTTGAGAGGCGTCCCTAACTCAAGGGAAGATCCTGGTGTGCAGCCTGCTGCCCTTCAGGAGAGCTCAATGGGCTCTTCTGGGCTATCCACTATTTATGGAGTAAGACAGTCATCTGCACACCAGCGAGGCATCTAGGTAGGTCCCTGTTGCAGACAGCCTTTGTCTACTATGCTGCCATTCGTTCCCCAAAGTCCAGCGTAAGCTGGGTGCAGCCATCACCACCCCTACTGTTGGGGGGAAAGGAGCACACCGCCTCACCACCCTGACTCTCCCTCCCCTCGGGCCAGCTCCTACACCTCTTGTAGGCTTTGACAGCACTGCCAAAAAGCAGAGACAACAGGTAAAGCCTCAGCACGGCTCAGGCACAGACGACAGGGAGGTTCCCTCTAAGCTCCTGCCCAGTCTGGAAGTCAGGGCCTCAGCTGATGGGAGGGATCCTGCTTTGTGCTGCTCTCGTGCCGTGGGCCTCTAAGGACTCACAGCAAGCTCTGGGATGCAGCTACAATGGGAGGTACATTCATGCAAGAGTCACATTTCCCATCATCTGTGGAATGCGATCCAGACACCTCGAACCCAAAAGACTTTCAGCTTTGGCTGCTGACGTGATGTGCAAGAACGGGCACTGGGTGGGAAGTCTGCTGACACACAGCGATCCTCATAGGATAGGTGACACCAGCTGACCATGGGACAGCAATTACCTAGCATGCCAGTGGCTCGCATCACCTCCCTTTCTTCAGCATGGACTGGCAGTGAGTCGTTGCTTCCTTCTGGAAACACCTCCTTTTTCATAGCCTCTTGGTCTGTCTCTTGAGAAAGAAAACGGGACAATTGGATCAGATGGAACAATTCACCATCAGGGAGATGGCATCTTCAGGAGACAAGACTTCTCAAAGACAATGATAAAGTTTAGAAAAAAATGCATGGGCTTTTGGGGCTGTGCCTAGTCACTACTCCAAACAACAGCCACACCTGACCTGCTGGGAGACCAGGAAATTGCACATCATTTTCTGGTTTGCATTGCACATAGTGCATTTTTGGCAAACTGTAAGGTTACACTACGTGCCTTCCTTCCAAGAGGATGGGAAGAAGCTGCAGCCAGGCCAGCCGGGGGAGTGGCCCTTCCAAGAAGGGCTCCTCCACAAGGCCCTCCTGCCCTGCCCTGTAAACATCAGCAACAGTCACATTCAGCCCATCCCAGCTACCAGGAAACAGACAGGAAATTGAGCACCACCAAAACGAGCACCGAAAACGCCTGCAGAATCAGCATGTCCACCTGACTTCCAGCACTAGGAAAAGGCAACCAGCATTGCCTGGGATCTCGCTCCCCTGCAACTGGCCCAGTGGGCAAGCAGGGCTGCATGTGAGCTTAACACAAGTTCAGCATATGCCAGGCCCTCAAATCTGTGTACTAACATCTGCACAAATCAGCTCTGAGCCATAATGGTAAAATTGGGGCAGCGGCTGCCCCTGGCATTTGGCTTGAGCCACAACTGGCAGCAGAGGCTCCGTGCCATCTCTGTGTCTCACCAGCACCTGCAAGGCGTGAAACCCAGCATCGCTGATGCAAGGCTCTGACCAATCCCTTCCTGCTGCGCCGGCCACAGCATGTCCAGATATCTATCTAAAACCTCCAGTTGCCAAGTCTGACAGCTAACGCAGAGTGAAATATACCCACCCTGTCCTCTCTCCAGTTCCTTCAGAATTTCCCCAAGGACTTCAGTTGCCTTTGGGGACTTTTTTCCTCCATCGGCCTGAAACTTTGCCCCTGGAGGCCCTTAACAAAAAATATTCAGTTCAATTTTGCATGAATAAAATACAGAAAAACAGTGCATAGCCTGTGAGGTAGCAGAGAAAGACTACTCACCCCTGCGACCCCAGCCGGGCTCTAGTGCAGGATGCAGCCGAGGAGCTGGAAAAGCCTTCTCTACAGGCACATCTGTAGCTAAACAAGTGATAGGGCAAGAGGAAATGCTTCACGTTGCATCAGGGGAGGTTTAGGTTGGATATTAGGAAAAATGTCTTTGCAGAAAGGGTTATTAAACATTGGAACAGGCTGCCCAGGGAAGTGGTGGAATCATCATCCCTGGAGGTATTTAAAAGATGGTTAGACGTGGTGCTGAGGGACATGGTTTAGTGGTGGACTTGGCAGTGTTGGGTTGATGGTTGGACTTGATCTCAAAGGTCCCTTCCAACCTAGACGATTCTTTGGTTCTATGATTCCAAACACCCAGCAGAAGCCTCTGTCACCTATTGTGATCTACATCGGCAGAAGGGAATCGCAGAAGCGGTAAGGGGATCATGCAAGGGGAGGGCACACATGTGCAGGTCTCTGTCCTCACACCTCCAGAGGCGCCTGGCTGCCTGACCTTTGGGCTTTGAGCTGGCAGCTCTTAAAGAGGGAGGAAAAAGCCATGACGTACCCATGCCATCTCCCGCAGCCTAGAAGCCAGCTGGGAAGCTGCATCACCTTCACCTACAGGCACAGCTGCAAACAAGCACAGGACAGAACAGCTCCCGTGACACAGTTCAAGATACTTCTTCAGATCAGAGTGGCAGAGAGTGCAATCCAAAGAGGGGATTACTCCATGGCACTCATCTCTCTCTTCCACTCAGGAGCATGGTGCAAAGAGTTACCCAGTGCCTGTAGCGGCACTGTGCTGAGACAAAACAAATCACGCGCAGAGCTGCCGTGATGAAGGACTCCCTGGAGCTCACACCAGCTCTAAACTCAACCCCAACAAGCCCGCTGTCTTGTCAGCCAGCACCCTGAGCAGCTCAGGCTCTGAGGAGCCAGCAAAGATGGCTTCATAAGGCAAAGCACCCTGGGGCACATCACTGAGCCCAACCCGTTGCCTCTTTGCTCTTATCCATGTCTGTGCATGTCTGTCACAGAAAGAAGATTAAAAGGTAAATGCTTCTTCCTCCCCCTGACTTACGTGTGAGATTGCTCTAAGGCTGGAGGACAGGAATAGGCGAAGAAGTTGAGAAGCTGTTGACCTTGAGAGGATCTTAAAGAAAATTGCACATGAATAAGCTCTTGCCACTTTGTCAATGTTTATTCCTTCAAGGAAAGGGACATTGACAACTTACCTCCAGGGTGCCCCAAGGGCTCCAAACCAACATCCAGCCGAGAAGCTGGATAATCATTGCTACCACCCTCATCTAGAAGCAAGCACAAATGAGAAATGTTTCCTTTGTATGTTGGGATCCACTGCTGCCTCAGTGAACTGCAGGGACTCAAAGTGGGTCAGGTAATGATGCGGGAGCTAGACTTAGGTCAAGCTTGCCAAAGCTGCAGAGAGGCCTGGGGACCTCTTGTCTGGCACCTGGCAGCTCTCCAAACACTCTTTTCAGGCCATGCGCAATGCCTCCCGAGGAGCGGATGAACCAACATATGGCCCTCCCCGCCCCCCTGGCTTTGGGCTTTCTTACCAGGAGAGCTCTCATGCACACAGAGAAAACCCTTGTTAAAGCACTTGAGGGAAAAAACATCATCCAGGCCTCCTGGGGAGAAGAGCCTGCTGGCTCGTGAAAGGCTGCACCAGTGCTGCTCGCTTACCTCCTCCCCATGCTTGCAATGGAGCAGTCCAGCCAACCCTGGCATGCAGGGCCACCAGGAGGAAGAAGACAAGGTGGAGGTGTTGGATGAGGACCACGGTCCCGTGCGCTCGCACCATGCTGCTGCTGCAGTTGGGGCTGGGGGCTGAGCAATCAGTTCTTGTAGCCAGCACAGCACTACAGGTCTCTCTGACCTCACAGACGTGTTGGGACCTCAAAGACCCACTGTGACCTCAGGCCATGCCGAGGCTGTGTGGAAACAGTTCTTGGGGCACTTGTGGAGAGCCACCGCAGCACAGCTAGGGGAGCCACGCGCCCCGGGAGGGGAGCACATCCCATCGGGCAGTTCCGTCGAAGGGCTGGGACACAGTCCCACCTGGGGCTGAGCCCACAGCTCTGCCCTGTTTTCTGGGCACTGTCACAGGGGCAGTGAGGAGCTCACAGTCCCCCTGAACAACAGGAATCAACACAAGGGATTTTGGGGCCAGTGAGAAACAGGCAGCCCAACCACCTAAGACCGAAGGAGCTCTCCCTTGTTGCAGCTGCCTTGGTGTGACGTGTACAGCCTCAGCCTGTTTGTGCACCGGTTAGCACACAGTCAGCGACCCGAGAATCACTTTTCTGGCCAGTTAATGAACAAACAAGGGACTGGCTGGGGGTGGGAGAAAGGCCTGGCACATTCCCTTGGCTTTTGCATGATTCTTCTGTTTGGGCAGGCTAAATCAATTGAAGGTGTTCACCAGGATGTATCGCTTTATGCGGAATTACTGGTCTCCTCAGGTGTTACCAACAGCTCCTGAGGCCCAAAAGCAAAGGATTTCAGTCTCAAGACAAGTGCAAGATCCCCTCCTTAATTGCTGTGGCTCTGCATGAGGGAGGGGGTTGACAGCCCCCGGGGCAACAGCTGCTGGTCCTTCCAATTCAGCAGAAATAAGAGTTTTCCACAGGGAGGGTTGTGGACTGGCTGCCAAGACCCATGGCCATGTGTTTTCCCCACCACCATCAGAAAGATGGATAGTGCCTCCCCAACACAAAGCACAAGTCCATAAGGGACAGGCAATATTTGGCCCCGCAGTACCTAACAATATTCCTGGACCTCATGGTAACGGCAGGGCTTCAGCTGGGGCAAGGTGGACCTAGGTCTTCTCCTCTCCCTCAACACTGTTTTCTCCTGTCTCACCGGCTGCTTGATGAACAGTAACAGCACGAGGAGAACGTTTTCCAAATCCTGATCAGAAACATGCCAGTTTTTAGTCAGTTTCAACTGTCACTTATTCCATTCCTGGTGGTAAATTTCAAGAATGCGTGTTTCATCACATCTATATTCATGTCAGTGCAATTCTGTTGTTATTAATACAAAAATATTTGCCCTGCTCCCAAATGGCTGCAAAGGAGCAAGGGGAAGGTGTGGGGTGCCGGGATCTGAGGAAGGGACTGCTGGCTGCTAGAGAAGTGGGCAGCAGTGAACTGCACCCAGCCGCTGGCCTGGCTGAGCCCACAAATCCTGCAGGAAGCACAGGGGGATAAATGTGGGACCTGAGGACACTCTACCCGCCTACCACCCTGACCAGCCTTCCAGGAGCAACCTGCAACAAAACCTGCTAAAAATCAGCGCCTCTCCTCTTCCTCATCCTCCCTGCTCCCTGGGGTCCCATCCCACCTCTATTCTTCTGGTCTCGCAGTAGGGCTGGAAGTGCCATGTGGAGGCAGAGCCACAGGCAGGGGACAGCATACGCTCCCTGGGAAGCACAGGGAGCCCAAGGGACCACTCCCTGCTCCAGCTGATCCTCCCTCTTGATACAGCCCTTTTCCACTTTTGAGCACACAGGCAATGGCAAGGGTTTTGATACTTAATCCTGACTTTTTATGGAATGGGTTTGGTTCTAGAACCCCTTCTGTGACCCTGTCAGCGAGGCCAGCTGAGACCTGGCCTCCCACCGCTTTCTCAGTGACATCCCTGCTGGGAGACAGCACAGCCAGGAAGCCAAGAAGCCAAAGAGGGGTAACAAGGCATGAGATGCGGGGTTACCTGTTGACACGAGAGCAACACAGGGACAGCCCTGCTGGGCTGAGGCTGGGCCAGCAGCTCAGCTGCACCAACAAAGCTCACTCGAGTGCACCATGGTGTGTCCTCCAGCTAAGGTGTGTCTACAAACCTGCCACTGGTCAGACCCTACAGTTGGCAGGACTCTTGAGTTTCATTTATCCATTGTTTCCCCAGCATGTTACTCTCAAAATTCTGCTCCAGGATATACCCAGTGAGAATCCTCCCCTCCCCAAAAGAGGGCTCTGTCAACTACTGGCTTCAAGTTTCTGTGATATGAAGTGAAAACATGCAAGGATGTGTCAGACTGCAGGGGGAGAGAGGGACAGTGAGGGGAAAGGTAAGCTGATGGTGTATCTATCCACCCTAAAGCTTTTATGTGCACTAGGACTAAGTCCCAGGTTCTCATGCTTTGCACAGTTCAGAGCAATATTGCTATCAGCTTTTTGGAAATTGCATACAAAAACCTCAGTGAATCTGGAGACTTTCCATACCCCCGTGACTTTCCCAGCCCACCAACCTGGCATGATCAGCAATCACAGGCGGGCAGGGCAGGGTAAATCTTCTCTTTGTGAGACAAAGTTAGGCGACTTCCACTGCTGTCAGTGCCTTGGCATCAGGATGCAAGCAGACACCATCTTCTGGAATCTTTGAAGTCCAGCTTTGCAAAGCCATTAGGGACAAAGTGCAGCTCTCCCTCAACAACTCAGCTGTGTCCTAACACACTCCTCTCTCGAGATCACCTCAGGTCACTGAATTATTATCAGGTTCAATCACCTGCAACATAAAGGGGATGAAGGTACATTTGACTTCAAAGCTGTTTCCTAAAATCAAAGCTCTGCTAGCGGTGGTACCTAGAGAGCCCAAAGGTTATTTACTAGAAGCTAGAATTATTTGAGAAGTCTGGTCCAATTCATTCATCTTAAAATAAGCACTTTGGATCAGACACTGCAACCTCAATGGGGTACACAAAGCTTGAATTCAAGCTCTGTTCCCTTCTGCTGACACCAGAAAAATGGTGATGCCAAACAGCATCACCTCGTCTCCCACCCAAGATCAAAATTCAGTACTACAACTCATTCCCAAACCTTGGAACTGTTAACTCAGATGAGGACTGCAGGGTTGCTCCGATGACTCCATGAGACCTGGCTGCCTGTCCAGCAGGCGCAAGCACTAACAGCCCACTGTTCACCATTTGAAAGTGTGAACCTTCTCAAGCTACAGATGTGGCTTAAGCTCTAATGAAACTGCTCCGTTCCGGCACCTTCGTAAGAGGCTTCAAAACAGCCTGCTTTCCAGTTCAGGCTCTGGGAAAAGGTCTCCGCTACCAATAACTAGAGCTGCAAGGGTGCCCAAGCACCCAGCCCTCTTGGGACAAGTATGTTTTGAGGACAGGGAGCACACTGTTATCTCCTGCTATGTTAAATGGGCAGTGAAGAGAACAGCACCACTAACACGGCATCTAAATCAATCTCCTGATTTAGAATACACAAATCCACTCCAGAAAAGTTTAATGTGGGTTCCTGGGGCATCATATTCTGAAAAAGACACAGTACAAGAAAAAAAAAAAAGGCAAGCAGAATTCCCCAGTCTTTAAAACAATCTGAATGCTTCCAACATATCAGAACTTTGTCTACTACAAGGCTGTACACCACCACAGCAGCTGCTGGAAGAAGCAGTACCAGCCTGAGGACCAGGGGGCTTCTTCACCTCCCAGAGATGGCCTGGAGTAAGCAGCACCCAAACCACAAAGCCTGCTCTAGGAAACTACTGAGACTCTCTGAAAGGGAAAGAAAAAGGGCAGAATTCTGTACCGCAGTGAGCTGCCCAGCATCCCTGCCGGGAGATGAACCAGACAGGCTGATCCTTCGGTGCCCAAGCTCTGTGAGAGCACGCATCCTGGGAGCAGCGGTACCCTCCAGAAGACAGATCCCTACACCAAAACTGCTTTGGCCACACTGACGGTGCAGCAACACCTACTTCTGTTAGAAACCCTGGGGTCAGAGGAAAAAGGGAGAACCATTGCAAAGCCCATCAGGAGAACAGGAAGGGATCCCAGAGAGACACAGCACACTGCTAGCTGGGAACAGGAACAAGCAATGGATCTCAAGTGAAGAGGTCAGCCCAGTACAGCCCCAGTCCCAGGGATGTCTGTGGCCTGTCCCCCATTCAGTCCTCGGGTGAAGGATCTTACGATAGTTTAGGCAGGGACCTCTAGTGGTCTCTAGCACACCCCACCTCCCACCCCTCAACATTCAAAGCAAGGCTAATTTCAAAGTCAGATCAAGCTGTTCAGGGCCTTGTCCAGACAACTATCAAGTTATCTCCAAGGTCAGAGATCTGAGGACTCCACTCCAGCACACAGATAATAACCAGTGCCTGGGCCAAGGCATGCTTTTGATGTACCTGGCCAAGAGAGCAACTGCCTCTGAGGAAAGAGGGAGGTGCTTTCGCACTACCTACTCATCTTGTATGACAGCACCATCTCTCATCATTTGATATCACCCCTGAGCGGAAGTACCGTGATTCATTGCTGTTGCACTCCACTGTAAGTTCTGCGGGGTTGCTACAAAGCACTTATTTCCACTGTGACTACGCAGCAGAAGTGGCCAAGCCTCCCAGATGTGCAGCCAACCTGAGAGTAAAGCATAACTGGCTAGGTGACCTGAGGGAAAGGCTGGAGGAGACTTATCCAAACAATGGAAAACACAGAGCTTCCTACAGAGAACAAAACTGTAAGCTTGGAGGATGACCTACATTGAAGAGCAACTATCTGATGTCAGACCTGCCAGCCTCAAAAATATAAATAACTTTAAGTTACCCAGGTGCCCAGTAAACACTGTAGACATCACATTGCCATCATGAAACAGACAGCTTTCAGTTGGAGAATAATATACTGAGACATTTCAAGCCTGCTGGGAACCAAGTCAACCTTTACTGAGAACAACTCCATAAACTCCCCAATAAATGCTAAATATGAGCCGTGAGTCTGCAGCTCTAGATGCCCACTGAAAAACTGTGATAAATAAAGGAGTGGTGGGAAGGGAAGAGAGATTTCCTTCTCCTTGCCACCTGCCTCCCTAGACAGGAGGATAAGCACCTCTTTCTAGGTGCCACCAAAGGGCTCTCTCCTGTGCACCACGCCAGGTGATCCCACTGTCACCACACAGCCCTGACAGTGTGCACACATGAAGGCTGAGACATCCTCCAAAACAGTAGGATCACCAGATTTTCCACTGTGACCCCAGCAGGAGCACAAAGGCCGGTCAGGTGCCTCCTGGAGCTGACAGCAGCCAGGTCTGCCACCCCTGGAGCGTGTCCCCTCCCATCACAGCCCCCACGCGTGGGGAAGAACACAGGCCTGAACCCTGCAGGTCAGGCGGACAGACAGGCAGGCTCTGGACATCCGAGATGGTGTCAGGGAGCCGGGCATCCCGTGGCCCGGCCGCAGGCAGGCAGAGAGCAAGCAGGGCAGGAGCACAGCGGTTTATTGGCAACACAAGCAGAGGCGGCAGCGGCGGCGGCAGGCCCCGAGCAGGGTGCGGGGCAGCGGTGCTCCGGCGGGGAAAGGGGGGTCCCGGGGCCACCCCAGGCCTACGTCAGCGTCTCGCCCTTGGTGACCTGCCGGGAAGAGGAACCGTCTCAGCCAGGGCCAGGGCCAGGGCCAGGGCCTGGCTTCGGCCCCCCCCGGTGCTCGCCCCGGCCCCCCTGCCTTCGCCCCGCTGCTCACCCGGGCCTCGATGTACTCGATCCTGCGTTCCAGCGCCGTCAGTTTCTCGTTCAGAGTGGCCAGTCGGGACCGACACGACATGTCTGCAGGGAGACGGCAGTGAGAGACCACAGGCGCCCGCCCGGCCCGGCCCAGCCCACCTGCCGCCCCCCCGCC
>VWZL01001275.1:0-25269 GCA_013396915.1 Stercorarius parasiticus | reverse complement strand
CGCGCCTGCGCACCGCCGGGCCCCCCCGCCGCCAGGCCCTCAGGCCTCGGCGGGAGAAGGGCCCGGCCCGGCCTCCTCCTCCGCCTCGCTGGCCTCCGTGCCGCTGGGCTCCTGCAGGGGAACCGCCGTCAGAGCCGCNCAGCAGCCGTACCTCAGCGTGGCTGTCTGCGGAGTCCTCCTCCTCCTCCTCGGAGTCCCTCTCTGCAGAGGCCTGAGACAAAATTTCTTCTCCCTAAGTCAGACACAAACAGACCCATACTGAGTGTATGCAAAGCAGCCCAAGGGCGCTAGGATGGGATGGAAGGAAGCGGCATTTTGTTACCATCTTAAATAAAAAGCTTTTGAGTAAAACGCTGGTTTTGTTTCAAGCATCCTGCTTCTACAGTGAAAGATGAAGAAAACGGCCATAATTGGCCATTTTAAAAAGCCGCGCACAAGAGCACATGTGAAGAGATGTTCACCTCTTCCGTTCCCATGCAGTGCTGGCCACCAAGCAGAGGAAGGTCCCCCTGCCCATCCACTACAAACCATAAAAACTGACCACTTCAGGCCGACAGCCTCACTGCAAGCAACCCCTTAACCTTGAAATAAAATGCTGCTTTCTGCTGCACTAGACAGGACTGTAATACATTGAATCTGGCCTTCCAGCTCTACCCGCTCGCAAGGGCAGAGCTACGGTTGTCTAGGCAGGATGAGCATTGTCCCTGCCCAGGGTTTGCTTGCCCGAGGCACGATGGTGATCCTCACCTGAAGATCCCGATTTTTAAGGATGCCAACCCAGAACGCCTCCTGGCAGTGGTTGAACGCCAGCATTGCCTTCACTCGGTATACAAATTGCTCCAGTGACTTCTTCAACAATGGCACATGGTTGGTCAGTCCAATGTCTTGGCGAATCTAAATACGAAACAGTAAAACATGAGTATGATCGATTGATTCTTGCCTAACCATTCTGGCCATTAAAAAAGCCATTGGTTATACAGGCGGGAGGGATGGGACACGATCCCCACGAAGCTTGCCCAGGTTATGTCATTTCTTGGCCAAATTCTTTTATAGCTTTTGTTAAAAAAATAGAATTTAGTTAAGCGTTTTGTCTAAGGCAGCAAAATGGTCCCTTGCAACAATCCAAAAAAAAGATAGCCACGCTGGATAAAAATAGAAGGGGCCTCAGCTTTTTCTCAGGAACCTTAGAGAGAGGCTTGTAACTCCTTTACGTAAGTCAGATGCATTCTGCTGACCCTTGGGAAATTATTTTGAGAATCTGCTTTTCCTTTGCTCCATCATCTCAGCAACAGGCCGGTACCATTTGCTCTGTTCTCCAAGAACAACGCACAGCTCTTCACGCACAGATCTCACACTGCTGCCATCCTGCTCACGGCAGCCACAGCTTGCTTGCACACAAACATCTGGAAGCTGCATCGCTGCTGGTGCTGGTGGTGTGTGCAGCTGATAAAGTTTGGGTAAGTCTGACTTGCGTACCAGCTATTGCTGGTGAAATAGCAGAGTTATCTCTGGAGGTCAGCAATGGACAATCACACCGTTCCAGTCCAAAGCCAAAAGCAATGCTACAAGCAGCCAGACTCCAAAACTACCTACCTAGGAAGGGAGATAACTACTTGCTGATAGCCACAAGCTGCAAACTAATGCTGCAGGGAGCTTCGTATCAGGAAATTGCTGAATTCCCAAGCACAGAGAAGTAAGAATGAGAAAGGTGGTGAATAAGCCACTGCAATGACAATCTTTTCTTGCTCAGCGTCTGATGCTATTCCGCTACACTAGCTACATGGAATGTGTGTGCACTATAAACTCCAAAGCCCGTTTGTCCAGGCCAAAGAAGCACTGGCTTTTGGAGAACTAGAACAGAAGGGAACAGATGGAGTTGCTGTAAGCAAAAACCAGCCGAGGAAGGGCAGCTATGCCAGGTATTCCGTGTGATTTAGCTCTGGGTGAGCATCTCTTCCTGCTAGGCTTGGATCTGCAGTAGAGAATAGAGTCATTGCTAAACCAGAAAACCTGCCAAGAGCCATAAACAATTATATTGTGCGTAAGTATTTTCCTCTTCCATGTGAATACTTGTAACCTTCTTGCATTAAGACGTGCTCATTATCTATACTCTGAAATCAAATCAGCTTCATTTGTTGGAAGAGTCCAACGTGCCTGAGAAGAGGGACACTGCTTTGCTCCGTGTTCTGCCAACGATGAATGGGTAACGAAGTACCAACCAACAGCAATCTGTTCTCTTGCCTGTGTAACAGGCAGGACCCAGCAGTCATCAGCACTAATCAGAACCAAATCAGGGAAAACCTTGTTAATGACACAATCAACATTCACAGTGCTCCCTGGGTCTTGGAACCTGCCCAACCACCTGCAGGCGGTTCATAGACTCATCAAAGTACCATGGCATTTGCAAAAATCTGTCTCCAGAAACTGTCCTTACGTCCAGCATTAGATATGCAAACAGAAGAGTAGCTCGGTGTGGAGGAGTAAATGACAAATTCTTAGGAAGTTACAGGTGAAGCTGATTGCTACTGTCTGCTGTGTGATGCTCTAAACCTATTGAGGGAGAGTAGCAAATCTTAGGTAACACTGCATGGTACGTCTGAGCATCTACCAGTTGTGTATGAAAATGAAATCAAAAGTGGTTTAACAAATGTTGGTGTCAAGTCCTCTTCAAACAGGTATGGAGCATCATTTCATACATTTATTTGCCTAACTTCAGCTGCTGCCTTCTCATTCTTGCAAAAATTATTTGTTGCAGAGACCTAATTGGATTGCAACAGATACAAGAGCAGTGGTAAAAAATGGGGTGTTTGCTAATTGCAGCTATATGCTAGCAGGGGCCGTGGGACACAGCACTTGAAAATGCTAGTCACGTGCAAAGACAAACAAGACATTTCACGCTGCAATGATGTTAGCCTGTTCATAAGGTTAATTGTGACTTTAAAGTGAGCATGAGGATTTCACTTTCAAACATGAGGACTTTTTAGCATCTCCAGGGTTTGTGCCAGCTTCCAGTTGTCCCCTGTGCTGATAGCTGCAATGGCACGTTCTGATCTCCAGCTAGACTTTCACACTCCTGATGTCAGCTTCAGACTAAATCTGTAGCAAATCAAGCTTGGGGAGCCATGCTAATAGGTGGCTTTCTCCCTCCAACTACTTTGGCAAAGTTTCCTTCTTGGACATGTGTTCTAAGCCTCTTAGGAGTCTAACAAGAACAAAGCATACACATGAAGTTCTTTCTAACTGCCTTTTTCCAGGTGATTCTCTTGCGACAAGCACTGGCCGTCCACACTGTAAGTAGGGTGCTAATCCTCTCCTTCCTTCCTGCCCCAGGTCTCCTACAGAGAGACTGGCAAACTGCGTGTTACCAGCTTCCTCCCCTCCCTTTGCCCTCTTCCCTAGTATCAACATAACAGTGCCAAAAAGGCACCTCAAGAGGACTCTGAATAAGGTTTTCCCCTTGTCCGCCTCCTATTGCTGATCCTTCTGACTCGCAAGGCTGTTGATCTTTGCCAAAGCTTCTCTCCCATGTTATCAATCTAGCATCTATACTTTATGCAAAGTCTCTAAGGTCTTAGCCTGTGTCCTCAGAAACACCCTCTTCCAGATCCCAACAACCAAAGATGTCAAGAACCTCTGTCCTAAAAAAAGAGTATGCTAACCTGAGCTGACATCCAAGTCAGCTGCTTCCAGATCAAATACTGCAACTTTGGGGCCATTAACCAAGGCTATTTCTTCTCCTTTCAGAGTCTTTGCTTGTACAGACATTACTGGAAGCCTGCAAGTAGAACTTGCCTATGCCGTAGAAAAGCAGTGGAAGGGAAATAAATCATTCTTAGGACCGGAGTCTGTGCTGCAATTAGAACTCATCTTACCTTGGAATGGCCACACATGTGATGAAGTTGTCTGGTACTCAGCTGCAAGGTTTTCAGCAAACTCTGCACGTCATCCTGCAATAAGTAAGTAGACCAGCAAATCATTCTCAAAGGATTTTTCCGTAAGGGAAACAAGAATAATGAAACAGTATTAGTCCTAGCAATCCTTTCAAAGGGTTATGGGATAGAGATACAATGCAGGTATGCAGGAAACATCAGATAAACGGGATGAAGCCACAGGAGACTGGCACTGTGCTTGTAAGTCAAGTAACTGGTAATAAAAGTATGACCACATGTTGTCAGGCCAAGCACTTCGAACTTTTTGAGGCACTTTTGAATCAGAGTTTGGAATGAACGTCTATCAGTGAAAGTGGGGCAATTAAAATCAAGAAAATCTCATCACATCTTGCCTTGAGTACAACTGTCTGAAATAGGGGAACCAGAGGAAAAGTATAAAACACACTGCTAGACTGTGGTAACTGAAACGCATCCAACACGAACACAGGATATCAATCTCCTTTATTGAGCAAATTACATAGCACTTTCTATTGCCCAGTGGCAATGACTAGATATGTTTGATAACCTCATTCCCTCAAACATCCATGAAAACAGATATTACATTTGCAGTATGAAGGAGTTCTCTATTAGAGATGCAAGTTGTGAAGACTAAGCCAAAGAATGAGTCTCACTGTCAAAGCTGGATTGTCTTGCAACAAAGCAGGGGGAATAAGTGAACTGCTCTTGTTTGTCATGTAGCGCAGCAAGGTTGGCTGGTCCATCTGCACTCATGCACGCTGTCTGGCCCAAAGCTCCAAGAATTATTGCAAAGACACCAATGACACTGTCCATCCGGACTGCAAGCCCTCACCAACCTGACTGCTCACGTGAGCTTCCTACTCCGTGAATGCCACCGTTATGGTAATAACTTTTGAAGGAGATGGAGGCTGAAAGGGCTTCCTTTGCTAACAGTGAAGCCATCCAACCAGAAGAGTGATGGCAAGTTGGGTAACAGTGATCTGTTTGCTGAGAGCGCACTGGATGGGCAAGTAAACTGGGCAGAGCACAGCTGCAGACATTAGGCACGTTTGCCATGAAGTGTCACAAGTGTCATGCCAACATATGACCAGAGAGAGGAATCTGCTTCTAGCAAGCATCAGTCATGCTTCCCAACTGGTTCCAGACAGTTCTGTCTCTGAAAGACTTACCCTGTGCTTTTTAAAGCTGTAGTCCAGGAGAGGCATGGCAAGCTTCAGAAATGCTTCTACAAAGAGACGGCCGTACTATAAAAGAATGATAAATACATCAGAAGGCACGTTTAAATTCCTTTTCAAAGAACCATCACAAAGTCCAATATGATAATGATACATTCTTTCAAGCCACCCTGGAGGTGGTTCTTGCTTAGTAAAAGACTATTCATGTGAAGGCTGTACTGGAATATACAGGATCAGTAAAGGGTCCCACTTTAAACATTGCAAAGAGAGGCAAGAAGGACAAACTCTCATCATTGTACACATCCCTGGTTTTATTCACTAGCAAACTGGGAATAAAATGGAACTAAACACAAAGTGTTAGAATCACTGTCCATCTACATGAGTCCTAGCCAGAAAAGGGAGAGTTGCAGAGGGACATATCACCTTTCTGAGCTCCAAGGGAGACCTGTCTGCTGTGATGTCTCCTCTCATTTGGAGAGGAGAGAGGAGAGAGGAGAAAGGGTCTAAAGTCAGTAAGGCCAACTGCAGCAAATTTGTTATGGTCAAGCCATAAAATAAAGGATTAGTGGAAGACAGTTAAAGGTGTAAGAAACAGTATCTGCTTCTTCCAGAGAGTTCAGTAACCACTCTACTCCACTGGAGGCAATGACTCAAGAAGGCTGGTACTTAAGCTGCTCTCCTCAGTTATTTTGAATTCTTGCTTACCTTCAGGCAGATGCTGAGTACAGGCCTGCTGTCAAATACCTACTTGGGCGAGAGGAAAAAGAGAGCCAGGTTAGTCCACAAGCCTAAAGGAAATGACACAAGCGCACCAGCCAATTAAAAATAGCCCTTCATTACATACCCTTCATTAAAGCGTGAAACCTGTTCTAAGGCCACATCCATTCTCAAGTTTTGAGAGGGAACACCACATAAAAGCGTGAAATGCAGTGGCTGTCAGGCAGAAGTACTTGGCAGGGTGGTTGTTTGGTTATCTAAGGTGCACCTTTTGCAGATGGCACAAAATTATCTGAAGTTCTTAATAATTTGGGACCCAAGAGACCCAAGTCCAGCTGATGGGCAAGTAACCCACATAACGGACAAAACAAAACTGAGATATAAAAAACAATGGATTTTTGAGGAAATAATGAAGCCATTATATTAACAGTGCCCGCTGGCAAAAGACACGAGGTGTCACTGCACAGGTCACACACAGCTATGATCCAACAGCAAACAAAGAAGTGGAACAGATGGTCTCAGCTCTCTTGAAGGCTTTCTTCTGGTATACAATTGCGTATATATTTTTGCCAGTGACCAATTCTATAACTAATTAGTGGACAGTTTTAACTGATATAGCACACCGTTGTGAGTGAGAGCTGTGAAGGTACCCTGCTGCTGCTATGGATTGCAAAACAGAACCAGCTGGTCCAGCTCTTCCCTTTATGCTGTCAAAAGGCACCTGGAGCACAGGTGGGCCTCCAGTGAATGCTGCTGTATAGAAGAATCCATCTCAATTCACCAGAGCTCATAAGCTGAACTTGAAAAAGCTGGACTTGCCAATCATCATTTTGGGTATTATAAAAGCAAACAGTAACCATCAACCTAAGCAAGGAGAAAAGTGTAGCTGTACCTATCACCTTCTGCCCAAAACATCATCACACTCGTATACACTGAAGGCACCAACTCCAAAAATGATGGAAGGGAATATTTCATCCAGTGGGGTTGGCCTCTAGAGTTCATCACCCAGGCTGACAAGAATTGTCAGCAGGATTCAAAGGAAGATCATGTGTTACCGTAAGAGCAAGTGAAGCTGAGAGCTATCAGATAAGCACTGAATGCTTGCTACAGACAGGAATCCAAGTCTCCTGTTCAGAGTATTAGCCTGCCTTCAACTGAGTACATCAGGAGAATGTTTCCTTCTGTCATGTTATTCCAGAGCTACCTGAAGGGTTTCTCCCATCTGCTTCCACAGCTGGCAGTGGACTCTGTCAGACACAAAACACTGTACTAGGGAATTGGCGTGTTCGTTCGGTCCTTTTTCTGCACCTCCTTACATCATCCTGTCTTTGTGCAGACTTATTACTTGTGTGAGAACTATGTTAGTAAGATGTGCAGGCTGTAAGAATTAAGCAGTATTGAAGTAAAGCTATATTTATAGATTATAACTGGCTTTATTTACCACTTCCAAGTTGTTCCACTAGTCAACGATACTTCATGTTTTCCCTTGTGCTCATGAACCCCAGTACACTGGGCTTTGCTGGGAATCTGAAGGTAAAGCCAGAAAAACAACCAGAACCTCACCTTGACCAAGTTAACGAGGATATGGAAATTCCGCACAGCAATGTTCCACTGCAGCAGCTTCTCCAGTTGCACCTAACAGGATGCAAGGGGACAATAACCCAAGATGGTGTATCTCCTCTCACCTTACTGGATACCCTCTCAGTATTTGCTGTACACAAAGCATTGTTGAAGACAGAGGAACAAAGCTTCACCACAGGCAGATTTATCACAGCAAAACGACTTAATGGCAATTCCAGCCTGATCAGTGCCCACATGGCTTAAAATGCTAAGAGTTAACACACTTCCTTGCTCTCAGAGCAGCTCTTGGTTGCAAAATAATTTTGTGCTCCCACACAGGTGTGCAGACCAACTGCACAGCTTAGTTTTTTCCTAATTACTGCCTGTTTTCTGGTTATAGCTTCTGCTGGATTTACTGGATTTTTGACACAGTAAAAGAATGCTACTTATATGTCACCCTATATATCAGTTTTGGCTGATCAGTGAAGCTGTCTGACTGCATTTCCTAGACAAATTTCAGAAGTAGATTCCTTTCCAATTTATACATCTTTATTGTACTGTACAGTTTAACTTATGTCTTCTTCCCCTCAAAAAGTCCAGTGCATTTATTCTCCTACCTCAGTTGAGTCTGATGGTTTCCCAGCTGGGATGCTTTTCACCGAACTCTCTAGCTGAGCCATCATTACTCTGAAGAAAACCGGGAATGTCTGTCTGTGGAAAAAGTGAGAGCAAAACTGAAATCCAGCTCTGAGCATCTAGATGGGCTTCTTGTCTCCAGAACAATATGGAAAACCTGAAGATTACCCAGCTAGGCATCCTTCTCAATAGGAAATCATGGGAGATTGACCCTAGAACTCATAAGCATGTCTAGCCCAGCCACATCGGCCAGACAGATGGAAAATCCTGGGAAGTCACTACCCCTTCCCCAGTATGAACCACACATAGACACCACCCACTTCTTTGTAGCTCTGGGGGATGCACAGCAAAAGGTTTGTAGCTGTGAGCATAAGTTGATTTCGGTAGTTCCAAAGTGCAGGAACTTTGGCCATCCTGGTGTAAATTGTGCTTCTGAATTCCACCTTGACATAAAGCTAACCACACGTACTAACCTGTTGCATACTGCCAAAAGAACGTTTACAAATGCCCAGAGTACTCCACAGCAGTACTAACATGAAACCATAAGACCACAAAATAAGAAAATGAAATTATTAAAAAGCAGAAATTGCCCTTGTGCATCTCATGAAATTCAAAGTCTCTATTGATATAATTACCTGGTTAGTGTACGATAAGTAGATGAACATCCGTCTTTGGCAGAGTTGATCAGTTCAGGAATACCAACACTGGAGATTTCTTCTATAGCTTTCAAGATGTTATCTGTGTGCTCTAGGTAGACACTAAATCCAGAACCAACTTAGTTAATCACTACGTATTATGCAGAATAACACAGCAAGTTCTTGAACACTGCCCTGCCTGCAACATGTGGCCTAAAATTGTCAAGCTCATTCTTATGCCAAAGGCAATCATATGTAGGAAACCCGAAGCAATACTTAGTACTGTCCCAGTAAGGTCATTAAAAGCTACCATCATCTGAAACAAACCTGGATTTAATATTTCCTCATTCTTGTATTTAGGAAGGACAGGCTGGGAACAGCAGGAGATGGAGTTGCCCTTTATGTGAGAGAATGGCTGGAATGCATGGAGCTCTGCCTGAGGATGGGTGATGAGCCAACTGAGAGCTTATGGGTAAGGATGAAAGCACCAACCAGTATGGGTGACGTTGTAGTGGGTGTCTGCTATAGGCCACCTGGATCAGGAACAAGTAAGTGCAGCTTTCTACAGACAGCCAGAAGTAGTGCCATGTTTGCAGGCCCTGGTCCTCATGGGGGACTAACCACCATGACACCTGCTGGAAGGACAACACAGCAGGGCATAAGCAATCCAGGAGGTTCCTGGAGAGCATGGATGACAACTTCCTGACACAAGTGACAGAGGAGCTGATGAGAAGAGGTGCTCTGCTGGACCTCGCACTTAAAAACAAGGAAGGGCTTCTTGGGGAAGGTCAAAGGCAGCCTCGGATGCAGTGACTGTGAGATGGCGGAGTTCAGTATCCTGAGAGAAGGGAGCAGGACAAATAGCAAGATCATAACCCTCAACTTAAGGAAGGCAGACTTTGGCCTCTTCCTGGATCTTCTTGCCATGGCACAGGGGCCTAGAGGGAAGAAGGGTCCAAGAAAGCTGGTTGATATTGAAGGATCACCTGCTCCGAGCTCAAGAACAGTCCATCCCAAAGAGCACAAAGTCAAACAAAAATGCCAGGAGGCCTGTATGAACAAGGAGCTCCTGGCAAAACTCAAACACAAAAAGGAAGTATACAGAAGGTGGCAGCAGAGACAAGTAACCTGAGAGTAATACAGAGGCACTGTCAAAGCATGCAGAGATGTGGTTAGGAAAGCCAAAGCCCTCCTGGAGCTGAATCTGTTGAATCTGTCAAGGGGTGCCAAGGGCAATAAGAAAGGCTCCTCTAAGTACACAACTAGCAAAAGGAAGACTAGGGAAAATGCAGGTCCACTGCTGAATGGGGCAGGGTCCTGGTGACACAGGACATGGAAAAGGCTAAGGTACATGTTAAAGAACTGAATGCCTTCATTAACTCAGTCTTTACTAGCAAAACCGGCCTCCAGAAATCCCATGCCTCAGAGTGGGGGAAGGTCTGGAGCAAGGAAGACTTTATGAAAGATGACCATGCTAGGGAAAAGCTAAGCAAGCTGGACATACATAAATCCACAGGCCCTGATGGGATGCTGAGGGACATGGCGGATGTCCTTGTGAGACTACTCTTAATTATCATGGTGACTGGGAGAAGAGCCTGAGGGCTGAAGGAAAGCAAATGTCATTCCTGTCTTCATTAAGGGCAGGAGGAAGTACCCAGGGAACTACAGGCCAGTCAGCCACACCTTGATCCCTGGGAAGGTTGTGGAGTAACCATCCTGGAAACCATTTCCAGGCACATGAAGGACAAGAAGGTGATTGGGAGTAGTCAGCATGGATTCACCAAGGGGAGGTCATGCCTGACCAGCCTGGTAACCTTCGATGAAATGACTGGCTTGTAGATGAGGGGAGAGGAGTGGATATTGTCTACCCTGACTTCTAAGGCTTTCGATACTGTCTCCTGTAAGATTCTCACAGAGTAGCTATTGAAGTACGGGCTGGATGAGCAGACAGTGAGGAAGAATGAAAACTGGCCGAACTGCCAAGCTCAGACAGTTTTGTCCAGCATGGTCCCGGGCAGCCTGCTCTAGGTCACCCTGCTGGAGCAGGGGAGTTGGAACAAGGTGACTTCCAGAGGTCCCTTCCAACCTCAACCCTGTGATTTTGATTGTATTTCACCTAATACTCAGTCCTGCTCTCCTTGACTTTAGTGACAGCTGATTTGCTTTTGTTTTAGTGAAAACAAAACCAGACACTTTGGTCCAGATCCACACTTACATGTGTATGTACGCATACATACACGTATAGGTGTGTTGATGTATACTGGCAAGCTACAGTCTAGCAAACATGAGGTCCAAATATGCTTCTATGGCCAATGGCTAACAATTCTTCCTATCACTCACTGCCTTTCCATGCTGTAGAAACAGTGCTTTAGGCCAAACTGTGTAAGTATGAGGGTTATGACTGAGAGGGGTCATTCCTCTGCAGCAACAGTAATTATTAGAAAAAAGGGTTTCTCGACATGCTTGGGACAATGGCTTGAACCTTACCAGAGCAGAGTATGCAGTGCGCTGTTCAACTGGCTGCCCTTCTCTTGTTCTCCACTGGGCTTCACCCATGACTGGCAGAGGAACTGCTTTGCTAAGGAAGCTATAAAAGATGAGGGATAACTTACTGAAGGAAATAGATCTGTTTCATTTCCTGCATATTGCAAGAATCCAAGACAATTTCCTTCTCCCATATAAAGGCAGTGTGTCCCAATGGCTTTTTGAAAGCCATTCAATCACAATACCACAATATCACTACCCCTCAATATGTCTGAACTTTTTAAAGTCAGAATACATTTCCCCTAAAAAGCAGTAAGACTACAAGACCACAATATAGGCACATCCATTGTGTTCCTGGATGGAATATCTGTTCGCATCAGAACTGCGATCCATCTCAGGCCATTTCTCCCTGACAAACTTACCTTAAGCATTATTTGTTTGGTAGCTCCTACAGTGTGCCAACTGCCTGTTTTTAATTAGGGCAATCTGCAACCCTTAGAGAATCCATTTCTAGAAATGGAATTCCAATAATTCCAATAATAATAAAAAGATGTGAATTCCAATAATAATAAAAGATGTGAACAGGTAAGTTTAAAGTTTACAGATTTTTAAATAAAAACTGCTAACAAACCTGTTTGTCTCTTGCACAAATGTTTAAAACCAGGACATTATTAGTTAAAATTGGTTATTCCCTGCCACACTCAGTGGGCAGTTATCCCCATGTGGGACTGTTTAAAATAGTAAAATAACCTCAAAGTATGGAACCTACAATTCTGAGTGGCTATGGGGATCTGAGAGGTGTCTTAATATGACAAGGTATGGCTGAAAAAGGTGACTGTGGAGTATTTATTTCAGCGTGTGACGAAGTGTGTCTTGTATATTCCCTGCAAGCATGTCTATGCCTTATGTGCCTGAATGCTGTTCCTCTTACAGAACAGATCCTAATGCCTGACAAGAGTTCTCTTAATTGAAAATGTTTGTTGCATGGCATTAAGAACATATAGGTTTTTTTCCCTCTGCCCTGAAGCAGCAGCTATTTGCAGTTCATTTCCATAATTTTTGTAAATGAGCTGTCACAGCACACTGAGACATCTGTACCTACACTAGGAAGTTACATCAGATTAAGTCTATGATCATCTCCATAATCAGTGATTAAACCAGTACCAAAAATGAACAGCAGGCTTGTTCTTAGAACTCTTAAAAGCTGTGAGTTCTAAAGTTTTAGAGTTCTAAAAGAACTCTTAAAAATCTGATTTTTAAAAACAACAACTAAGTGAGCTGGAGTCTGCCTTCCTGCATGTGACCAAAGCGCAGCAAAACAAATACCAAAGAGGTCCCAATATATTTATTGCTATTACTTTTACTATCGGCTAGGACTGTTCACCCCAGTGAGATTACTAGTATAATACAGGGAAGATCTCTCCCCCAAAAGATGCACTCCAGAGATAGAACTCAAGTCTTACAGGCAAAGGACAGCATGTAAACTAATTAGAGATTCTTCACACATTACCCATTTTCTCTTTCTTCCAGCCAGCCATTGGTTTCTCAGCAATGGCAATCAGGAGCTGAGTGAGGATGAACGCACAGTGGAAGCTGGGAACACTCTGCTGGAAGTTCAGTAGGTAGTGAAAACTCCCACTGCGGATGACAGGAAAGAGAAAAGGTAAAATCAGTGTAGATAGTCTAATACTTCCTTTTTATTTATGTGTTTCTGGGAGATTACCCTGAGGTCCAAGGTCTCCCTAGCCCAGTATTTTGTCTCTGGCAGTGTCCTTCTGAAGAAGGGGTAGCCAACCACTAGTAGATAAAAATTCGGTCACCAAGAAACTCCTTTCAAGTGCCAGTCACTCTAAGTCAAGCAACACCTTATACGCTGCTTTTGCCTACTGTTCCTGTAGGCATTTTAACTATCCAGAACATACTAATTCCTTCTGTGAATCCTACTAACCTCCGAGACTCAAATAGCATACAAAAAAATGAGATCCATAGATTAAGGCATATTTTATAATCCAGTAGCTCCTTTTCATTAGGTTTGACTGTACTGCTGTTCAATTCAATACAAAGGTCTCTGAAGGTAGTATGGTCTCTCTGAGAGCTCCCAAACACACATTTACTCCTAATGCCCCCACAAAACAGGGAAGACTGCTTGAAGTTTCTCACTTTCAGAGCTTGGGAAATACTGATTCTACCTTATCAGCTCCTCAAGAAGAAGAAACTCTGTCTCTCCTGGCTTTAGCCTCTCTGCGAGCACCTGGAGAGCTGACCTTAGCAAGTCAGTGTTTTCATGCTGAGAAAACCCATTCCTGAGGGAGAAAAAAAAAGAAAATCCAGTTAATCATCAGAGACGTATTGGATGCAAAAGCATATCTGGGCATATATTTGCAACAAGAAAAATAAAGAAGCTGGATATGCAAGAAGAACCCTGCAATATGAAAGTTATAAGGGGACACAAAAAACTGAGAACTGATTTTGACAGCAAACTTAGTTCATACACCTTCTGTCTTTTCCAGGGAATAGAAAACCTTGTGCACACACAATACTAACTTTTCAGTCAGACTGCAGGCCTGGCTAGGAGAGTTCAGGCCATTTCACATAAGTGGAGGTCCATATATATTAAAACAATGCTATGCAGACCTGAAAAAAAAAAGTATGTCTAATGACAGTTGCTGTGCTAATGAGAAAATGACCAATCTGGGAATAGTCAGGAGTGGATCAGGATCCCTGAGGCTCCAGTAGTGGCCAACAGGAGAGGCAGACCTCACACTTCATACACATTTTTACACAATTATTACTGTTTTTTTATGTACAAAGGTAAACCACTTTCTGCACACAGATCTAAATTAGGGTTCAGAAAAAATTCCTATGATGCTATCCTGGATTATATTAGCAGATGCAGAGGTCAGATCCAGGCTGCATATGAATTGTTGATTTTGGCACTTACGAATCCAGTTCAAGGGTATCAGCAGCACAGGTTTTTTGTCAATTAAATACACATTTGTCCTTTCCCATTGGCAAAAGAAATTCTTTCATTGCTCAGGATTCAGGCAGTGACAATTTAGCAAAGGATCAGGGGACTTACTGGGTAAGACATTCCAAGATCCATAGGCAGAATGGGAGTTGCACAACTAGGTGTGCCAGTATGCCACTTATGCCGGTCTTGATCCAAAACCACATTGAATTCTAGACAGTTCAGTGTCTCATCGTGCATTCACCGTTAATCATCTACAGTTTTAGTTCAGCTCAGGATCAGGCAAGGAAGCTTGACATAACTATAAAGTTCTTAAAAGTCTCCAGCCACTGCAGCATGTTATTCTGCATGGCTGACAGGCCATTTGCTGGGTACAAACACTTTAAAGAAAAGGAACAAGACGAGTAAGCAATAAACAGACTATGCTCATTTAGGCAACTATATCCTATTTTGTTTAAACTCACCAAGCAAATAGGGAGCGAAAAGTTAGTAACAGCTGTTGGTAACAAGAGGACATCAGCTGGTGCTCCTGGATGTTCACTCCTGGGTCGTCTTCTACACCCCGATTTTGCCCAACTGCCTTTAATACCAAACAAATAATTCATTAAATGCTATTTCCAAGGAAAGATAATGGCACAAGAATCCATTTCCGCAAATTCCATGTTTAAAAAAACTGAAGAAAACAAAGCCCCTCTCTTTTTCCCACAAACAAAACCAGAATACCTTTAGAGGTGACAGAAGTTGACAGTTTTTTGAGTCAAAATTGCTGCCTACTGACCTGGAAGTAGTTGTGCATGTTTTCCATGTGATTACACAGTGGCTTTAGTAGCTTGACTACACACATAGCAACTTCCTTGGGGGATCTCTGACACAGGTGGGAGAAGCCAATATCCTTGGAGCCTCTTTCCTGCAGTAAACCCAAAAGATTAAAGTCACTTATCAGACTTACCTGAAAATAACTCCGCATCAAGCGCGGAGACTTGACTTAGGCAGACTTAGAGTGCTTCTAAGCAGTGCAATTCCTGATGTCGTACACTCTCTCAGGAAGGATCACAGAATAAGAAAGCTGGCTTCTAATGAACAACCAGCATCAACTCAGACAAGTGGATAACATTCAATGAAGAGAATAAAACTGATGTGACATGTAGCTCTTTTACATTTCACTCAAACACTAAGAGAAATCAGTCTCTGCATATGGGAATTAAGATAGGTAGAAAGACAAGGAGAAAGAACACTGAATGTGATGGAGTCCATCAGGCTGTAGTGAATTTCTCATAGTTCAATGCAATGGGCCACACATGTTTACCTTCCTTCTGAAGGCATCAGCAAGGAATGCGAGCAGTCACTGCACTCAGGGTGTTCTTCTAAAGGCTACATTAAAAGCAAAAACCTGTATCCAGCAGTTTCTGTTGGACGTTGTGGCTATCCGGCCTGCCTAACCTGAGCTGCTTCTAGAACAGCAGAGCCGGTGTCCCCAGGGAGGGGTAGGAAAAGGGTCACTTCAATTTTGAGGCTCCAGGGCTTTCCCTCAGCTATATACCCTTTACCAAGATATGCAGAGAACCAAATGCTACACACACTTCAGTGAGGGAAGCAGTACAGAAGTCTCTTTTGAAAGAGCAAATGCTGCTCTGACACACAGCTGGGAGTCAGACTTCCATTTCACTGTTAGATGAAAATAATTCTGAAAAACATTTCTCTCAGGAAAGACCTGAAGGCCACTGATGTGCCCTGCCTCAGCCAGGTCTAGCCCCATCGGCAGCTGTTGTACTTGCCTTTGGAAAGGGCACTCTCCTTGTGGAGCCTGGGGTCAGCATGTGTTCCAACTTCCAGCACAGGTCATCCAGAAGGAAGCAAAGTTCAGCAGGCCCCAGCTGCACAACTTCACGAGCCTGCAATTATAATAGTCAATCCCAGGACCCAAATGTAATTGTAGTGCCTTGAAGCTCAAGTTCACCCCCCCCATTTCCAGTTACAACTCCTGGCTTAGTTAACCTCAGGCAGGGACCTATTTGGTAGATGCTAGGGTTTTGTGTCTCCCCCACTGCAGGTATGGGGCGTTGGTTCTGGTTACTCAAAGCGTGAAGCAAACCTGATGCCCTGAACATAGCTGAGGCGATGTCAGTAACACTTAACTACTGAGAGAGAACTGATTTATATACATTGAAAATAAGCTCCTAAGGATAAAAAGAGGTTTAAGCCCAGAGTCATAAAATTCACCAATTGAGTAACAGTCAAGAAGTAATTTATGACACGTAGCCCAAGAGACTTGTCAGTCTTCCAGTTGGCCTGGGACCTGCATGCACAGACAGTTGTCCTTGGAGCAGACCAGGCTGTACTCCAGCCTGCCGTCGCCTTTTCACATTTTACTAATCTTACTGTAGCCTAACAAAATTAGACTCCAGGTGGACTCAGATGCGTACAAAGAGAGTAACAAAATTAAGTACTTCTGCTTTCCACATCCATAATAATGCAGTTCTATATAAGCTCACAAATGATAAGGAGGACCCTGCCCATTCAGGGCACACCCATGACACCAGTCCCACATTTGTGTTGAGTTTCTGATCTGCTGATGCCTTGAGACACTTGCCTGTTTGCAACATAGGCTTTACTTAAACGTCATAAGTTCTTTTTCATAGGCAAGCTGCCTCTTAGTGTATTTAACATCCTACTGCTTAGTAGCTTTTAATATTAATGTCCCTTCCTTTCCTTTTATGCAACATTTATATTACTTTGTTTTTAACTTTGCTACGCTACATTGTCTGCTATTCTCAGGAAAGTCCTCTTTATCTCAGTGCCTTGTAGCTCACAGCCCTGGGCCAACACATCTTAACATCAATCTTCTGTCCATTTTAACAGAGCAGAAGGAGCCAAGGCCGCCGAGAGAGTCAGTCACACAAAGCCTTATCAGTATGGTTTCATGCTGTTCCACTCACCTCTGTATGCATCTCTGTGTCCAAGACAGACTTTGTCAGCAGCCCACAGTGGAGTACGGTGAACACTTCAAGGTCTAACTCTCGGAAGTACGGGCGATAGCTCTGCAGCTGTGCCAGAGGATTTCCTGTCTCTCTCTCAGCAGCAGTCTGAAAAGTAAATGGCAGGATTAAGGTTGCAACCTGCAAGACTATAAGACCTTCTAGCTGAAATAAAGCTATTTCTTTCACACCGATGTCTATATTTTGTGCCAGATTGAAAAAAATACTAAGAAGAATTCACGATAGCTAGTAGAGAGACAAGCACATAGAATCAGAAGCATTTTCATTTTGGACTGTACAAATCACTAAAAATTTTCTAGAAAAAATAATACTTAGGAAACTGGAATAATCTTTACTGTCTCCTTTCTGTGAATCACTGAGCATTGTGAAACCCATTCTGGACTTGGTGAAAGACCAAGCACCATAAGCAACACAAAAGATGAAGGCAAATGGTTTTATCTTTGATAAATACCAGGATGGTAAACTATGGGATGGTCTGTTGTCTCTGGGTGACAATCTGTAAGTTCTTAGAGATTGGCTCCACACAACCCTGTCACAGGAGCCAATATACATTACATGTGGCTTACAACAGGATTTCTGTATTCTGTCGTCCTGGGCAGGGCACAGTATCTAAGGACTAGCCTGGGACCAGCACTCTAGTTAGGTGGGAAAGATTAGACACATTCCTGCCCAAAACTATGAGAGACTTTGCTTATTCCCTGTAACTTAACTGACTTTGTTATCATATCTGACTCAGTTACATATGTGTACAATGGCAGGGAAGTAGAAGCATATTTGCCTGGCTGAAATTGATAAAATGGACTCTGAATAACATTTATTAGTAACAGTGGTAGAAGTGGGGCCTTCTGGGATGCTTATGAGAACCAGCCCCCAGGATGCTGCCCCGAAGCTGGGAACAATTCCCTGGCTTCTTTCTTTCAGCCAGCACAGATTCTGCGTTCCAGACATGACAACAATACTGCAAGAGCTTGTTCAAAAGAACAAGAAATGAAATTCAATAATTCATTTGTTGATAGATTTGGGAAGTAGTTCTTAGCATGTGATGAAAACGGATAATTTTAAAGATGACTTATCACAAATACATTGATCAAATACCTCAAGGCAAGTTTGCAAAATGAGCACCTGTGACTGAAGCAGACTAGAAGCAGTGGGAGACACGGTCCTTACCAGGGTTTGTATTTTCCAGATTCATTTCATAATTTTTGACCTGAGTCTAGGAATGGCAGGTTATTGCAGAAATTTGAGAGATGGGATGCTGGCTTAAAATGGAAACTTTCCATAGTCATAACCAGAGAGTAAACAATAGTATTATTGGTAATCCTGCACATTTGCACTGCCCTGAACCACACTGCCTGTTGGAGAGTGGCTGGCCTCTGCAGCAGGCAATTTTCAAAATTCAGATGGGAGGTAGGGAACACAAAGCAGAATTAAACCACTTGACTGTGATTAACTTTTGAAGTTAACAGCCGCTCTCTCAAAGCTTTTATTTATGCTTCTACATCATCTCTCCTAGTCTATCTTTCTTGCAAGCGCCCAGGAGCGTACACCTACCTTCTCCAGCTCGGAGAGCTCAGTATCAGGCTGGTTTCCCTCAGAACTGTCATCTGCTTGAGAACGATCTGCAGAGCAGGCTTTGCTGCCATCAGCCTTTTTTTTCCTCCCTTAAAGAGAAAAGCAACTTCAGAAACAAAGGCGACACTGCGCTAAACACTAGACAGCACTTGCAGCCAGGGAAACGGCACAGGCTGTACTTTAATCAGCCCTAAGAAAGCATGGAGCACGCACAGGTTGTGTGTCATCTGTAGCCAGGATCATGGTCCAAAAGAGAGTCAAATGCACTTGGGGATCTCCCACAACGAGCTTCTATTTTATAAAAATCACAGTAAGAAATTAAAACGAGTCTCACTGTTCTTACAGTAGTTTAAACATTATGAAGTGATTGCAAAAAAAAAAATGCTTGAACCAAAATTTGATGTTTCTTTCTCAGACAAACTATTGAGAAACGAAGAGGACCTGGAAAAGGAAGATAAGACACAACCATAGAAGGGACTTGCAGGGATGCCAAGCAACACAATGAATTAATTGCAATGGTCATAATTGCTGACAACAGTAGAGAGATTCTGACCTGATGGTAGGGACCTGACACACTATGTAGCAGAGAGATCAAAGAAACTGCATTGATATCAAGTAATTGCACGGGATGCATTAGACCAAACAGACAGACAATAAGTCACCAGGGTGAGATAACATTCACACAAGGTCCCCAAAGGAATTAAAACGTGACATTTCAGAACTGCTGGTTCCTAAGAGATCAGTTAGGTACAACCTAAAAATCAGAGATTTGCAACGCAGCTCAAGCCACAGGTTCAGCACCAACCTGGCAAAGGCAGAACAACTTACTGCTGCAGAAAATACTTTGGCAGGTGAAAACAGTCAATGAAAGCCCTGGATTTTCACTGCTAAATGCTAAGCATCAGCTTTCCAAAGGAGACAGACTACCCAACACCTGTTTGGAGTAGGATATTTTTACATCCCCACTTCGGCTGCAACAGGAATTGATCAGATAAGATTTCAAGCTAGATAGACCTTGCCAGGAATTCTGTGTTTTATGCATACACAAGTGCAATGTCTGCAGCGCAATGTGCCAGTCAAACCCCACAGCACATCTGCTTGCTTAACTATTTTAAACTTTTGTTACCATTCCTTTTTCTCCCTGGACCAACAGCGTTAAGGGACGGTACTGCCTCCAGGCCTTCAGAATCAAAAGTAGCTGGTGGTGGGACATAGCCAGGGGTTGCTGAAAGAGCCAAAATGTAGAAATTGTGTTAGTTCAGCTCATGAATGACAAAATACAGGCAAGATACATATCTAGAGGAAGTACCATACGTTGTCCTGGTGAATGTCCCTCTACTCTTATGCATAGCTGTTTTAGCTCTAATTAGTCTTATCATATGTCTGCACTGCACTGGAATTATAGCTCTTTACATTCCTCCAGCAAGGGAGAATAACAAGTGCTCAGCTATCCTTGGACATCTGTCCATGTTGGTGAAGCTTAAAGGGCTGTTCTAGCACATCTGAGCCTTTTCTGTGCTGGCTGTTGGAGCAGCAGAAAGGTGTTGAGGCTGCACTTTATTTTGGATGAAATTGTTCTGTTGGTTTACAAATACAGCTTTTAATGGATAGCTTGTGTAAGGTATGTGGAAGGTGACAGTGTATTCTTCATTACGTTTATCTTCTCAAAGACCTTTTCAGTGTAAAAGGAGATAATAAGTAAAGGGGGAAGCCATAAACAAGAACAGACAGACACAAACCTGGTAGACAAGGGATAACAGAGACAATTTCAAAGATTAAAAGTCTCCAGTTTGTGATTGATGGGCCATTAAGAAACTCCAGACATGGCTTTGGGAAAGGACACCTGGACTTTGTAACTGATAAGATGGGAGGAAAAAGAGGACCTTTTGGATTTGAGATAGTGTGATGGCAGGGGAGAAGGGTAGAACTATGCAAATTAATGAAGGAATATCCAGGGAAGTGGGGCAGGGACGAACAAAGAGGGGAATAGGCAGAAACAGTGGGACTGGCAACGAGTAAACCATTGCTGGTCAGTAGAACTGTCTGATCAGTACACTTGTCTGACTGAACCCTGTGCCTCATCACTGCAGTCCGTTCTATCTTCTTATTAAGTACTTTCTTAACTATATTTCAGTGTAATCTCACTATCCTCTGTGTGTGTGTGTGTGCGCGCGCGCATGCCTCAAGGACTAAATGCCAACTACTGGTGAGACCTGTGTGAGTAAATACTGGGCCAGCAACTAGAGTTGGACCACCCTGGGCCTGCAGTGTCAGCAACTGAAGTGAGCGAGGGTCTCAGTGTCGGTAGTCAAAGGTGCCATAGTTCTTGGGAACATCTCTACAGGTCCCATAGACTTTGTATGTGGAGTGTGTGAGTGTGCGTGTCTGCTACTGAGCAGCACACTGGAATAGCCAGTGAGGAGGGGACTCGTGGAGCAGATGAGAGGGCCTGGGACCTAGGCAGGCTACTGGGCAGATGGAGGGGCTGTGCCAACACTTGTGGGATTTGCAAATGTTCCTGTGCTTGTGGCTCCCGAGTGGGAACAGCCAGAGATGTTGCTGAGGAGGTGATTGAGAAGGACTCAGACAAATTGAAAACAATAGCTGTCTGTGTATGAACTCTTAGGCCACTGTAAAAATGCAGTATGCATTACTCTATACTTCCTCCATTGATGTTTAAGACAATCTCTTTCACTTCACAGCTGGCGCAGACCCAGAATATACAAATGTTTCATACTCACCTGCCAAGCATTTTCCCAGCACAGTCTGTAGCTCTGTGATGTTCTGTAATCGAGTCAAAACTTTCCCCTTCATCTCAGCGTCCTGTTGCTGGCAGAAGGCATTTACAACCTAGAGATACAAACCAAACTCACAAACTTAGGGAGATTTGTACCCACTTTTTACTCCTTTTTCTTTTCTGAATAGCATTCTCAATTCCTGAATAAGCACACAACACAGCACAAGTGACCTGTGTGATCAGATCCAGACTGCATGAACAGAGCTCTTCAGAAGCCCATGAGAACATGGACATAATTGGCGCAATCTAACAAAAGCAATAGAGCAACACTTACAGATCAAATATTAACTGAAGAAGAGGAATTAGCAGATAGCACATTGTCGGATTCTGTGCAGCCTGTGGCTCTGGAGACCCCTTGGCATTTCCTAGGTCTGCCAGGAAAGAGGCAGTCCTGGGAGAAGAGCAGCAACAGGGAGGACTGGGGATGTGGAATTGCACCAACTCTGACACAGCTCGTGTGATCAGAATAACCCCATCAGGGAACATTCCCGCTGACCATCAATGTTAGCAAATACATGGTCCAAATCTGCTTGAAGGCACCGCATTTCACCCTTCTGTAAGCTCACAGAGTTACAGAACAAAGCAGACAATCACAACCGAGTTCGCAAGGGACCTGTGGAAGCCTTTAGTCCAACACACTGTTCAAAGCAGTGTCAACTAAAGAGTTGCTTAGAGCCTTTCCTAGTGGAGCACTGAGCATCTCCAAGAAAGGTGATCCCACAGCTTCTCTGCAGGTAACAGAAGACCATAGTAAAAGACCATAATATGCCTTCCCCTCTGGCTTCTCCTCTCCAGGCTGAACTACCTCTGCTCTCCCAGCCTCCCCTCATACGCCGTGTGCTCCAGCCCCTCATCAGCCTGGTGGCCTCTGCTGGACTCACTCCAGAATGACAACGGGAGCCCCAGACTGGACACAGTACTGCAGGCAGGGCCTCATACATGCCAAGCAGAAGGCAACAACCCGTGCCCTTGACCAGCTGGTGACTCGCCTGCTCTCCAGCATGGTGAGACTGGCCTTTCTTTCTGATCCTCCCTTCATAGTTTAGACATATATTACCTCAGAGATTAGACATATATTTGGGGTTTACAGCATCCTCCCTGCAACAGCAAAACTGATTTTCATACACCAAAATGTGACAGAGTGTACAAACTGCAGCTTAGTAGCAGGTGGAAAACTCACATCAGCAAGGCAGTCCGTAGAGCCTGCTAGCAGCAGGATAAAGGATAAATGCTAATGAAGAGAAGAACAAAGAGAGATCACCAGGACCTTGCTGGAGAAGGTTTCAAAGAGGCAAGACTGTTCTTCAACAACAATTGCACCCCTGAAGCCTAAGATTAGTGTTTTTAAGTGCTACTCCTCAGTGCCACTCCAGAACCTGCAGACAAGACTCCACTCACCTCACGAAACCAGTTGAGAGCATAGAATAGGAGTGAGCACAGAAATTCCCGTTCCTGCTTGGAGAGAGAGTCCAGCTTCCCTTCAGCCTCTAGGTCAGTCAGGTACAGGGGGCAACCTGGGAGAGAGCAGGAAAAGAACAAGTGGGACTGTGTGTGCTACCCATCCTTTGGTCTTTGCGTGGACAAAGTCTCTTAGCAAAGCCTGTATCAATTCCAATGGCTATCTGGACTAAGCCTTGTAAGCCACCCAGACAAAGCAACTGTCTCCCCTGCCTCCCTTCCACTTTGTGGGCAAGAGAACATCTCAGCTTCCTTCACAAATGGCACACTTCTTCCTACAACTGCAGGAAGTCTTTGCAGACCTGGGACAGGAACAAGTCAGCCAGACAGACACTATAAAAGGTCCATTTCCCATACCTAATAAGGCGTCAATCTCTTCCAGGCTTCCACTGTTTTGCTCTCCAGTGTAGAGCCTCAGCAATCGAAAACAGGGTGACAGACATATCGGTGACACTACTCTGGGATAAAAAAAAAAAAAAAAAAATAAAATTCAAGTAGGCCCTGTGTTTTATACACCTCCAGAATGCCCATGACTTTTGCATTATGTCCTATGTCCTCCCCATGGCGCCTTGCCTATGCCTGCTATTTTGCTTCTTGCAAGTCCCAGCAACACAGAGCAAAAACGCACCATATGGTTAAAAAATAAAAAACTTGTGATCACCAGTTTTCTGGAAAAGCATATAAGGGCAGAAAACCACCTGTAATGAATAAAAATGGGGTCAGATTTATTTCTAGTAGAAATCAAAGTTGAATAATTCAGAAGGAACTATAAGAAATTATGCAAAACAGAGCTGTGATCAGTGGAGAAGCCTCCTTGAACATCTTGTAGCATGCCACTGCTCACATTCTGAGTGAGGAAAATTAACATTTTTCCATGGATGCATGTAAAATAGCATATTTTCTTTTATTTTCAAGTGATCATGTCTTTTTTTAAGCATAACTAAAATCTCAACAAAATCTTATGACAATAAATTACACAGGATGTGAAGGTGTCAGTTAAAAAAAGCGCCTTTTATTATTTTTAAATTTGATGTCCTACTGTTTAATTAGACTTTTTTTTTTTTTTTTTTATCTCTTGCATGCTTCCTGTTCCATTCTCCAAAGACAAAGCCCTTATTTCTCAGTCGAATTTCACTTGTGGCTGCATGTTTGTGGCTTTGCTCTGGAGCACAGTCTATATTGTCCAAGTACAACTGAAGGTGAGAAAACGTGTGCTGTTGATGCACACTAAGTCCTTAGTGATTCTCTATTTGAGAATCATTGCTCAAAATATGAATTTTGCTACCTCAAAGTTGCCTGCCCATCTCCATATGGCATTCAATATCACCATAACACCAGAAGAAAGAGCTGCTATTCTCATATGACAGATGGGAGACAAGGCAGACACAGCATGGCTTTCCCAAGATCACCTAAACAGCCTGAGCCAGAACAGACTGCCAGTTCCCAAACAGCTCATGCCTCTAGACATATCTGAATACGTCTAACAGCAAGAGACAGAAAAGAACACTGGAAACTGGTAAATTCTCTGACCAGCTCCTTATCAGGCACTTTGGCAGGCAGGGCTGATAGCAGTGAAGTGCACCAAACGAAAACAATTATTCGTTTACCTTTGCAGTCATCCCACAGTTAAGTGTCAAAATACCTTTTACTTTGGTTACTCATTCCATCGGCGACCCTGCCAAGCTCACTCTGAGACACCAATGGTAAGAGGTTAATAGCAATCGCTCCCTGACTTTCATCTTCATCCAGATTATACAAGGGCTTCACTGGGAACAAGAACGAACTGCAAGGAAAGACAGACAAGCTCTCGTTGACAAACTCAGTTCTCAGTGACAGAAAGATCAGAAATACTTAGCCTGTGATTAGCATACCCCTCCACTGTAGGGCTGAGATCCACCACAAAGTCACAGGGAAAGTCCTCCACCAAACTCCTCCCAAACTTGTCCTATAAAGAAAGGAAAAAAACCTGCTCAGCAAAGAGGCTCAGTGAAGAAAGCTTCAACAGCAGCAGCAGAAAATGCAGAAGATAAGGCCAAGCGAAAGTATCCTGGAACAGTCACAGCAATGAAGCCCACTGCCTGCAAGGACAGCCAAGGCCTGCCTTTAGAGGCAAAGCCAGGAAAAATTTCTAAGCATGCACAACCAACTTCTTCCTTTCTCTTTGAACATGGGTTTCTCTACAGGTCCCGCAGTGCTGCAGAGTGGCAGAGCAGGTGGCTGAAAGAGGAAAGCAGCCATGGGAAGTTCTCTGTCCTAAGAGCTGATGGTCAGAACAAAATAGCTACAAAGTGCTGGCAGGTTTATTTCACACAATGTGTCCCACATACTTCACATGCTTACATTCATAGAATCACAGAATCTTC
>VWZL01001274.1:1104382-1160151 GCA_013396915.1 Stercorarius parasiticus | reverse complement strand
AACCCATGCTGACTGGGTCTGATTATCTGGTTGTCATAGAGACTCTCTTTATTATCCAAGCCAACAAAAATTGTAAGTATACTTTATGATTTCTAATATGAAAAGAAAATACAAACATCCACAGAACAACTATTTCCTTAGTCCCTACATAATCTAACCTTGAAATTAGATTAAAACCTCACTATTGGAAGAGCAAAAACTAAGGTACCTGAAAACAAAACCGTGTACAATGTCATTCGTCACATTCGAGAAAAAAATGGCCAGTTTCTGCAAACAGGTGTATTTCATACACATTTGTGAAACAGAAAACAGGTTACCTATCTCAACCATGTTTCTGCTATGACACTTGGATAATGAATAAAAGAAAACTTTAGCTTAGCAGCACACAGGTTAAGGAAAAACAGACAGCTTTTCCCTGTATCTCCAGCTCAGTGATTGCTTTATTATTTGGCATTATCACAGAAGAAATTGAATATTTCCAATATTTCCACTCAAAAAATTATTTTCCGGTCTCAAACTAGAGGTGATTTTTAGGTGTATATGGTTTACCTTTAGTACTAAGTCACGATGAGGCATGGATCACAGCATCAGACGAGGTTAGGGCTGCCTCTCCACCTGCACTGCAACTGTTGACCATAGCTGGATTGCTAGGGAACAGCTATCAAGATGAAATAAACGATGCTTGTGTCAAGCAACCCACCTAGAAATTCCCTCATATTCTCCTGCAGTTTGAAGGCTCAAACTTTTTCTGCAAGCAGGCATCAGCAAGCTCTTTCATGAAGTGAGATCTTCCTGAGAAACACTCATGACAAAGACAACAACAAAGAGGAAAACTCATGTATCTTGTCACACCACAGACACTGCTACACATAGAACACCCCTTCTGCTATCCACCATCTGCTTCCTTTTTCACAAGTAGTCTAGAATACGAAACAAGATAATAATCCACAATGATCACTTCTCATCCATCTTGCTGACAATGGCTTTAAGGAAGGGGACCAATCACATTACCTCCACCTTCCATGCAAAAGACTAATAAAGATAAAGAAGAAAAAACGATTACATTACTCTGTAAAATATTCTTTTATAATTTTCTACAAAGGCAAGTATGACAGAATGCATATGCTAGTTATACAATGCACGATCTCATTTGCAGTGCATTAGAGAAAATATGCCCAACAGCATACTGTTCAGACATATGGGTCACATTGACTTTTTGGCTGCTCATCATCAAATGCCAAACATGGGCATGCAGAATAACATTTGCTTCTTTTATTCTTCAGCTAATGAAAAGCATTTCCTATAGGTACTTAAAATGTAAGAATCTTAAGGAACACAAAAGGCTTCTCCTACTGCAGGATTTGCTTTTAAATTTTATTTTTTTCTAAAAGGTCTGATTTCTGACATCAAGAGAGCAAAAGGAATAAGAATGGAGGTCTCATTTCTGATTAAAGATGTGCCAACTAAAGAACATCCTAATTAAGCAATGATAAATTGTCTGGAGTTTAACAAAGACATTCCTATTTTATACATTAATTTTTAGTCTCTAGAGTGGACAGATTTTCCAACATAAAACAGAAAAAGTTAGTGGGTTGCAGATCACATGCACTGTTTGGCATCATTTTTTTCCAACCTATGGCCTGACTTATGTTAGGATATGCCATCATGCCAGTGCATTCAAAAAGGATTAGTCGCAATCCTTGCCACTTTTCGGCTTCTCTGATGTTCTCTTTTGAGCTTGTTACCTTTTAATTCCATACTCTGTGAACAAAAATACATTCATATAGTCCTGGTGGTCTTCCAAAGAATACAGTGCTTTCAGTATGTAGCACAAATTACAAAGCTAATCAAATGAAAGGGAGATATGATGGATGCTTTTTTTCACCTGCCTGGATAAAGAGAAGGAGGTAGGAGTGACTGTAGTCCAGCTCTTCCTTTTATATATCTTTATTTTCGTCAGCTCAGTTACTGACATTTAAGGAGAATTATTATTCTTTTCACCATGCCTCCATTTGCAGAACAGGCCATTTATGACAGTTTCTACGTATTATACTGAACCCATGTTGGTAAACTTATTTATTGTAATAAATGAGTTACAACTAAGAACTTCATAATGAAATGGTAATAGTACATAAGACTTTCTTCTTCAAAGCACTAGCCTTTACTACACCAGCTAATGGAGAATTCCTGGCAGCCTGTGACAGCTAAACAGTTGTAACCAAACCCAGCCATAATTTCCTCCTATTCAATGGAATTTCAGTCTGAAATATCAGTAATGCTGTGCCTTTATGGACAAAATAAAATAGATGTCATTGTTCATATAAAGAAGGAAACTTTTTTTTGTTTACTTAACATAAAAAATAATCTTCTAAACTTGTCTCAGGGTATTTAATAAGGACCTAAGCAATTATGTTCAGATCCTTAGTGCAGGAAGATCCTGTATTTTGTTTAGATTTATTTGCATTTTCTTTCCAGCTGACCTTAGTCAAACTACAATATCAAACTTTTTATTCTTCAGACCCCATCTGCGTTTTCTAGGAATCTGTAGAAGGTTAGAGTCTTACATTAATAGGACATACCTGGCTGGACATGAAAGCAGTGGGGGGAAAAAAAGCCAGCAAAAACAGCATTGCAGATTTGCATTAAGAACATTTATATCTGCCTTCTTCATGTGGTTTCCATTCAGCACTTAAAATGTAACTCTGCATGAAGAAAAAAAAGAAGTTCTGTTAAAAAGTCCTGCTGTTGCTAAAAGAGGTCTCATTTGCATCTGCTGACAAAAGATTTTATTAGCATAACGCTGGAAAGTCAATGAAACCAACAGCAGCAAAAGAGCAAACTGTCCTGAGAACTTTATTTTTGCTAATGACAAACAGAAAGAACTGCACGATCATTGTCAAACAAGCTCTGGAGCTGATCCAACCCAGTCTGGTGTCTACTTAATTTCAGTATTCGACTTCAGGAAGATCATTATTGCGATCTGAGTGTGTAGCATTGTTAGTTAATATAATTTAAAAAAAACACTATCAGGTTAGTTGGCTGTGACCTCCATTTACTGATCCTCTTTTGTACTTAGTTCCATACTCCATTTATCTTCAAATTATCCTTTCATTTGAAATTTGTTCTGAAGTCCTGAATAATATTGCAATGAAGCTTATAATCATCCCAAATTTCCTTTCTGCCTTGCCTTAAATATGCATACTGAGATACTCTTGAGGGACAAGCTGACTAGACAGACATACTAAAAATACTTGGTATTATACCTAATGTTTTAATATAAGCTTTTTCAGAACTCTGGGAAAGATATAGTCTAATTCTCCTTCTCTCAGTTCATTAAGATCCGAGTTTCACTTTTCTTTCATTATGGGAGCTTCTATATCCTCCTTTCTATTTTCTTTCTTGCTTTGATCCCTTTGTTTCACACAAACTTCGATGCAAGCTAAGAAAAGTATATTCTTGATAAACTTGCCTATACTGTCTCTTAAGCTCCTCCTCTCCCTCCTTTGCAGATATGCAGATGTGGAAAATCTATGACATTGACAGAATGTAAGAGCAGCAGCCATACGGGGCTGCATCAACCATCCATTGAGCCTTGCGCTCTTTCTCCAAAAGTGGCCAGACACATGACAAGGGAACAGTAAGCAGAAGACAGCAAGCAGCTGGGGACACTGTCCCAGAGCACGCTTTCAGCCGCTAACATTTCTCAACTTCAGACTTTGCAGGCAGTATCTTCATAGTATGTTAAATTAGAGTTTACAGCAAACGATGAAGACTCACTGATGCTGTTGAGTAATAGAAGTAATTTGCTCTGTGACCATGCCAAGAAAAATTTTGTCCTGTACAACTTGCATGTTCGTTGTTCGAACAACGTTGCATGTTCGTCGAACAACTTGCATGTTCATTGTTCAAAACGACTTCACAGGCGTGGATTTGATGGAGCTTCTTCCATATTTAGAGAGTAAGGTTACTCTCAGGCACATAACCACCAACCTAAATGACATCTTTAGCAAGTCTCTACGACTGTAATCAGAAGTTTTCAAGGAAGCAGAAGAAAAATATAAAACACAGCCACATAAAGTATCACTGTGGATAAGAATGTTTTATATCTCAATTTTATATTTAATAATCTATTTCTCTTTGAACTTGCTAACAACAACAAAGAAAAAAATGAAATGTTATATTGATCTGGGACATATTCTGAACTTCATTAACAACAGAAAAATAATTTACAGAAGACCTAGCAGGGTTGTAGATGATGAAATAAATATGGAGGGGGGGATGGGGATGGAAGCTAACACAGTACCGCTGAAGAAAAAATAAATTTGATAACACCAGTAGTCAACTAGCAGAAGAACGTATTGTCAAAGAGACATAGTGTTACATATCTATATTGCAACAGTGCCTGGAAGACCTGCTGAGAACATGACCCTACTGTATTAGGAATTGTGTAAAAACAAACAAACAAACAAAAAAAAAAACCACAAAAAGACCAAACAGCCTGAGTCCAGTCCCCAAAGACTTCCTTCTCTGACAGGAAATCAGGAAAGCATGGCTTAAGGTTACATCATGTCATGGACCAAAGAGGTGGTCCTCTGCTATAATTATGAATAAATTCACAGCTGTTAACAATGCGCTTTTATACTGTGCCCTTTACAGTTACACTACTAGAAAAATACAATTAAATGGGAAAGAAATTCAAACATGAGAATTACAAATAACTTGGGACTAATTTATATTGAAAAATTCAGAGTGCTAAATATTAAAAGTAGGGTATGATTAAAAGGTCTTTCAAATATTGACAATAAAACTTGGAAACTTGAGTGGAAATAAATATCAGAAGTAATTTTTAAAGTCAGAGACAAAACAGTAATGTATTATTAATGTAAATAGAATGTCACCCTCAAGGGCAAACCTCTACAGTATTAGCATATCACAAAGCAATTACGTTGTTTTTTATTTGTGTAACAAGATCAACTATTTCATATCCAAGAGTAGGAAATTTTACCAGACAGGTAGCATTTCCTCATACGACTTCATCATTGGAACAGCAACAACAAAAAAATAATCATCAAAATGTTAGAGAATCTGCCTCGATTCCGCGTGATATCAAGCAGAAATTACGATATTTTAACCAAAAATTGCATACTTCAACCCATACTATAGATCCCTTCCAGTATCTTTATGTATATTAAAACAGACAGTGAGAAGCTTTGCTCTTAGTTGTCTATTATGCAAATGACATAGTATTGTTTAATGCTTAAGTAGCTTTGACTCACTTTGCAAAGAGGTATTTTGGTTTTGGAATTTTGCTGATCATAGGTTTCAAAACTGATTTAAAGAGAGATATTTCTGTTGAGTTTTACTGTTGTGGTAGTTTTCATCCCTTTTAAGCCAGGCCCTATTTTTTCTGCCAAAATCTGCAATTACCTAATAACTAGCAGAATCTAACTTAAACTTGTATCCTCAGTACTGACATCCCAAGCAGCTATCACAAATAGGCACTGGAGGGTAATTAAACCAACAAGATTGCAGTGAGTGGAAAGCTTGCTTATCTTGTACTTGTCAGCATGTATATAACAGAGCTTTCCTCTCTGCCAGGAGCCCCTAAAGCTCTGCAAAATTGGAACCTCCTGCTTCAGCTGATTGTTTGGCAAATTGTTCTTGTGCTACAGCTGAGCACATTTTTTTTGGACACAGATAATTTTTACAATATTTTTAAAACTCAAACCACTGACATTGAATTTTTTTAAACATACAATTTTGGTGCATTGTTGGATAGTTGAGTGTCTTTATGCAAAGTCCACTCCAACAAAAAGCACTGTTTACTCCAACAGTTTGGATCTGGACTGAATGAAAAAAAAACACGTTTACTTTCTGAATCGCCAATGATTCAAAACACTTCAATGAAGTCCATCCACCATCTTTCATGAATACTAAGAATTACCCAACAGAAGCTGCCATGCTGTTGCAGGCCGATTATTAAAAGGAAAATCTGTTAGAACCAACTCTGAAGTCAACATCAAAGACTAGGGGAAGAGATTTTTAATGTGGAGTTTAATCACAAAGGATGCCACGGCCTCTGTTCTTCACTCAGACAGAGAAACGTGAGTGGAAGTTTTGCCTGAGAAAGCAGTTCAGAACTGGGTTTATTACTAGTCTTCAGATCCATGTCAAGTTAAAAACTAGTGGGCATTATCCGCATTGTCTCAAACACTGACAACACGATATATGGCTTTCTGGGGCTGCAGACAGTCAATTTATGAAGAGTTTTTTAATATCTGATAAACTTTCTGATTCTTAAACGATATCTGCTTTTCACATTCTTTATTAATACTATAAATGAGTGATTATTAGGCCAACAAATTGGAAAAAAAAAAAAGTATCTGGGATCTCTTTTGACCTTCAATTGTTTGATACGTATAACCAGTTAATCATGTGTTTTCCACTATGTCCTGCTCATTTACTTCTACTGTTAAGGAATACCAAAGAAGAATACTAAGAACTGTTTACTACTTTTAATATGTTTGTATGGCATGGTTTTAGTTTTGCTCTGGTCATCGGCATTGTATCGTTACACAGCAACACTGCTGAAGATCTCTATGAATTTGCATAATGTTGTTTATTATTTTTCTTTGGTTAAACAAGGGCATATGTAGCCCCAGTAGCCCCATATTCCAACATGAGCCAGTGAAGACCCCTGTGTAGGTTTGAAAATGGTCTGCATTTAGGTACAGTGATTATAGGTTAATATTTTTCATGAGATCCTCTGAATAAATGCATGTATTAGGAAGCAAGATACAAGCAATACCAAAGTAACAACCTGATACATGCAACCGTACTCTAACCAAGGGTTTGATCTAATAATGTAATTTTACATGCCATTGGCTTATAATGCCCACCAGATATAACAACAAGATAGGAAATTAGGTGGGGAAGAAAGGAACTTGAAGTTTCTAAAAAACAACAGCAGCATTGCTGACTATAGGAGTTAACAGTACTGCTAATTAAATTTATATTGATGTTGATAAAACTACTGTCCATGGAAAACCTCCAATAAATTCAAAATGCATTTTTGAAGATAGGCAATACACCACTGAAATCTTGTTTTGACACCAATACCACAGTTTTCCATCCTTCTTAAACCTTCCTGAGGCAGTATTAGTAGTGCTTTAGGTGTATCAGGAAACTTTTTTTCTCTGTACTGCCTAGTCACATGTCTGTTCCCAAAAACTGTCCCTAAGGAACTTCACTCCCTCTGAAAGTTGCAGTTCAAGATGGCAGGAGGAGCTGAGCCCGTATCCCTTAGGCCTATGCAACACCCTACATCAACACAACTCCCACCATCAGAAATGCATTGACCACACCAATGCAATAGCTCTGTTCCAAGTCCTTGCCAAAGAGACAGGGGCAATGCCAACTGTAGACGTAGAAAGAAGTGTGTAAAGTATCAACACACATAGTTTTGGGAGGGTTTGGGTGTGGGCACAGAGATGAGCAGGGGCACACTAGGGCCAAACCAAGCTCTAGAAAGCAAAATATGTTTTAAGTACTGTATTGTTGTAAGGAACTGTTGCAAGTAACTGTATTGTTACACAGCTACCACATTAAAGCCACAATACTACTGTGGTACTGACATACTATTCATCACTAGTTCACACTTGATAATACTGTATATTTAATTAAATAAAGTCTAGAAGAGTTAAAAATTATCCATTGAGGAGGCAGGAATAGTATAATCATTTATTCCCTGCATCAACTTTGCCAGATGTATCTTTTAATTCAACCACATTAAGTGATGGTTATTTGTATTACAGCATTCACTAGCAGCTACAGGAAAGTGGTGTTGCACTTACAAAGAAAACTTAGCATTTAAATTGAGAGAAAAAGATTCCTTTTAGACAGAGAATCAACAGACAGATAATGCAAGGCTAGGAACAATGAAACCAGTAGGAGATAGATGCCTAGGGAGGGGTGGATTCACCAATAAGGCAGAAGCAATAGCTGTGGTAGGACAGAGCAGCATGAGCTCTCCATCCGGTGTGACAGCTGTATCCTACTCAGCTAGGCACCTCTGAACATCTGGACACAGTGCCTTTTTCCAGGTCACATGGGAAAGAGGCAATGAAGCCAAGATTTCCTTAAAGATCCAGCCTAGCTCTTAATCATAAGACAGCCCTTCTTTCTGGGGCTGAATTTACTGTGTTTAGAATGAGTACAGTGTACCCAGAACACTGAAACAAGACTGAAACAGGAGTGCTAGGACATAGATGCACTTCTCCCCTTGAAGCAGTTGCAATCACAATCAAAAGGTTTGGGGCTCTTTTGGGAGCTTAGTGGGGTGGGTGGGAAGGTTTCAGGCATTAAAAGGTACAGCAAGTCAGTTCCAGACCTTTTATTTCCTATGCCACAAATAACAAATACTTGTTATCAACGACTAACTCACATCAAACAAATAAACCACTGTAGAAGGACTGATTCTGGTGAATACACAAGACATTCACAGACATGCAGAAAAAAAATTATTCAAGCACTTGATGCAAACTATTCACTGGGGTTTAATGTTCATCGTCCAACAAATAGGTTACTAATTTATCAATATACTTTGTGCCAGTTGCACAAAATCTCCTGTAACTATAACTTGGACAATAACTTTATGAACTATATCTTACATATTAAATTCTATCCTTTTATTCATGTAATAATGCTCCTTATCACTTGCAAAGTAACAGGGTACTCAGTGCAATTTATGATGACAGTGTCTTGCTGCTAATAAAAAAAATAATCTTTCCATTGACTTGAAGGGATTTGGGATTAATAGGTTTCCTAGCAAAATGCAAAAGCAAAAGCTTTGATCCCTGTCTTCCTGGGACTCACTATGAAATAAGTGAGACTTTTTGCCAGATGAGCTTAATAACGTCATTTGTAATTCTTTAATAGCACTGATCTGAAAAACTTGTTGACATCAACCTGTACCTCACTGCTCAGGAAATTATTTACGTTTTTCACTTCTCCTTTGCCCTTAGCTTTCTTGCCTTTAGGCTATATTGAAAAGTTTATCAGCATAACTTCTACATTTAAATCCTTCTCCACCAGCAACATGCTTTCAGTCTCCGCTATCTCCTCTCAGTAAAACGGTGGTTAAAATTGTCCGCAACAGCATTCCCAACCTGTTCTCATTGGTTCCTTACTTAATGACAGAATAACTGATAGCTGACGTGCTATATTCTCAGTCTTCATATGTCACATGAATTTAGTTTTGCCTTCCTTTGAAGATGCCAAATGCTGAACAGGTGGTTTTGATTCATTATACAATTTACACTGTGGCTCACTCAGCTAAAATTCAGGCAGGAAGGTAACAGACACGGTGTATCAGAATACTCAAAAGAAGGAAGCAACAGCCAAATTAAGAGTAAAATTATTTTGCAAATTCACTGAACGTTTCTCTAAGTTTTAAGATGGTCCCAAGTTTGACCCTGTCCCCCTTGGCTTTTTTTTTTTTAAGGCTCAAGCTCTGTAAATATTTCAGTGTAAGCCTAACTGGGTATCTGGCACAGAGCAAAGTTTATGCCCAACTTGACTATATTTAGTCAAACAATGCAGTAAAGAATCAGGTCATTAAAGTAAAAGAAAATAGATTCATCACCAGATATATGCTAAAACAGAGGAAGGGATGAGATTATACATGGACTTCATGCTTCTATAACATAGCTAGTTGTCTGAAAAAATCAACAAGCAGGTATACCTTTTCTAGAAAGTTTTCACTCTTTTCTGGAAAAAGAGGAGGAACATGGAATCTTACGTTCCCATTCCTGAAGAGATAATGTTTCTAGTTCACTCGGTCACATTTAGAGGTTGGAATCTGGGTAATACAAGTGCTGTTAAGACAGAAAATTCTCTGACATTAAGTCTGGCACTGAAGTCTGCCTTTAGTCTCAGAATTCCCAATCCCTGCACTGTAACGCAAGTCTACACTTTTCATAACAAAACCAGAAAATTTTGAAAAGCTACATACAACTGTACGTAGCACAACTGCAATAAGCGTTACCTCTGATTATCTATTGACATTTTTATTATGTTCTCACCCCATGACTGAAGTGTTACTCAGTCGTGCTGCTCCTTTTTCAAGAGAAGCTGCCTTAAGCAAAATTCAATCTTCAGTTCTCCAGCTAAAAGAGAATTACACTCACCATGATCAAAATAGAATAAGGGTATCAAAAGCGTTACTGCTGCTCCACATCGTCATTTACCTAAAAGGTGAGACAATTGGTGGGAGGTGCTTTTTGTAAGGCAAACACAGCATACTTGAAGTTAAGAAAACTAATGGCTGAGGAGCTAGAGCTGGAGGGAATATGTGTCAAAGAGACAAAGGCACCTGAAAAAGGTCAAGCCCTACAATCACTAATTCTAAACCTATTTTAAGGTATAGAGGCTCTGCTTCTACAATCTCCAAAGTATCCAGATGCATTATTCATCCATTCTGATCAATCTTAGTCTAAGTAGTCAAAGTTGTTTGACTTCCTTTGGTACTTATAAATTCACCTATGTAAATATGGATACAAGGCATTTATTGAACCATAAACTGTTACAGAATAATTATTGTTATATAGTTTATTATACTATATAATCCTTACTATAAGCAATAAAAATGAACAATATTTACAACACAGGATGAATTTCATTGATCTGAAACCAATTTTGTCCTTCAGAATTTAAGGAATTATAAAGCTTTTACTCTTTAGTCTCTTTACTCTGAGCATCCAGCTCACTTGGTACCTACAAAAAAGAGGAAGTAGTACATTTTCATTGATAATTAAACAAAAAAAAAGTGTTTCCAACTCTTTGAAATAAATATTGTTCAATTGAGTTAGATAAATTCACGTTAAAATCCAAATTAATATGTTCATGGTATTTTCTTAATTGTTTTTTTATGTGAATATTTTCCGGGTTCCACCCAACATCAGGGTCTGGCAAAGATATTGAAATAAAGCCAGGAAGGACACTTTCATGCTCTTTCCAGCTCCCAACAAGCTTCTGGCATGCAACTTGTTCAGCCGTCTGTGGGACGAGAAGAAGAAAGTGGCAGGGAAAAGAGCATATGCATGACAGCAGTTAGTCAAAGTCAGTCCAACAAGGAGACCAATTATGACATTCAAAGCAACAGAAATAAGCGGAAAAGAAAAACACATTCTAACCCAGCAGAGTCATCCTAGGATGTGATCTTTCTGATTTTGCCTATTGTTCTATAACATGAATGGACTGAAAGCAGCCCTGAGGAGAAGGACTTGAGGGTGTTGGTGGATGAGAAGCTCAACATGAGCCAGCAATGTGCGCTTACAGCCCAAAAAGCCAATTGTATCCTGGACTGCATCAAAAGAAGCATGGCCAGCAGATCAAGGGAGGCGATTCTCCCCTTCTACTCCACTCTGGTGAGACCCCACCTGGAGCACTGCATCCAACTCTGGAGTCCTCAGCATAAGAAGGGTGGGGACCTGTTGGAGTGGGTCCAGAGGAGGGCCACAAAGATGATCAGAGGGCTGGAGCGCCTCTCCTATGAGGACAGGCTGAGAGAGTTGGGGTTGTTCAGCTTGGAGAAGAGAAGGCTCCAGGGAGACCTTGTAACAGCCTTCGAGTATCTCAAGGGGGCCTGCAAGCAAAGTGGAAAGGGACTTTTTTCAAGGGCATGTAGTAATAGGATGAGGGGTAATGGCTTCAAACTGGAAGAGGGGAGATTTACATTGGATATCAGGAAGAAAATTTTCACTATGAGGGTGGTGAGGCAGTGGAACAGGTTGCCCAGGGAAGTTGTGGATGCCCCATCTCTGGAAGTGTTGAAGGCCAAGCTGGATGGGTCTTTGAGCAACCTGGTCTAGTGGGAGGTGTCCCTGCCCATGGCAGGGGGGTTGGAACTAGATGATCTTTAAGGTTCCTTCCAACCTAAACCGTTCTATGATTCTATGAACTGGGACAAGACCTAAGCGTTTGGCTGTTCTGTGCAACGAATGTGTCTGTAATTGAAATTTTGAAGACACATTAGTAAAGGTCCAGCTTGGATATCTTCATAAAGCTGATAGTGCATGATGTTGAGAGCTTTAACCACCCTTGAGTTCATCTAAAATCAAAAATATCCAGTGCTGCTTTAGCTTTTAAGCAATGCAACAAGAAGAGCCAAGAATTTGGTTGAAAACAGGTAGTAGTCCGACACAGCTGCTATGTAACAGCTCATTAGTGGTTTCTGACTGCTCCAAGGGAAGTTGGTAAATATTTACTTGGAATGGACACATCTGGAAACAATAGAATCATAAAAAAGGCCAAGAGAAAAATGAAATAATAAAACATTGTGCGTACAGTTGTTCAACACAGTTCGGCTCTCATACAAAATACATTTGATGTTCCCTTTCCTGTAAAAATAAGAACAGAGGTAAAAGGAATTACTTCTGTTCCTTCCCTTCCTGAATACAATGAGTTTGTAGTGGAAAACAAATAGCAAAGTATTCACTACTTTTGACTTACAGGTGCAGAAATTCAGCTGTCCAACAGCCAAAGTAAATGCTCCTCAAATTCAGGCTCCTCCTTCTGCCCACAAATCAAGATGGTAGTTTAATGTCCATTTTCCATTTTCATGGCAACTGTACAGTGCCCTCTTGCAAGCCTTTCTTTACAGAAAAAGCTCATACCAAGAGAAACTGGATTTATGCCTAAATCTGCTGTGACAGACAAGATGTCTTGGGTTTTGGTTTTTTGGTTTTCATTGTTGTTTGGTTTTTTTTTTTACATTTCATTGCTCTTCTAATAAATTAGGTGGACAACTTAGAGAGGAGTGTAAAAGACTGTGCTTGGCAGACACAAAGCAAGATTGACGGAAGAAGGCGAGAGGGATTACAAGATGCAGCAGCCCAAAGAGTTGCAGCAGGAAGCTTCATACAGGGGACAGAGTCACTGAATTGACAATGGTAAGGATGAGCCTGCAAAAATAGAGCAGGCAGGAGAATTGGGGGTGAGCGGGAGCAGGGGAAATCTTCAAACCTGTGATACCTCTCCCTATCAATCACTTTTAATTTCCTTTACTCAAAAAGTTAATTACTTTTTTTTTTTAATTGTAGTAAAACCTAGCCTTGAGCTTAAAAGCACTTAAGTCCATTTTACGTAAATCATAGAAGGTCTAAGGCATGCTAATACTGAGCAATCTTTGGCCTCAAAGCCTTTTCCTACACTTAGCAAGAATAACTTTCTCCTTAACATGAGAGAAAGACTCCAGTGAGAAAACAATTGGGAAGACAGTATTTTTCCTTAGTTTTTTCCTGAAGTTTACCTTTTTTTCCCCCCCCCCTTTTTTGCCACCTGAACATATAGTTTAACAAAGAGATGGCAACTCCCACAGAACAGATGTTCTTCTACAGCTGAGGAAGGTGATACAGTACAAAGATAAATAATTTTGTTGTCTTGTGAGACAGCAAGGGGAGTCATAAATCTAGCTTTGCTAGAACAAACAAAAGCAAGTATTTTTATTCCAAAGCATGTCCCTCAAAGTGTCCAGATTTTCTTCCATGGGTCAGTTTTAACATCACAAGCAATTGTCATCAGAGCAATATGATTTTTTTGAATTTTTTTTTCTAAACAAACCCTTTTGTTCTTCCCTTTTCTCCCCCAAGATTCATAGAATAATTTAAGTTAGAAGGGACCTCTGGAGTTTACCTAATCCAACACCCTGCTCAAAGCAGGTTATTCAGGACCTTGTCCAGTTGAGTTTTGACCACCCCCAAGGACAGAGATTTCACCTCCTCTCCAGGCAACTTTTTCTAATATTTGACCACCCTTGCTGTGAATGTTTTTTCTAAGAACTAACAATTTCATTTGTTGCCACATGTGCCTGTTGCCTCTTATTTCTTGCTATGTACCTCTAAGAAGTGTCTGTCTTCGTCTTTTCTAAACCCTCCCATTAGACAGCTGTGGACAGGCACAAGGTCTCCCTTTAGCCTTTTCAAAGGCTGAACAAAGCCAGCTCTCTCACCCTCCTCTTGTGCTGCATGTGCTCCAGCCCTCTGATGATGCCAGTGGCCCTCCCCTGGCCTTGCTCCAGTATATCAGTGCATGGCCACACTTGCTTCATGTCCTCTTTGTCCTCTAGGGATCCCAGGTCCCTTTCAGCATAGTTGTCACTTAATCCTAAAGCAAAAAAAGCAGTTAATAATTTTAAGTAGCCATTCTGGTGAAAGTTCCTAGTGTTTTACTTTACCAGGGTCTTAGAAGTCCATCCGTTCTCTTCCTGAAGAGCTTGGGTTTGGTCTTAAAATTGTGAAAAGGTGATTGGGCAAAGATTCAGAGAGTCTTACAAATGCCCTTAGAATATAAAACCTACAGTTATAGCACTCTTGCATGTGTTATTGGGGCTATTCTACCATAACATTGCATGATTAATAACAAATCAGGTATCTTTACTTCTCAGTCCAATATTGCATCTTAATAATTGTTATGGAAAAACTAATTGAAGTGATAATTTCATTTGCTTCCCTTACAAAAAACTTTGGTCTGAAACCAAACTATTTAAACTGTTGTTTAAAAAGGTCAGCTAACCAATATTTGTTACAGCCAGGGGACTCAGCTTACATAATACCAAGACACAGAAGGAATGTATAAAGAAACTCTTTTGAAAGAAAGGCCTTCTGGGGAAAGGATTATGCTGTCCTCATCACACACAAGAGAAAGCCTCTATTATTCATTAAAGGATTTAAGCAGCCTTTACAATGTATTTTTTAAACATTTTAATTGTATTAAATTCCTGTATCAGAGAAGACTACATATCTTGCTTATGTAATTTTGCATGTTATAGAACAAGTAAGTTTTCCCAGAGTTAACTAACAAACGAAACTATGCTATTTGTAATAAAACTAATGGATCAAGGTTGTATTCATGTAAATCTCTGACCTCCTCCCACAACTGTATCTAGCATTACTTATCAAGATTAATCGAATCACCTACTCAGACCTTGCCCTCCATGTAAACAACAGCACGGTTTTCTTTCAAGCATGGAAAGAGAACAGAGGAATGTAAAAAGTTTATAAATCTGAAAACAGGACACCAAACATACATAGCATTGGTTTTTCATGACAGAATGCCTTATTACCGCTATATTTTCTTATCTTGCAATGTTTTTTTCTTCTACGATACTGAAAGGCTGTAAGGTCTTTAGTAGACTGGTTCCCCATTAACTCAAATACACAGCATTCTTTCAGCAGACACATGCAGTGTATGCCAGCAATAAAACAGCCATTGAGATCTCTGTAATTCTTATCGCCCTCAACAATTTGATGTCATAGCACCCCACTTTGTATCACAAGATTTTAAAATGTTATCTTCAGCTGTCAATTTAAAAGCATGAATAAGTGTAATACCCCATATACTTTGAATGGACTTTCTAGCATACTGAATACAGAAAAAAGGGGTATTAAATTCATGTACTTCAAAAGCACACAATAGTTTATCTGTATTTTTATAGAGATTTTTTAGAGAGATTTTACAGAGATTCTCTTTTTTCGGATTTTTTAATGTAGAGATTTTTAGATGTATCCTAATATTCTACATTTCTAAGATGGCATAGAATATTCTGTGGTAAAATAAGTTTGGTTTTCAGAATTAACAGCACATTTAAACAACTATAGTATTCTATACAGGACAGTTGATATCGATTTGCGTGCAAGATGACTATATAGCAGGCAATGATGTGATACATACATCCATTTGATATAAATATCAATGCTATTTTATACACATTTCATTTTTAGCCAGCTAATGATCCACTCTTCAAATGGCAACCCTGCGATTATGAGTATGTGTTCCTGTATGCTTGGATACAAATACAAAGCCTTGAAACCATCTGAAAAATGGCCACCTTCAAACTTGGGTGTTTTTTGGAGTGCATTATCCTTCACCTTTCCTCTTTGGGCCTATTAGTAGCACTAATGGCGACATCCAAAACCATACAGCTGAACTCTCAAGATTTTGATAAAGGGCTGTAACTGAGGATTTATTCAAAGCACAGTGTTAGATTAGCAATGGAAATACTTCAATTCCTTGTTAACAGTGCTTGCAGTGCAAAAAAAGTTACTGCTTTGATCACGCAGGAAAGGTATTCTGACCATGGCTGGGATAGGAGTTATTTTATTCCCCATCTCTCCACTTGCACCTACTTCATACTGTTACAACTCTCTGTGTAACAAACAATAACATCACACTGGCATAATAGAGTACACAGGGTCCAGAATTTTTATATAAAAGTAGTTTACTTTCTACATGTTTTCTTACCAGCAGATAACAAAGTTACCTTCTTAGGGGCTGGACTGTGTGGTTACAGCAAGCCTGCTACTCCAAAAGAACCACAAATGTGCACACTTAACTTGGGTTACTCCTTTTGAAAGAGAAGTAATTTACCATTAGGCAGCAGAAGTAAGAACTTGCACACACAAGTGACTTCCAGGGGCCAGCTTGCTCTCTCTGTATTAACTTCACTACCTTCCACTACCAGTTTGTGGATTTGACCTCTGTGAGTGAATCAGCGCTTTGCTCTTGAAGACACTTTGTATACTGCAAGTTGTCATGCAGCAGTTCCACTTAAAAACATTAGTAAGAAGAATATGTTACAAGGGAGAGTCACACTACTTGATGTAAAACACTCAAGGATTGGTTTTTTTTTTTTCCGACCACAATGAAGAATGATTTGCAGTTTATGGGCAAGAATTTTCCAAAAATTAAGAGTTCCAACCCTCTCCCAGCAACAGAAACCACAGCAATCGGGCCTGGCAGCTAGCATGCTAAATTTCGGCTGGGTAAAATTAGAAATGCCTCACATGTGTGAGCTTAGAAATTGAATTTGCCTAGCAAAAATGCAACAATTCTGTGTACAAACACTTCTGTTCTAACTACCACAGATGTTTGTTTCCATTTTTATAACCTACAATAAACTATTTTTTGTTCAAGGATTGTATTAATATCTTATTACAAGAAAGATTAATTGTCCTAAAGTATTTTTTTTTCTTTGCAATTACATCTTCTGTTAGGATCAGGTAAACATCTAAACTAAAACTAACTTCCATCTTTATACATTTCTTGCTGAAATCAAAGTACGCCTCTCCTTAGTACTCTTATTCATCTGACATTCACAGCAAATGGTTGCTGACACTCATCACCAGAAATCAGCAAAAAACACAGATATCGGCTTTCAAACACAAAGCCAAAGTGGTGTATTACAACCATCCATACATGTGCATTTCACACTTGCCAAACAGAAATGCATAATGGATAATATTGGTTAATAATATACATATTTTCAAACTTTTAATTAGCCATTAAAAGCAATGGTGGGCAACCAAAAATTTAAACTTCACAATAGTGAGCAGCAATGCCTTTTGAAAGAAGTTAAAAGAGCTAAAACACAGTTTAGCAGTTTTAATCGTGAAACAAGTTCTCACTAGAATTCCCTGCCTGCCTGCTGTTTATGATTTCCATGTTCCCAAAGTTTTTCTGTAATGAAGCCACAAAACCACCAAGCATTTACCCCTGTTGGCTTTTCTGGAGTTCATAGATCCAGCAAGTAGCATAATCAGGAAATAGGTTGTTCCTCTTTTGACATCATTAGGCTGCTTATGTTCCCCTCAACCTTATAAGGAAGAAGAATTTGGTTATAGCTGAATGCTTCTGCAAGTCACATTCCTTTGTCACTGCAGGCAGAGTGACATATGCAATCTAGGAACTTCTCCTTCAGGACAAATTACAGTATAGATTAATATATTCTGTAGAGGAACCTTTCTGTGGATCAACTGCGTACCTTTGTATAGCTCCTCCTCTTACCTACAGTATTTCACCTGGATACTCCTACATCATGCCCAGTTTTGTCTACAACACCTTTCAAAGGCATGGGGCCTTTTCATGAAACAAGAGATAGAGAAACCATCACATTTCTAGGTAATTTGTTCCAACTGGTAATCACGCTCACTACAAAATACAACCTTATTTCTCTTTGAATTTCTTTGACCAGTTTTGAAACACTGCTGCTGTTTCTCTCTTTATATTAAGGATCTCTGTTCCTCCCCAACTTTAACCTAACTTGGGCACTTCTCAGTTTCTTTTTGAATGAATTGAATGAATGATGGAAAAATTCAAATGTCTTTCTGTAAAACTTTCCAGTTCTAAATTTATTTTGATCTTATTCTAATTTTTTTATGTTCTTCCCTCCTGCACTAAGATAGAATCTGACGCCAATCTTTCAGTAGAACAAAACAACAGAATCCCACCCCCTTCCTATTGCTGCTCCTGTTCCCTGTTTATAAAAATTAAGAACTGCAGTAGCCATTACAGTCTCACTGCAAACAAAGTTTCAACATTTTTCTCACTACAACACCATAATCCCTTTTAGTGTTTGCATCCTACAGAATTTGCATGCTTTACTGATCCTCCCAGCATTTGAACCACAGCCCTTATGAGAAACAAATTATGACTTCACTGGCTCACATAAAAAAAAAACACACCACCAGAAAAAACCTGTAAGATGAGCCTCAGTGAAGGTTTAGAAGAGAGTTCACTGCTCAACCACCGAGCTTGGTAACTATCAATTATGAAATACTAAGAATCATTTTGTGAAAAATAATAATCTTCCATTTTATCATTGCTCTGTGTAGAAGGTCAGCTTTATTTTTTTAGAAGGTAAAAATCTAAACCAGGGCTATGAAATAAATTACTAGAGCTTATAGTTCTGCATTACAGTAAGATCACCTTCGAAGGCTCACCTTTTAAGTTACATTTCATTTATTCCAAGACTCAAAAATCACATCCTCTCCTTCAAAGTTCTCTGTGAAGCTACAAATATCTTGACATCTTGATCAACTAGAAGACAAATTACAGCAACGGTGTTTGAAAAAGAAACCCAAAACACCACACTGTCTCCGATTCCCTTCCCTATAATTTTTAGCAATAGGAATAGAATTAATATCTTCTAATTGGTTCCGTATTCTGTTGCCTTGAGCAGTACAGGTGTCCAAAATGCAGATGAAACTTAAGAGTTCATACATGCTTTCAGAGGTCATGTGTTTTGGGGTTGTTCCTTTTTTCTTCTTTCTAGTAATCTACAAGACTTCTGACTATAAATTGTTCCTTCTAGCAACCACATGCCATGATTTTGCTGACTATTTTTATTCATTAATACCAGCTGCTTCACAGTGCCTGGAGGTAACAGAAAAAATATGTATATGTGTTTTAACCATATGGTAAAAACTGATGAAGGCCTTTTATGTAGGATAATCCATATACGCAGGGTAAAATTCACTCTTGTGCAAAGACCAGGCTGAAAGGCCTGTTCTCCACTTGAACCTTCAAGGACCCACATCACTTCAAGTTTCTGAGCCAAATCCAAATGTGTACACTTGCATTGCTCCCATGAGGTCAGCAGAGCAACACCTGTTCCCATCAGTGTGGATTTTGTGATCAAGTGGTAGGCAAGCCTTTAATTGCCTTCCGGAGAGGGGTAGATTTTACTATTGCACTTAAAGCTAGGCTCCCTTCTAACAACCATTAGCCCCACTATAGCATTCTGTTGCTATCACTCCTAAACAAATAAGGTTTCCTCTGAGATTATCTAGTTCCAAAGGTTAACACATAGACAAAAAAAAAAGTGGGATAAGATAGTTGCAAAATAATGTATTCAAATGATGTGTTCTAATTGTCTAAAGTACTCAATAAAAACCAGGACATGAAGTGCTAGCACATAATCAAGTGCAGAAGACTTTACTCCAGCAAATACTAAGTTTGTGCACAATAACAAGTTTTGTATCTCTTAACCACAATAGCCCCGAACACAGAATCATACAACACATCAGAAAAAAATATAAAAAGATCAAAATAGAGAGGGAAATGGGGTTGACAGAAAAGTAACAACAAAAGAAGGTAGAAAAGAGTCATGGATGGATTTAGCCAGGGGTACTATTATGATCCCAAGCTAAACTAATTCCAGGAAACCATCTTGATTTCTTTTTCCAGAGGTTACAGACTATTCTACATGACCCTTTTCTTTCCAGGATGATCTGCCGATTCAGTTAATGGGTTATTTTTAATTCATGACATTTCAGTTACATAGCAATAGAACGGGCTTTTTTTTTGTTGTTGTAGAAATGCATACATTCGTGTATTTTCTTTCATATCAGTCTCTCATTTTCTCCTTTACTACTACTTCCAGGTATGAAACAGTTTCTCGTTAATGTAGCCAACATATTCTCTGGCATAAGAAAAAAAGACAATCAAGTCCTATGAAGTCTTAAGCATTCATTTATGCTGCGACTTAATTAAGAAACTGGACATGGAGAAAAATATCCTTGTATCATCAGGGATATGATGCCCTCAAGATTTGCCATTGGCTTAAATAGAAAAAAAAAATCCTAAGCATGGCAAAAAGTTATATCTACTTGGAAAGTTAATTCTCACAGAACTTACAGAGCAGAATTAATCTCTTAAAATTACATTAAAATGAATTTTACCAAGTGATTAAATGAAAGTTAACAATGGACTTTTTCCTTACTATACTCTCCATGAATATCAAGCTGATTCAAACCATGATTTTTCTATGTTATGTATTACAAGAGTAAAAAATTTTAGAAGCTTTGCTTGAATCTAAAATTACTTTTATGAAATCCTGAACAGTAACTAAATCTAGTAGCAGTGAAAGTCTCTTTACCTTTGGCTTAACAGGAAAACTTTTCTCAGTGATATATTTCTTTGCCATTGTACATGCACCATTAAATTAAATCAAAGTATTGCAAAACCACACTGAGTGTGCTTCTCTGGGCACGGAGGACACCATCTTGAATTCTTATAAGCTTCCCTTATGTGTTACATATTGACTTTGTTCTCTGAGGACAACATTAAGAGGCCTAGGAAGTTTGTCTAGGTAACTTACAACTAAAGTGAGTAACCTGAAAGTGCTTAAAATAATATTCTGTATCCTCCCTTAATCTCCAAGAAACATTCCAACACTCTTGTTATTCCAATACTGTTTGCTCTTCCTCGCTGAGTTTCATACTACTGACTTTCAATATGCAAAGCTTGGTGGTATAGCATATATCTTTTTCCTAACTGACAGCAGAGAAAGGAGGACAGGATCTGAAAAAACACGTCGTATTATTTCTGCCAGTGGCTATGCATCTGTCCTCTACACAAAATAACCAGAGTAACCAACCACTTGGCTGATTAAGCAGTATGGCATCCAGCTCATTCTTCCATATCTGTATTAGCCTGCAACCCCAACAGGGATAATCATGTGGCTTTATCACTGAAGAAAACAGATGAACTCAATAGAAACATATGTTGTGGTTAAGATACTTTCTCTCTTTTCACATATCTCTCCATATATATCTATACATGTATATACAAACACAAATACCTTAGTATCTCTTGAATGTGAACAACATCGAAGAAAAAAAAATATGCCTCCTAATTGTCACTTCATTATCAAAAAAATCTTTTGTTACAGGCAGAGTTTTTTTAAAAAAGCTCTCTTGTATTTCTCATTATGTGATTCGTACTAAATAACACTTAGCACTAGAACTCTACAGAACTAATTCTGCATTTCAGAAAGGATCAGTTACAAACTCACCTCTTGATCATAAGTTAGTGTAAAACTCACCTAGTTAACACGATTTCACCATACTGAGTACACCTTGCTCACCCATCAGACAACTTGTCCTGTGGAAACAGGCTAGCATTTCTAGTACACATTCCCAGTAAATGAGAAAATCATCACAATATGAAAAATGAGTGCAAATTTTTTTATTTTTTTTTTAAATTTTCTTCTAAAGATGGATGAAGATTTATGTCTGGTTTAGATGTTAATTGAACTGGCTAAGCCATAAGTAAAACAGTTTAGTTTACGGGTAATAAGGATAAGTATTATTTAGTTTAAATCCAGAGAAACCAGAAAACCAAGTGATAGAAGTTAGATTTGGCAAGTTCTTCTGATAAGCAATGAAAAGCCCTATCAAACAGTAGAAAGATTAATCTAGCCTAATTTTATGCCCCCTACACTCTGATGAACAAGAATTCCTTAAGATGAAACGGAACCCTATAAAATTACATACCCAAGAACAAAAATGCAAATATTTTTTGCTTAGGACTTACACAGAGAGAAAAATTAATAATGTAATTCATTATTTTCTGTATGTCAGAATCACCCTGATGTCATTACACTAAATGTAGGCTTCCGTTAGAAGGAAATGAAACAAAAAAAAAAACAAATCAAACATCAGTGGCTAGATAGCTCTTTATTAAAAAGAGAAAATGGAGAGCAGAAAGGACCATGTTTCAGAAGTTCTACTCAGATAAATACACACTCCACAACTGCCTGCATAAAAGAAAGCTTAAATAGGCCCGTAATTAAATCCTATTCAGTTCCTGCTTTTTTATTTGGGCAAAAGATCAGAGCAAATGCAAATAAGCGTGTCACATATGAACAGCAGGTCTGGCTGGTATTTAATTCTGAGGAAGACCAATACAGTCCTGCTTGTTCAGCAGAACTCTGCAAAGGGAAGATTTCTATTCTTCTACACATATTCACAGAGAATGTTCAATTTTACCAAATAGGACAGAAGGGGAAAAAGAAATCCCTCAGCAACCACTGAAGTTTTTGACAATATTCCAATCTTCCAATTAAGTCATTCTAATATACAAGACAGCAAGGCCTGTTCAGCAGCATCAGGAAAAGATCAAGTACTGACTCCTGCAGTGAAACTGCAATGCCCTTTTTTTGCACTTACAAAATGACTTTTCCAGGGACAAGACTCACCTCTGAACGTAAGAGGGCATCTGCCAGCACTGACTGCCACAGAAAGAAGGTCCAAGTGGCTTGAAAGTCTACCAAGGCAAGAACATGCTAAACCAGCTAATCCCATAGCAGCCTGTTCTCACAGAAGTCTTCGTAGCATTTTGCACTGTACCCATTAAATTAATCCTGAAGCACAAGCAATAAGGGCAGATCTGCTCTTATCCCATTGGGAATGACATCTTCTAGTTAGTTCAAGGTCAACAGGTCCGCAGAGAGGCTGTGACAGAGCTCATAGACATGATTACATCTAGTAACCATCAATCTGCAGATTCAGATTTATATTTTCAGGCCGGCTTGAAAACACTCATCGTACCAGAGACAAGCAAAAAATCTAAAACATCAAGAAATTTACCACTTTCCAAGTGCACTCTTCTGTCCAACTACAGTTTAAAAGTGCTATTGATTAAAGCAAATTTAGCAGCTCTGGAATAATTGAGTCAGTTTGAAAACAAGAAATGGTGATACTCAGTTCTTTGAACAAGCTTAATCTTGCAGCTTTTATGTAACCAGCTCTGTAGTGAAGAAACCTGCTTAAGACCAATATTAGTGAAAACGCTAAATTCCTTTAGTACTTTGTCTGTGCCGATTTGAAGTTTTAATGTTCCCCCATCCCCCCTACTCATTGCAGGATTGGTACGTTTCTACTTGGAGAACAGCAGGCTTCTCTTTTGCTCTTTGTTTCCAATGAACCCTGTAACTTTTTGATTATTTCCCAGTTTGTGCATCAGTACCACGGATGATGTTAGAACAGTTCTGTGAACATTTTGCAAATGAAGCACCAGCAGATGCAACTTAATTGTGTTATACTTCAAACAAGGAGGCTTTCCTCACTACCATGATTATTTATTATTCTACATTGAAATACTGAAGAATGATGGCCTTTATGTCAGATTAGTAGTAAATAAGGTTTAATCTCTTTGATCCTTACTGCTCATCATGGAAGCATTAGAGAAAACAAAATATAGAACAATGGAGAGATGAGGTCAAAAGATGAAGTATGTATTATTAAAAGACATTAAGAGAAAAAGGTAATTCAGAGCTCTTTACTTTCTTAATTTCAGTTCAGAGTTTCAGTTATTTCCATGTCACTTAAGCTTGTACTGTGTTTCCTCATTTTTGAGGAGAAACCATTCATATTGTTGTACTAATAAAGCGATATATCATGGCAAGAATAAAAACCCTCCTACAAATGACTGCAGTGCTCTACTTCCAGATCTGGCACAAAGTCTTTCAGCAGGCTTCACATTTACATTACCACTTGGTGTTCCATAGATAGAAGCATACAGAAGTAGAGACAGAGGCACGTAAAAGTAGAGCAGTCATGTGCAATTGCAATTGTCTTTACCATCTCTCTGGCTACATCAGAAGAGCAGTTTCTGCCCAATATGGAAAAATCTCGGGATTTCTGGAGCTCCATCTGCTCCAGCCTTCACAGCTCTAGTTAAGAAGCAAAGGTTTACTGAGTTTGGTTGGGACGGAGTTAACTTTCTTTACAGCAGCCCATATGGCACTGCGTTTTGGATTTGTGACTAAAACAGTATTGATAACATGCTGATGTTTTGGCTATTGCTGGACAGTGCTTGCACAATATCAAGGCTTTCTCTGTTTCTCTGCAAGCAGGCTGTTGACTGGAAGCTGTGACATGAAAAGCAGAAGCATAGAGAGATGGAGAACTAGGACACTGGTTCATACTACAGTAACTGTTGCTTTCAGCTCCACGAATATGAGGGGGGAGCAAAAAAAAAAAAAAACCCCACATCCCCAAAAACCACAGACCACAAAAAGATGCTCCAAAGACAGTAAAAATCGCAAAGCTCACTGAAAAGCATGCTCAGGAAACCCAAACAATCTGTCTGTAAAAGAGATCCAGCATCTGCCACAGTAAGAAAGCAGCTTAGAGTCCAAAGAGAACCAGCTCCTGAAGCCCTACAAAGATAGCCAGAGTCCAGGAAAACCCTAAGTATGAAAGGTCAAGGCCATCAGGCCTAAGACAATCCCAAAGCAGCCAAGGTTAAGGCAACAACCACATGGCAGAAAATGCTTGCTTTTCTAATGAGAAAAGCAAGCGGAAGAACATTAGTACTCTACATGATTTCTTCTTACACCAACAAGGCTCAACATTTTGTGTTTTAGATGAACATTCCACCAGATAAAGCAGTGCTATTTGTCTTGGCTCCTACTTCGCATCTAATGTACAAGAGATTCAGTCCCAAAGGTCAGGGTCTCAGTTCCTCTTTTGCTCCACTTCTTTAACTGGAGGGCAAGAGTTGTCTTTCCTTCAGAAGCTTGCCTTCTAAGCCTTGGTTGGTTTGGAGCTGTTGCCTTAGCTTTCACTGGGTTCTTACCTGCATTTGTGGTAATATACAAACCCAGACAGCCAACACATACCATCAACTTTCTTGTACATGGTGGATGTAAAATTGAGTTTGTCCTAAATGGGAACATGCTAACCCTTCAAGTACCGCCTACTCCATTTATAATCTTCTTTTACTCTTTCCTTTTATTCTTGTTTCTTTAAATGCTTCTGTACTTCATAATTTTATATAGAAAAAAAATCACAAAAACTTTTAAACTGTTGTTCTAGAGCAATGGTTTTAAACTTGTGAGCTGCATTTCCCAGAAAGGCTCACAGACTACCATGAAAGGAACCTCAGAAGATAACTAAACAAGAACAAGATTATAGGCTGACTAACACTGACTAAAAAAAAAAAAAGACAGTAAGCCCCTGTTATACTGATCCTGACCAAAATCAGAAACTCCATTGTCATAGAACACTCTTCAGCCCCTTCTCTCAGTTTTCATGGCCAATTGATGAAACTGTGAATTGCATGAGCTCCCTTGTAAATTGTGATGCTTCCCTTGGCACATCCAAGTCTAGAAAATTTTCAGCCTGAAACAATAACAGAGTGATTTATGAGAAAAGGAAGAAAAAGATACAAAAGCAGAACATAGTATAAGCAGATATTTTATTAAAATTGCACACGTAGATTGAGCAGACATTGAAAATTCCACAGGAACCACGAAATGCATAATAAATTCATACTGCGTAAAATCCTCTTCAATGCTGAAATTCTTCACATTAGTGGTAGTCTCCCTGGGCATATACACAGGCAAAAATCTCTGGGTTTTAGTGGGCAGGCCTTCTTTAATGTGTACTGGTCATTTTGTAAGCCACTGTCTAAAAAGCTCCTAGCTTACGTTTTTGTCTTTGACTAGTTAAGATAAATCTATTTCTTTGGGAACGCCGTTGCATCACATTTAAGAAAACAGTGACTTACCCCTTTTCTGTCAAAATGAAAACTCTGTGTATTCCAACATTCAGGCACAGACTTAAAGAGAGGAGAGTTAGCAGACACTCTGCAGTGTCTGATCTCGATACAATCAGATTCATTTCTCCACAGGCAGCCAGATCTTTCTTCAAGTTCACGTCAATGAACATCAACGATGTCTTCCAGGGTTACCGTCACAAAATCAATGTGGAAATGCACCTACTTCCTTAGAATTAGTTTCAAGATCTACAGACACACGTAGGATAATAATAAAACCAAGAATGGGTAAAGAGATTGAATTTTCTTTCATTAGTTACATGTATATGTAGAAAAATCTGAAACAAGGAGTTGTTGCAAGTTACATACAGATGAAAAAAGTAAATTAAGTACGTCTAAATGAAAAGATGAACTCGCTTGTTGGAAACTGCCTAGTGTAGGATTGGTCGAGATATACCATGATTTTCAGTACATTCCAATATTCACAAATCCTCAAACTGAAGACATTGCAACTGTTTGAATAAGAGAAAGAAAACACATTGGTCCCACATCAAGACACATCTTTAAATATGGAAATGGAAAGATCAGGACATTTATGTTTCATTTTTCAAGTACATTAAAAATGTGAAAAGGAAGTGGGGGTTTTTTTCCAGAAAACCACTGACTGAAGAATGTTCGTTTCTTTCCATGCATCATTTAGACAGAACGTGCTGCTTTGAATTTGCATTTATATAGCAACTATGATTATAGAAAAGGCAAAATATTCTTCTGAAATAATTACATATTACAAGATCGGGTCTTCCATTGTTATTGCTTGAATGAGACTGTCCTGTAATTCTCCACCATCAACTCATCATCTTTAAATACACTTTTCTCCAGTACATGAAGTGTTTGACAAGAAATCCTCATGACACGAATGAAGGACATCCCTGAACCAGAAGTTTGTATGAAAAGGAAACCAGCTACAGTTGTTTTAATAGTGGATGAAAATTCTGTACTCAATCTCTACATAAGATTGACCTTTATGAGACCCTTTTTTAATTTGTACAGAGGGAAAAATGACCAAACTACTATAAGTAAAATAGCCAAGAATGTTTACAAAGAAAAACTTTGAAACTTCAATGTTCTTTGCAAAGCCATTTCATTGTGGAACTCAGAAGCATGTACGTATTTAAAAATACTCACAGCAAAACAGTAAAAACTATGAAGAATCATTGCCATTCTGAGTGCCCCTAACTACCAAGTAAGGCAAACAGATTTTCAGTTTTCAGAAAGAAGCAGTATTTTTCCTTGAAGAAATAATGAACAAAGGAGTTATTTATAACTGTCTCTAATGAAGAATTGTCAATAATACTTAGCATTTTGCACTGTACGTCTGATGTTGACTCTGATGACATGTTTATTGCTCTGCTGTCACATAGTATGATAGGAAATTTTTCCTCATGTAACACTACCTTTCAGACTGTATCCTAGTTTAAATATAAACTATAATAGTGCTAAACTTTTCCTAGTGGAAAGTTATGCTTGAACGTGATCTTGTCTCATGATTGTCTTCATTATCTGGAAACAATTGAATCAAATGGTCGAAATATTGTTTTTCACAGGTGGTAGATGAACCACAAGCAAGGCAAAACTCAGTGACACATAAGCAATCCTGCAAACAACTTTCTGTGGATTATTCAGTTTCAGTTTTCCATCCTACAGCGGGCAACCCATTTGAACCCAATGCTTAAGGGTTAAGAAGTCTTTCCTACTTCCACTTAAGCCTTTGAGAAAGCTGTTGATGAAATCAAATTAAGTACAAAAGCCTAAATGTTTTCTCTTTCTCTGAGGAGCACTCCTGAACGCAGAGAAATATTTCCATGTTAGAGGAGTGGGTTTGTCCTCCTGAACAAAATGTCATGTTTTGTAATAAATAAAATGCACCAACGATGTTCGGGCAATATTAACACATGGATACTGGTATCTCTCATCTGTCTCATCACAATTATTGCAACAAACTTTACTATCAATCATTACAGAAATAATTGATTTAGACCACAAAAATTCAGGCACAGGTCATCTGGGTGGAAAACCTGGAAATCTGCAGGTACTCAGCAAAACCTAAAAATCTTTTACTTGCAATCATAACTGCTGTTATGAGATGAAAATAAGTGGATATGTTTGTATTTTTCTCATACAATGCAACTTAAGAGTGATGAGTGTAGGACTCCACAGAGAGAACAGCTTTGTTTGCAGAGGATAAAAGCAAGATTTGGGCACTACTTCCACCCCACTGAAGTTTATACTGAAACTGATTTTTTTTTTTCCTCCTTTTATACATAGACAGGTAGCATTCTGACTGCAATCATACTTCAAAGCATTACGTAGATGGATTTTAACACGAAGGTCGGGTGACAGTCCTTATACTGAATCCAAGGCTCCTAGAGTTTTATGGCATATAAAATATCTGCATTCTCTGTTTTAAGTTGGAGCCATTTACTGTCTAAGAATTCCAGATGTGGCTTTAAAGCAGTGTTTTCTAGCTTTCAGTGAAGTTGCCTTCCCCACTCAACTTCAAAATGATATCAAGATGAGGTTTCTAGGGCAAACAGCTCTGGAAATGTTGAAGGCATGATTCTGACTCATGCACGTATATACCCTCCCATAAAGAAGAAAAAAGTGCTTTTAATAAAGTCTAAATAATGAAAAGGGATACAGGTAAAAAAAAATCCTAATACCACAAAAGCAGACATAGAGTTTGCAGAAGACACAAAGAAAACCCTTCAACGGACACTTCAAAAGCCTAGTAAAAATCCAGCTATATTCATAATCAAAAAGCTTTTTGTGAAATGAGAAAGCAAACTTAAAAGAGGCCCTGCTATTCCAGCCCTCAGGCTTTCTTCAAGGTAAAACACCACAACCGAGCAGAAACGTCAGCAGAGTCTTCCTTTAAATCACACGTTTTTCCAACACCCGTTTGGCTGCTGGCAAGGAACTCTCATATCCAACAAGTTGGCCATTGAAGCCTTTAAATTCACCCTTGGCAATCTAGCTTCTCAGCTCCATCTTGTAAAAAACTCTAAAACAGGAAAAAAATTGAACTAGTGTCGCTCTCCTCTTAGACAGCATCTAAATCAGGAGTTCTGGTAAGCAATTTTCTGAGACCAATTTATAAAGTACCACAAAATACTAATTCTGAGCTATCAGTGCTTTCATTCCACAATTTAATGCAGCCAACTCACTCCAGGCTGAAGTCCCTATTATTTTACAGGTGGTGGTGAAGGATTCTGTGCCAGGTATGAGGAGTAGAATACCATTCCTACACAACTCTTACTAGTGTTCAACCACCACAGTAAACCCCATGCCTATAGTAGTAGACATGCATGTAAAGTTAAATGAAGATTCAGTTTCCATCTTATTTTTTCCTGTAGATTCACATATATTAAGTGAAGGATTAGTCTTCCCGTTCCCTGACTTTGAAGATGGTGCCATAGATGCAGTAAACTTACCTTCTGACTCACAGGTGAGCAGAGATGAGAGATTTTTTTCTGTGTTCCTACGGTGCCTAGCACAAAAGTTTAAAGATTCATGAACAGAAATAGAAGGGATGCCATGGGTGTAAATACCGAAAGTGACACACACAAACTTATTTTTGAAGCTGTCAGCATTTACAGGGAAAGGGAGAAACACATTGATTAGCACCTTTAATCCATCAGGAAGGGAAAAGGATCTGGAGTACTGTTAGTATTTGGTCAGGATGCTCAAAGTAACATTTATTCTTTTTGTAGCATGGAAAGCCAGTAAGTTTAACCCTCTGTGTGACCCACCTGTGGAACTTTTTGAAATTAAGGAAATATGAAATGCAAGGGAGGTCCAAACTCAAGCCAGTTACAATATTGGCTACACAGCTCATGGTAGCCCTGTTGTATTTCCACCACCACACCAAGACATCCACTAATTTCCTCCCCCTCCTCTATGGAATTATTCCAGATGCAGAAACTTAGTTAGCTCCAAACTGCATCTAAAAAAAACCTGTGACCTAGTCTACATTTTCAATTTTGCATCTCTGATGCATTACTGAGTAGTTTGTGCTACTCCCCTATTGAAAGGAAAAAAATCAGACAGAAGTCAGCATCCTCAGTATTCATCTACTATTCTTCCATCACAACCTGCAGAACCTTCCCTGAAAAGTTACCCTAAATATTCACGTTAGTCAAAAACAGGCATATGGGAGCTCACACTGAAGAACAGAATTCACAGTTGTGAGGTTCTCCACAAAAACTTGCATTTTTCAAGTTGCTCATAGGTACTGTAGGAATCAAATTCATCTGGAATTAATAATTTCACCTAGGAAAGGTAATAATTTTGTACTATTGATTTAACCCTGAGGATTAGGGTTTGGTAATCTCCATCTACCTCATTAATCCTTGTATTTTGGAAAGCTGGGTCCAGATTGTCCTTGTATCAGCTAAACAGATCAAGGGTGTTATTACTTTCATACATCACACGTCCAATACATCAGAATGATCAGCTAGAAGTAATAATCATCCTGAGACTGTACAAAAAGCACAGGATAATAGTCATAAATTATTCTGTGCAGAAGTAGCAGGTAAAGAACCATTTATAAGGTAGATCAATGTAGAGACAGAAAGTGGGAGGCAAGGGGAACACTTTTTGACATTTTTCATCTTAATGAACAGAGTAAAACTCCTCTTGATTGTTAAAGCAAAATGACCTTTAGAAAAAGGGCATACTTGGAAATTTGATTTTGCAGTTCTTCAAAATAACACACCTATATAACCGCTTAGATTCATGATTCATGTACATATCACTATTTTTCTAGTAAAAAAGAGTTGGTTTAGGAACTGAAGAAATGAGGCAATGGAGCTTTTTATTTTCCCAGCTGGAAAGTTAGGTCCTGCTTGTCCTCATATCCATCACATGGCTCAAGAGTATTATTACTTCTATATGGTGTGTTTCTGAGGTCATTGCTCTTTGGTGATAGAGCAGGTGTGGAAAGACAGGTGTTGGGTGCAAATAGCATTACCTCATTAGTCCTGTTGCCCCCATTACCCATTAGTCCTGGAAGACACCCAACTGTTGTCTCAGAAGAGCCTCAAATGCCATAGCACCCTTAGGAAGTTGAATCTACTGTTAAAAACAGAATGTTAGGACTGGACAATTGGCAACGCTACCCACTGAGATAAGACAGAGAAAAGCTAAAGAAAGAGAGACACTGACATAAGAATAATTTCTGGGGTATGTCTTCCTTAAGTAAGGCAGCTGCAGACAAGAGGAAAAACTTGAACTCTACAGTGAAAACTCATATGATACAGGAAAATACTGTATAGAGCTAGTCCTTGCCCACAAATCGACCAGATGCTCCTGTTCTTAATCAGCATTATGCCGTGAACGCCTTGGCTGTTGGCTTAAAGTTAGAATAAACCTGAAAGCTTCTTTTAATACAGAGACTTACAAGGAATGCTTTCCAGAAGCTCTCTAAGCAAAGGGCCTCAGCATCAAACCAGCTAAGTACGAAAACTAGATCTGCTTGTTATCACTGTATTAATTTGCTTGAAGGCACTCCTGCTTCTAAATTAACTTTACAGGATGATTCACAGTCATGCTCATCACTACTACTTATTTTCTGGACTTCATATAGCACATGTAGCATTTTTAAAACATTAACTTCTGCAGACTTTCACCTGTGTTTGCTATTCTGCCAAAATATTTTTATTATCTTTCATCATACCTAGCAGAAGAATCAAACCTGACAGCAAAGAGTCCAAACTCCAACTTTCAACAGCAAATCCCGTTTTAGCAGCTGATAACTCTTGTTCACCTTCATAGTTAAACTTGAAGTTTTGCATGAACAGCTGCATACAGATGAACCGACTCTTTCTTCTGGATTTTGCACATCCTACATATTGATACAATCTAAAAAGAAAGCCAAGTTTTAAGAAAATCTGTTCAGCAATTCTGAAGAAATAATCTTTACACTACCAAAACACAGTCTCAAGTAAGTGTTGTGGTTCTCTAATAAACATGCCTCTTGTCTTTTCCTAATTCTGCCTTACTTTCTATCAATCAGAGGTAAGAATCCCATTACGAGATACTTTCTACATTTCTTCCGAAGAGAGAGGAAGAAAAGAGAAGGAAGTAATTCTCAAAGCATTTGTCTTAAATTCTACTGTGAACAATTAAACAAAGATTACAAGTAGCATTCATCCCATTCATTACACAGTTCCCCTCATCACAACCTTCCTCCTGTCCAAAAAAATCTAGATGAACATACGATTCATCCAGGCTTAGCAGCAGGCCAGTATCAACATTCTGAAAACAATGTTGAGCTCATTCCTCCTATATACAAAACAGAAAAGTAAGTTTTTGTGAGAAGGATACAAGACAGTTTCTAGCTAATAAAGGTTATGACTGTTCACTCATTACCTGCAAATGCCTGAAAAGATCCCAATAGGTCAGTGTTACTTTACACTTAAAGATTTTTTTGTTTTTGTTTTCCTTTGGCAGTTAATGTTTCACATACTGAATTAGACAACTTCAGGATTTTTGAAGAATCCTAGAAGAACATACGCTTTCTTCTTCAAGCAAGCAAAGCTGAACCAAGAGAAGGAGATTACTCTTTGGAGACCTTGAAAAGCAGCCAGAAAATTAACCTCAGGACTCGGCATTTGTACCACAGGAAATTACAAGACTTAAGGATTTTTTTTGTTTTTCTAGCAATAATTAAACATGAATTCAAGGTTGCTCTGCCATTATTTTTTTTTCAAGTTGTAGTAGACTGAACAAGTATATCTGGAATCAAAAACTGGCAAGTTACATCAAATAAAATAAAACATTCCCTACTGACGCCTATGGCAACAAGCATATATAAAAAAAATATGGAGTAGTTATGAAATGAAAACTAGATATTTTCTTTTATTCATTACTTGGCCAGACAAGTAATCACCAGACAACTCAATGAACTCTAAAAACTAAACAGAGAAAGCAAAAAAGGTTAGTTATGCTACATAAAAAACTCTGCTTTTTGATTACATACAGTGAGAAATTAACGTTAAGTGCTTTTTTTGAGATAAAGATGAGGACACTTTTATGGATGTTTTAAAACTTATTTACTTTTTTGATTTATAGACAATCTATCCATAGTTAAAGGTCTAACCATTACATTTTCTCCTACAAACTACTAAAACCAGACACTACCCAGCAGTTTAAATAACATATGAAAAAAGCTGCATCTATTTAACAGCTGCAGAACTCATAGGACAGAGGCAATAAAATATAAAAAAAGACAACAGTTAAAAATCCTACTGCAAGAATATTAACTGTAATAAAAGAGAAGACATTAAACCCAGCAGCTAGTTAGGTGCCAGGACATAATAGAACCCATAAGGACAGGCAAAGAATGATGCTAAGTTAGGGAGAAAGAGTCTGTTTTCAGAGAAGAACTTCCTGACAGACACCACAACAAAGCAACATGAATGGTGACTGTGTGGTCCCCTTCTCGTAAATAAATCAGCCGTCAAAGGTTGATCTGCAGTTAATAAGAGGCCTAAGCCTTCCCCAAGGATTTGTAGTATTCTGTCAGCACAGTCCAAGCCTTAGGAGCCATGAAGCCTTCCGGTGGGTTTTGTCCTTCTCGAGCCAGCTTGCGCATGCGGGTCCCCGATATAAATTCAAAGTCTTCATGGCTGAGAGAGTAGGAGTGGGGGCAACGGGGGAGAGGAAAAAAAGAACATATTTTAAAAGCAAAGGCAAAGTTGTTCATATTCCTTCTGCCTTCTTGATACTATACAAATTTCTTCTGGTGAGTATAATGCTGTATAGGAACTGTCATTTCCAGACATTTGGCCAGCAATGTCAGTAAATCTCTAGAATATACATCCTCTACAATATTCATCTTAGGTAACTCCTGAGGTGTAGTAGCATGATCCAACTGTTCTCCTGTGGAATTAACTGAGCCTATGCTTCCATCTAGCCTGGCTCGCTCTCTATGAGGAAACAGGGAGCTGCTGTTGAGAGAGAACCATCTCCTCCACCTTCTGTCTCAGTCCTCTGCCAAGAAACAGCAGCCATCCAATTTTGCACTGCCATGGCAGCAGACCAGCCCAATATGCTGGCTGGAGATCATTCCACTGCCATTGGAGAACATGAAAAAACAACACTGCACGAAATCTTAGTGAAGGACAGTTTGCAGAACAGAGAAAGTAAAAGCCCCAGAGTCCAAAGGCAAGCTCCACAGCTGCTGCAGCTGGGCCATTGCAAGCCACTGAGCATGTATACACATATATATGCATATCAGTAACATGGCACATACAGTTCAAAATAGAGAAAAAAAGCAGGGGAATAATAAAAATACCTTCCTCTAAAGATTTCCCTGTTTTCCCTAAAAAAACAGAATTCAGTAGCACAAATGAACACAGATCAGGATTGTTTATCATTGTTAACATGACAATCTAAATTAAATTCTCAGGTATGCGATCATAAGTGATCCACAAGTTAAAGTCTTACTCCTCAAAGGACTGAAACACTAAAAGCAAGACAAGAATGCCAGAGTTCTACCAAAGGCTCCAAAGGAAAAATTATTTATTCTTAAATTAAATATGCAATTTCACTTACACCATTTGCTCAATTTGCAACATGTATGCATTACTCATTCTTTACTTGTCTGTTTGAAATAAAAGCCAAATATTGATCTCAGATGAACATGCCTTAGATAGAAAGAAGAGCCAAGTGTGCGCATCAGAGGGCAGAACTTGTCTCTAAGTGCTGAGCTATGCTCAGTAGGGTATGGAAGTTAGCAAGACGCAGAAAGCATTCCATAATTCCCTTTCACAAAACCACTAGCCCCATAACTTTTTGATTTGGATTGTATACATTTACACAGCAGCACTGCCATACATGCTCTTTTCTTATTGCCCTCATTTTTGTTCCTTGGCAGAGAGATGCCTACTGTTTACTAACACTGCTTGAAGGTAACTTGCACTCTTTGCGATGAACTATTTCTACAAAATATGTGTGGGGAAGAGATAAGCCTGGTTAATTCTAGTGAAGAAATACTAAGTTTTCAGAAGATCAGGAAAAGAAAAGTAAAGCAAGTGCTATAAAGTTTCTCCACAGCTAGCAATACCAAAGCTCGACCATGAAAAAAATGTAGCTGTTTTTTCCCTTCCTTGCCTGTTTTCAGAACTACACTCAACTTCCACCCATGCCCCACAAGTGAAATAAAGGTACTAAGACAATAAATTTAGATATGCCATATAAGTTTGCTTCAATAAGACCCCCAATTCCGCTAGCTTCTTCTTATCCCTAGATGGATAAAAAGCAGCTCTAGCAATTGGAGATATCAAGAAATAGAGAAACACAAAAAGAAGACAGAAATTATAAGAAAAGGAAAGAAAAACATAAGTGAAAATCATTTAATCGTAGAACGGTTTAGGTTGGAAGGAACCTTAAAGATCATCTAGTTCCAACCCCCCTGCCATGGGCAGGGACACCTCCCACTAGACCAGGTTGCTCAAAGACCCATCCAGCTTGGCCTTCAACACTTCCAGAGATGGGGCATCCACAACTTCCCTGGGCAACCTGTTCCACTGCCTCACCACCCTCATAGTGAAAATTTTCTTCCTGATATCCAATGTAAATCTCCCCTCTTCCAGTTTGAAGCCATTACCCCTCATCCTATTACTACATGCCCTTGAAAAAAGTCCCTTTCCACTTTGCTTGCAGGCCCCCTTGAGATACTCGAAGGCTGTTACAAGGTCTCCCTGGAGCCTTCTCTTCTCCAAGCTGAACAACCCCAACTCTCTCAGCCTGTCCTCATAGGAGAGGCGCTCCAGCCCTCTGATCATCTTTGTGGCCCTCCTCTGGACCCACTCCAACAGGTCCACACCCTTCTTATGCTGAGGACTCCAGAGTTGGATGCAGTGCTCCAGGTGGGGTCTCACCAGAGTGGAGTAGAAGGGGAGAATCGCCTCCCTTGATCTGCTGGCCATGCTTCTTTTGATGCGGCCCAGGATATGGTTGGCCTTCTGGGCTGCAAGCACACATTCAGCACCTCACATTTCTAGAAACGTTTCAAAACTACTATTATAAAGTACAAAAGTGCTAATGATGCCCTCTCACTATCCCGAACTTCTATTTTAAGTGGGTTTTTCTTTAAAAAAAATTTAATAATCCCTTAACAAGTAATCACTAAAGTGACTCAAATGGAGCTTCGGCAATATATACTGTGTGTTGAAACAACACAGTAATTTTTGCATTTTTTTAAAATATAGTGCATTTGCAATTTTATTGTTTCCAGTTTAGTGTCCACTTTCATACTTAAAACAGAGCATTTGAATAACCACTCAATACTCATTGTCTTTACTAGTGGTCAAAATCAAATCTCTTGAATATCACAAACTGAGATTTCCACTAAGCAGAAATACCTTATCAGTACTGGCACTGTGGTGTGATGTGAACCACAAGCATTTTGAAATAAAACCTACGAGTACGAGTAATTTGCTTTTGTGGAAAAAGAAACCAGGAAGAAGAGTCAAGTAATTTTGTTCACGGAGAATTTTGAGGATATTAGGAACTACTCTACATACAATGGATTTGAGCAGTACATGAGAGAGGGAAACATTGGACCATTAAAGCGGCTATGAAATATAAATGCCAAAGCCATCCAAATTCCATTCTCAAGTGAGATTTGGAACGAGTCTCAATGAAACTTAACCCAAGCCTTTTCTGAGCATGGGATTTAAGTGACTTTGAATTTTTTACTCAGTGGCTGCTGGAATTAGCTTTCTTTGTGCCACGCTGTATGTTAGTAAATGCTTTTAACATTGATTTGACCTTTCAGTACCAATTGAGTTTGACTAGTATTAATGCAATTAAAAGCATTCTCCAAAAACAAGAGGATAAAAAAAGGCAGAAATAAATCCACAACAAAACCTTTTCAACAGAAAACCAGTCTTGACACATATTAAGTTGAGACCGATACTTGCTCCGTGGCATAGCATCCTAGAACCCTGTTACACTCACAGTATGGAAAAAGCCTTACATACACACGCTGCGAAATCTCCTTACTTACGCAGGACGGAGCTAGGCAGACAAAAAATACATAACTTTGCTGTGCTCCCATACATCTAGCAAAAGGAGAAAAGGAATTTTTTCTTACACTTCAGATTGTGCCAACCTTCCACAGACAGTTATATGCATATACAGGCACCAACAGTATCTTAACACAGTGACCAAGGGGAATATTTTTTTCCCACATCAACAACTAGTCTCTACATGTTTAATCTAGGTATAAAATATATTACGTAATTGATTTTTCACTTGGGAGCAGTAAAGATCAGTCATAATCTTGGGAACCCTGACCTGTTAGGGTTATCTGGCACTGTGCAAATGACCTTCTTAGAATTCCCATTTTCTGTGCAGGGCAACGTCTGGTGGTCTTCAGAAATTACTCTTAAACACAAGAGTCATTCATAGTTTTGCTTATTCATAAAAATACCGGTTTTTGAAACAAATGTATGGAAATAAAACAATAACATGACTTATTCACCCTGTTCTTGCTTCAAAACAATTGCTGTGTTCTACTCAGCTGGTAAACTTTAGCTCAGATTAATTGCTAGGATAATTCCCTACCTGGGGTTCAGTCCTTTAACAATTCTCCTTCTCCAACTTCATGCTTCCTGAACAGGATATGTCAATGAGATGAAATCTAACCTTACAACCCTTTTCAGAAGGATTTTCACTGAATTTAAATTTGCTTTTGCAGCATCAAGTCATGACTTAGACCGTAACTCCTACAGGAACAGAACATCGCCCCTTACAGTGTCGAGTCTTTGTTATGTCAGTCTATGTTATGCCTGGGGAATCCCTCATGATGCCGAACGAACCAGCTAGTATCAGCTAGGTTCAAAACCCAACTGGCCATGAACAAACTCTTTGTGAAAGTAGAACATAAAAGTGTGATTAACATCAACATCTGCAAAGCTAATCCTTTACCTGCTGTGAATGAAATTCCTTCCTGACTGGCAGGAAGGTTTAAAGTCTTCTGAGCTGCTGTAGTGTTTCAATGTATCTTAAATTATGTATTAATGTTAATTGAGAAACCATATTTCACATAGCTAAATTAAGGAGGGCAGACAAGCGTGCTTGTCTCAGCCTCTTACTACCACTTTAAAAATCAGGTACCACACACCAAACAAATCTGGGAACAGTATGTACTTAGTGGGAACAGCTGTCCTGTAGGTGTGGCTTGCTAGTATTAAACAGTCATGACAACCAAATTAAAGGTCCTGGGAATAAACTATATAAAGTTAAAATCTCTCTCTTTCACAGATACCTGTGCTTCATTCACATTTTACAGAAAGCATGAACAGTCTGCTCTGATAACCTTACTTACGGGTTCCTTTTAGCCAAAATGATCTCATCAGTTTTCTTCCAGGATAAAAAAGAAAAAAAAAAATAAAAATCCACTTTTCCAGACACCGCTGTGGTTTTTTTTAATTGCCAGACTAATTTCCTTTCTTAATTGAGTTTTTTTCCTCAGCAGCAGTCCGTGGATGCATTTTACAGGGCTGATCTTCTGTAAAGAATTGGGAATCTCTGCTCACCCAAACTATTACTATTATTAAGCCATCAATCCCAGATTACACTTGTCTGTAGTAACTGTTTGAGAGGCCTTTTTGGCTGAAGAAACACACTAACTGTTTTTCTGAAGGGATTTCAGAACCACTCTGCAACTACAATTGTTCTGCTGCTAGTATAAAGGCTTTTACATCAGTCTTTTCTCACCCCCTTTCCTCACACACAATGCTCCATAGTCACCTCTGAATGCAACCGGGATATCTCTGCCTTTCCTTATAAAAGTGGTACATGTTGATACACCTGCTGCTAAGTGACTTCAGCTCCAACACAGCACCGTAGCAGCTCAATGCTGTCAACCAGCAGCATGAGGCGCTGACACTCAAAGTTAACAGTCATGTTCTCCAGACTGTTCCCAAGCAGAGATACTGGGTCTACTGGAACTCCAAGGGCAGCATGTGTTCTGGAGAATAATAATGGAAGTGAGAAACAAACATAACTTATGCACCAACTCCACAAAACTGCACTTGCGTGGACACCTTTGGGAGATGAAGACCTTAAAACAAATGACCTCTTAGAATTACAGGCAGTACAACTGAGAAGTAAGGGCCTTTGTTACTAATTTGGAGGCAGGGCCATTGGGAGGCTTTTTGATGCTTCCCAGGCTTGCCATCAGGTCATGAGCAGCTTAGCCACAGCAAGGTATCACAAAGTTGCCCAGTATCTTATGGTATGTAGCTCACCGGTACCAACCCAGCATATGAAAACTTACTCCACTCCCACAGGCATACACGGAATGCCATCAGCAAGTGTTACATCTTTCTCATAGAAGCTGAGCATGAATGTTTAGAGATGTCACAAGCAAAGCAATTCTCTGCCACTTCTAATGCTTCAGCCCCAACTTGTCAGACATCATTCCAGCAGTTGGATCAAGCTTTTGGTAACCTGTCACCACTAGCCAAAGATTCATCCCCCATCATCCCCATGGCTTGGTATTGCCCTCAGGAGAAAGATAATTCACTAATATCAGCAAGGAGTCCAACTGCAATAACCTCTGCATGTCTTTGCTGCCAAGCCAGGTGTGGGTCAACTCTGCCAAATTAGAAAGACACCCAAGATCACACATGGTGTCCATTATGGCTCCTCACAAGCACCTTCCCAGATAGAGGAGTCTAGGAGGCCTAAAAGAACAGAAGAGATGACCACTCGGGGAGAGAATAATTCCAGAAGCTAAGACACACAGCTCAGCTATAGCTCAGTCCAAGGGAAACCCACTTGCCATAACCTTCTGTGCATCTATTAGTGATGTGAATTCTTGAATTGCCTAGTTGGCTGCCAAGTTTCCAAGCCTCAAAAACCTGAGAGAGGTGCAATAGAAATCAAGGTACTCATTTCCAAAACAAGTCAGAGCAATGCTTCTATGCATACAAACCACTTCCCCACATTTTCATGCTGTGTTTTTCACCAGGTAAGTGGTGAGTTCAGGAAAGATTTCCACAAACATCACTACTTCACGCCCAAGGGTCTTCCACTAGTACTGATCCTCTCATATTTCCAGACAATCCTTTGTGCCTTGCCATCCTCCTTACAGAGTCAAACACCACATGGTCCAGGAGTCTGCCACATTTTCAGCATTACACAGACTATATTGAAATGCAGCCAACTGCACCCACTCAAGCTCTAACTTTGTCTGGAGCCTACCACAGTGTTCTGTCTATGGCAAGCAGGAGCAACAATGGTTCTCTCTTCAGGGAGTCTGCATGTGTCCGCATTGCCATCTAGAGGATTGCTGCCACATTCCAGTCCACCCTGTAGTTTACAAACGGTATCTAGGGAAGGACAGAACAAATGGTCTTACATTCTGACAGCAGCAGGACAAAACTGCATATAATAGCAGCTTCGTCTTTTTTCTAAGACAGTGGCAGAAACAGGGAAAAAAAATGCCTCTAAAACCTGTTACCACAGATATTTTTTTTTATCATTTGCTCTGGCTAATGACAAAGGTACAATTTTACTCCCCTTGATCTAAATCAAATCTATCCTGCCAAGAGTACAGTATCAATAATCACAGAATCAATATTCTTCTACAAAAATTTTCTCTTCCATGCGATGGGCATTCTGGCCTCTCACATTGCTACTCCCCTTCTATTCTAAATTATTAAGAAGTGACACACCAGAATAACTATTTAACTTTAACCTTTGTGTTGTTATCAAACTTGCTGAATTACTTGGACAACAAAAAGGACAAATACCCATAGTATCTACTATGACAGCCTTTTGAACATTTTGTTATAATGTATACAGGTTTGCATAAAACTAGCAATATTTACAACACAATCTCATTACTGTGCACAGCAATGAGGACTTCCAGATGCATCACAAATAATGAAAAGGCACAAATGTAGAAGTGTTCAACAGCTAGCTAAGAGGCAAATAGTTTAGGAAAAGACTTTCACATGTCTACTATTCTGGGAGTACACTTCCCACTGATTTTATTCTCCAATTCCTCCTAATGAAAATACCATATGTATCAGGGCATAGGTCTGATCTGATGCTACTGTCCATAGCTCCACTTACAAAAAAAAAAAAAAAGACCACAAAACACCTGCTGCAATACCATCCAAAGAGAAGCTTCACAGCACTAAGGAGAACCTTAGGCTGGAATGCTGCCTATATGGGATGGAGGAGAAAGGAAGAATAACATCAGCAAACTAAAACAGCTAAATAAGCCTCCCTGATAAACTCCAATTTTAAAACATCTGCAATGTAGCAAATCATCAAATTTCTAAATACATATGGACATCATAGAGTAATACACAGTGAAACTATTTTCATTCTTGTCAGGCTTCAACAGATTTGCCTTTATCATGCTGCTTACGATTTCCAAACAACAGAACATACCATAAAGTTATATTTAGTTATTTAAGAGACAATAACTCTTTGTGGCTTTTGAAAATAAAAGCAGACTAATTCAGGTACTTGGAATTTACTGCTGAAATATAAAGCAGTTACATAACTTACAACCAAGGTTAAACCAGCACACTATCTACTAATAAATATAATTCATGGTAAGAAAGGCACAAGTTGCTGAATAAAATTTGATGGTTGATTGTCACAAGCCACAGCGACATCCTTGGAGACTTTTATACTCAGTGTAACTGCAGCATAAGCAGCTGACGAAGATAAGAGATGGGTTCATTTTTTACAGATCAATCCATCCCATGCTGAGTTCACACTTTCAAAGATGAACTGTGTTGTACAGACATACTTCTTCAGTTAGAAGCAGTAGGAAATGGTCAGAATATAAAAAAATACAAGGTTGTTTTTGAAAAACATCTTGCTCAACAGTTTGTATTTCCATACTAACTCCGACTGCAGTCTGACGTAGAATAAAAGTACAGTTCAATAATCTGAATAAAGAGGTTTAAACTAAAATGACAAGTCATCTTCGCAGTCCCACTCATTGGCACCACAGCAACACATACAGTGAGTTTTGGACTCCGCTATGCCACATGAGTGAAAAATAATACTGGAACATGCAGAAGGTGAAATTACCTGTCCTGTAACTGGATTAAAAAAAAAAAAGAATAATTCCCAGCTGAAAACCCTGGCACATACAATGGACTTAAGGCATCATTTTACATTATTGTTAAATAGAGCAAATAGCTATTTGTCACCCTCTCTTGTCCAGTATCTTCTCCCTGCTGCACTCTCTCATTGTTTGTCTTCCATCATACCTGATGCATACCTGACAGCTGAGAAGCGTATTTAGAAAGATAAACCATCAGAAAGCTAATCTTACCATTATAATAAATAGTAATATTTTTCTGCAGATGTAGCAATTTGTGCCAACATATTTCAGCACCTGGGAGGGAAAAAGGGACCTTCCAGTAGCAGCTAAAATTGGATCACATTAGTTGTGCTGTGAAACTGCACCCAAATCATGCTGATGTCAAGTTGCATTCGTGATGCATCTAAACAGATCTAAACACTGCCACCTTTGAGCAGTATGAATTTAATTTAAAACTTTTTTTTTTAATGTGGGTAGGGGGGTAAAAGGTAACTATTGCTCAAAAAGTCTTAAAACAAAAATACAACTTACTGATCAGAGTCGTAATAATCCATGCACTTCTTCTTATTATTATAAGCTGCAACTCTGAAGGGTACAATTTCCAGTGCTCGGAGGCCTGGAGCCATTGTCAACACTTTGGCACCATGGGTTGGTTCATACAGATCTTTCCCAGTGTCAGGGTGTGGCATCCCTGCTGGATCTCGCCCTACAATGTAGAAGTTAGCTCCTGCAACCATCCGTGATCTACAGTGCCACTGAACCTAGAAGACAGACATGGAAAAACAATTAACAGAAGAAAACTATAAAAATATGACCCTTAAAATGTGCATGCATTGTATAATTACCACTTTTTCCGTAATCAGACATGATTTTTACTATGGAGCCACAACAAAACAAAGAATAAATTATGTGAATCACCACCAAACTTACAGCAAAGATATACTACTCCCATTTAATTTGCAAATTAGGATGCTAAAGAAGTTACTTTAGCACAGTGTTTGGAACAGTATAATCAAGGCAAGTAAGATGGAGCTCATCCATTTCTTGGCTCCGTTCCTCCTGATATTGTCACCCTCCATCCCTTTCCTTTTATATAAGAAGATTAACACAAAAGCAACTGCTTTGGGAAGCTTAGTGGGACCTAGCCATATATTGTCCTATTTTAGTCACAGTAACTTCTCTAAAAAGACACCCTGACCAATAGGCAGTTGACAAACATCTCATCGGAGAAAAGACAAGATAGGCTACTTAAACACAATGTTCACAAGCGACCTAATCAACCTATCTACACATTAAAAAAGAAAAATTACCCATACTCAGCATGTTCACCTGGTGCATATGGCAAGGATGTTGTCCAAGGCAGAACTTTAATACACAGTGTGCGTCAATGTTAAGACCCAAAGGACATATAAACTAGGTACATACTGCACATGAATGCTTGGAAGAGGTTTTCAGAGCACTAGGACTGCCTATTTATACAACAAGCTTCCAAGATGAAAACTGATAAAGCAACTCTAGTTTTGGTAAATATTCAGTCACTTCAGCCCTGATCATTTTGAAATAATTTGATTTAAACACATCTGTATGAACTGGGGAGGAACCAACGTCAAAATCAGAAACTTTAGGTTTACTGAATTTTTGCTTAGATGTACCAACCCCCTTCCACCTAATATTTGAAATACTGTAAATATTGACAAACAGCTTTCCCACATTATTTCGCTGCACATTTCAAAATGAGTGGTTTCATAACTTGATTTTTACTTTTTTCGTTACAAATCAGTTACTACCGAAGGTGTAAAAAAAAAAAAAAAAAAAAAAANAACCACACACAACAAAAAAAACCCCACCACCAAAACCCAAGATACTTCAGAGGAAATTCTGCACACAGACTATTCAATCATCCACACCCTAGAACCAAAGAAATTCTTTCAAATTATCATATTTAAATATGGCGAAAGGATTTTTTTTTTCTTCCAAAGACTGCAGTATTTACTATATCCCAGACTGTTAGATACCTTACACTTATAACAGCTTTTAGCCTTATTATGTTATAGCACTGTTGGTGAATTTTATTCATTTTTATATGTAATATTTTCAATAGAAAATTTAAGTGTACAGTACAGGAAAAGTAAAATAACTATTACATTACTTAGGTAACAAAGACACATCACTTCAGGAAATGTCAATATGTTCTCATACTGGGAAACGTTCCCCTAAAAGAATTGTCACATGATCTATATAGCTTAGTATCTGCCAGAGGATACTCAGAGAAGAGTTTTAAAAACCAGCAAGTATATAGCAGGATTTTCTTACATGTGCAGCCTTACCTTCACACAAACAAAAAGGGCCTACCCAGTAACTACATCGTGTAAAATAGCTTCACAAGTTGAACAATAACAAACGTCTGTCAAAATATCTGTCAGCACTAAAGGGAAAAAAAAGAAGGGGAAGCAGGAGGGGTAAAACCCACAAATCATAGGACAAAAGTTGCTGCCACTACCTTATAGTAAACGGACAATGTGATGGAGAAATTTTCCTTCCATTACAAATAAAAATTTGCATCCGCCTACTGCATACCTTTACATAAAACCAAATCACAGTGTTTCGTATTTTCATCACTGCGCATGCTGTTCTGTTAATAAGCTTTAGGCAAGAAGCTCAAAAGTGATTTCTCAAAGTAGTAACTAAATGTTAGTTCCTCATTAGTTCTATAACTAATCGTTATAGAAACCACTCAAGGAGGAAGTTTTGCAGTCAATATGCACAGGGCTCTGTAAATCAGTAATTGGATAATGCAATTAGGAACCAGTCACAAGTTATAAGGATACCATTGGTATCAGTTTTCATCTTGACCACTGACAGACACTACACATGATACATTCCACTGCTATTCAAGCATACAGGGTGCTATGGAAGCATCTGCATGCTGATAGCTAAATTAATGTAAATATTAAAGTTATTAGCATATATTAACAGTATTAATGTATATTAATAATACTAATATTTATGTATTGGGTTTGCATGGCAAGGTTTTGGTATCAGGGGAACTACAGGAACGGTTTCTTTGAGAAGCTGCTAGAAGCTTCCCCTATATCTGATAGAGCCAACACCAGCCAGCTCCAAGATGGACCCACCGCTGTCCAAGGCCGAACCCACCAGCAATGGTGGCAGCACCTCTGTGATAACATATTTAAGAAGGGTGAAGGAAAAAAACAACAACAAAAAAAAAAGCTAAAATCTCCACAATAGCAACTACAGCTAGAGAGAAGGGAGAGAATATACGAGAGAAAAAACTCTGCAGATACCAAGGTCAGTGAAGGAGGAGGAGGTGCTCCAGATGTTGGAGCAGAGATTCTCCTACAGCTCATGGTAAAGACTATGGTGAGGCAGGCTGTCCCCTTGCAGCCCATGGAGGTCCATGGTGGAGCAGATATCCATCTGCAGCCTGTGGAGGACCCCACGCTGGAGCAGTGTATGCACCTGAAGGTGGCTGTGACCCTGCAGGGGAACAACAATGGAGCAGTCTGTTCCTGAAGGACTGCACCCCACAGAAAGGGCCCTCGCTGGAGCAGTTCATGAAGAACTGTAGCCCATGGGAAGGACTCATGTTGGAGAAGTTCATGAAGGACTGTCTCCCACGGGATGGACCCCGCACTGGAGCAGAGGAAGACTGTGAGGAGTCCTCTCCCTGAAGAGGAAGAAGCAGTAGAGATGACGTGTGATGAATAGAATTGTGGATTTTGTATCTCCTCATATGCTCATGAATACAAGACTGAAGTAGATTTCTGTTAATTCTCACAACAGGTCTATGGGGAGTAGTACAAGACTCCCTACAGTAACTCACTTACGTGCCTCAACTAGATATGGACAAGTTTTTTCTGGACTGAAAGGCAGTGCAAGCTCTGTTTGATCAGTCAAGTAGACAGCTGAAAATAAGCGACACCTGTTGAATTTAATTCCACTGGTGAGATCTCCTATCTATCAAAAAGCTACCACAGAGTTAACCTCTTGAGCCTGGTCAGAATTTGAGTTTCCTGTGACTAATGCAGGGATGGCGGGGGGGAAGTAATGAGCTGGAGAGCCAAAATCCCCTAAAGGAATTGCCCTCAAATGAGAGCATTTATTATCTTTGCTGCTTCCCACAAACCTCTAGGGATTCCAAACTAAGACCTGGCTTCTAAATAAAGTGTTGCCAAATAATTATTTCATACAAAAGCCTTTAAACAATTCTCTCTGAATTAAGTTTGCCAAAAACCAAACAAAGACTTTCTTTTTTCTGATTTGTGTATAGCCCTCCAACATACAAACTTTTTGCTTAACAGTCATAAAACTTAAGTGTCTTAACATTCAGGACAATTATTTGGTATGTTAACAGATCTCATAATTCCTTCTGAAAAATGCTGTAAAAAAGGAGGAAAAATTAATTCATTATCATACCCTTACAACTATTAAGAAAGGAGCCCATAAATCCAATATTGTCTCCCACCATTTCCAGCAAAATCCTCCAATATAGAAGTTTCTTCATAGAAGAATGTTTTGGTTGATGACAAAGGGAGGTTTTATGGTCCGGTTTCACAAGGAAAATTAGTCTCCTCTCTCCATTAAAAAAGCCACAATGCACAAACATCAGGTATAGCACAAAATACTTCAGTGTTTTGTTTGAAACTTTTGATGTATTTACCTCAGTTGGTCCAGCATACATCATAGGGGAAGGGAATATAGCCACCACTGTAGTTTCTGGATTCAAGATTCCCTCCTCCAGTACTGCAGCGTGTTGCTTCATGCGCCACATGAGAGGAACATCATCCTCTTTTGTCCAGCCTCCAAGTGGATGCAAGAGTAAAACTGGGCGCCGGTAGCCACGTTCCAAAAGCTGCTTATGAGTATCTTGCATTAAAAGAGCATGCCCATTGTGCACCGGGTTGCGTAACTGGAATGCAAAGACAGCATCTATGGAGAAAAAAACAGACAAAAAAATATAATGAAAGCAAGTTATTTTATCAGGAGTTGTATCACTATAGAAAAATCTTTAAACAGTACAGTCTTTCCTCTGGACTCTATTGAACCAGTATAATAGTAGTAGTAACAGGTCATTAAAGGATTATGATTTATTATAAAACCATTGTACTCAATAAGCAAAACAAAGAAAAAACAACCATACTAAACAACATAAATCAGCTTCCTTCATTTTTGAGATTTCTGCAGAATTATTGTAGTTTCTCCAACAGCTATAATCTTCTCTTTGGATTTTTCACTTGCATGAGCATATAATATGAAGTTAAATTCTAAAAGGAAATAAAATTATGCTATCTGTCTTAAAGGCTCAATGTATTATCAGGAGAACAAATGGACATGTTTGCAACAGAACAAATAAAAGGGGATTTAATGTGCCTTAATAAGGTTCCTTCACCTAAACAGCTTAGTAGAGTTTACACACAGTAAGAACAAAGCAAGGCTAACTGCTATTCCAAAGTATTACAAACCCTTTGTCAAAAAACCCTGACACAACCAGGATTTCTCCCTTCTGCAAATTAAAATAAAGTAAGGCAACCTGCAAGACAGCAAAATCACCATAACTAGAGGTTTCCCAATAAGGAACCAATGAAATCTAGAGAACAGAGGGTTCTTTCAGATATCAAATACATTTATTTAGGGGGTGGCTAAAACAAAAACTGGTATCTCAAAACTGCAGATCCTGGAAATACTGACCACACTGAAAAGACACAGGAGCTCAGGACCAATCTCTGTTTGTGTTCTTGAAGTTAATCTCTTCCCTTGCATCTAAAATGTTTAGCAGCTGCCTGCCAGCCGCCGCCACAAGGCAGTATGTTTGATTTTTCCCTGAGCTTTCCCTGCTTTATTACTCTACCTCTTAGTTATCTGCCTAACACAACAGCTTTTGTGAAAAAAACTGTTTTGTTCCTTCTGCAATATAAAGCTAGCAGTTAGCTCACTATTTTTAACTGTGATATATTCCACTTTGCATCAATCTACTTGCATTACTGTCATAAGTTTTGCTCCCCACAAGCAGCATGGAACACACTTGAGAATAGAAGAGCATGAAAGCTCAGCACTCAACTATACTTCCGTGGTTTAGTCAAACCTGATAATTTTTAAATCATGTTCTGCCAAATTTATATTGTCTTTTCTTACATTAGTAACATGCCTAGTGAGCATGGAGAGACAAAAATTCAGAACCTCAGGCATTACCAGCTTCTATTGTGTATTTAGGCAATACAATGCCCAAGATCGTAAAAATTAATACCAATAAAAGGCAAAGAATGCCACCTAAGAGAGCATTAAAAAAATTTTCATCCTTGAAACAATGCTAGCCCCTGTGGTATTGAGGCAGCAGGCATTTGGATAAATCTGCAGGAAGGAACAGAAGAAGAAAAATTTACTCACCGGCATTCATTTCCTTGAATTTTTGTCGTAGTTCAGCTGGAGTGAGACGGTATTGATCAAGTCCATCATTCCAATAAATACGATCAAGGACCTGTAGATCTCCACCTACAAGCCAGTTCCCTTGCTCCATGACCATCTAAAAAAAGAAAAAAAAAAATCCTTGTTAGGATTGGTTGTCAGCTTCTCCTGACCATCTAGAGCATTGCAACGGGGGCACATCTTTACCAAGGGAAGAGTTCTGGGTTAATTTTATTTGTCATTCTCAAGTCAAGTATCAATGTTTAAAAAAAGTAAAAATCACTGGAGCATAGTCCAGACACATTATACTATGGTGCAGGAGAGATGCACAAATCTTCAGTAGGCATATGCCTTTCTGTCAAAATAAAGAATTTTTTAACATATGGAAATGCAAGTAGCCAGTATTCTTAACCAACATTATTATTACATGACAAAAAGAGATAGTGGCTGGAAAGCCTAATATATTAAGTACAATGAAGTTACACACTTCATAGCTGTTGGTCAAAGCAAATGCAGTTGCAGTATCTCCTTGCAGTTTACAAGATTCAGGTCAGCAATAAAGTAACAAATAAAACAGTTCTGATTAACTACTCACTCACTTTAATTTACAAATAAAATCAGAATCTTTGAAGTAGGATAGCTTTTGGATTTGTTTCACCGCAACACTTTACCAAGGTAACATATATTGTACACTCACTAGGATTCTTTTGATATCTTCAAATATCACCTCACCCTTAATCAAAAATAATTACGGCAACCTGCTGAAGATACTCTAGCAACGGCCATAGAAATCACTCAGAAGTTGTTGATTTCTGAGAATGCATTTGCTTTTGAAGATGGAACCACAAAAAACTTCCAAGTTTCATACACATTTCTGATAATTTTTTATCCTTACTTATTTTAAAGATGACAACAAATAATGATGTAACATAAGACATTGCATACTAAATTCACAGCCAAGATGTTAAAATTAAGTGTGGATTCTTCAATTTATTTTTGCTTTGAGATAGATAACCTAGTGGAACTGAATCATGCTACAGTCACCACCCCCTTCCCAAAGAAAAGGCCAGACTTTGACATCTTACCAAGGTGGGGGGAAGCTGTGATAAAGATGTAAAGATGAGAAAATTCTGCACTACAGTAACACTCAGGCACCCAAAGATTTCTGATTAATTTAGAAAGGCCACCAGATTCATGTTCCGTCATGATACTACTATGCACACATTCATAAGCTGTCATGATACTACTGTACACCCAGTACAGACATAAGAACATAGCTCCTCATCTTCTACATTAGTTTCAGCCATGTCATTCTGTAATTGTTCAGGCATTATAAGTCATTCAAGTCTTGTCTGCACAAGATTTTCTTAGAATTTCTTAAATTTGGGTTAAGTTTTCAATAAAGAGGTAATCTTACATTCATCAACACAGAACACATCAAGGGCTTTGAAAATCTTCCAGACTACTGTTACTTGTATCTAGCAGATGTCCTTTTTCAGGTATACTCCTGAACACAACTTCAGTCAGTAAAAGGATGACATTACACAGTAATAAAATAACGGTTTATACATTAATAAAATGAAGAAGTCAAAAAAACCATACTTTTCACATACATATAACTATTAGTCATACAGATACTTTTAGAACACTTCAAAGGTTTTCCCTTTTTAAGAGCAAGTTCATGATTTGAGGTTTGTTTGATTTCTTTTTATTTGATTTTAAGGCATAGTTGTCAACAAAAAGATACTATAGAGAAAAATGGGGAAGGAAACACATTTTTGCTCTGCAGAGCTAAGATGCAACATTTACATCAGCTTGCAAAACCGAACACAGCATTGCAACGAGTATGTTACACTTAGAATATTTCAGTATGATGTACACGAGATCAAGATAATAAAACATACTGAACACAATGGATGGGAAATAACTCCCCAGAGAGTTAAATGATGAACTCTCCAGGAACGGGGCCTATTTCAAAAGCATCTAAACCAGGCAGTTCTCACATGCTCCACACGCAGGCAGAATAGAAGTTTTCCTGCCTTCACAATGTATATATCCGCTGATTAAGGAGCTTTGATGATCCATCTGGCTACACAGAGGGATGTGCTTCCTAGGCACACTAGAAGGCAAAGACCCCTCTTCTGTAGCACAGATTCTACAGTACATCCTAAATTAATTCATGTGTACATACTGCCATTAGATTTTCACACTAAGTGCAGACTATTCAACAGCTGCATCAAACAAAAAAAAAATATACCTTTGTTTCTGATCAAATGTTTTAATTAGTTCTCAAAGTAGTTTTGCTGTCAAAATACACCAGTCGCAGACATCAGCTTCACTTAATTTGCAGCTCCACAAACAATACAGCTAATAGGACTAGATTTGGACACACACCTTGATATAGGGATGTTCCTTGCATGTTGTTCCCCATTGCCTAGCACAGCGTTCCTCTTTCCTGTGTTCATAGAATTCGGGATTACGGAGAATGGCCACACGGCGACCTTCAAACACCAGTGCAATTGCTGTACACCCATCCAGTCTGTCTTTGTCTTCTTGAGTAGCCGTTAGCACTATAGGCACTGACAGATTAATAACTCCCCCTGTGGAGTGAACCAAAACAAAACAAAAAAAGCCCTTATCCTTAGTAATGGTCATTAATGATACTATGAAAGTCTACCCTTCTGTTAGGCTGTAAGTGTATCACACAACAGATAGGTCAAATACTTATTTCAACAGGGGTTAAAAGCAACTTTTAGAATAAAATCTTGCATAGGATACATGTGCTATAAAAATGTGCAAGCACTGAGGTTTGAGGAAGAGCAAAGACAGTACTGAAAATAGCAAGTACTTACAGCTGCACACTATATTTAGTATTTAGACTGTGAGGATACTACTTTTTCAGGATCTCAAAAGAATATCTTGTTCAAGAAGCTATATAGTAAGTAGAAATACACAATTGACATTTTTAAAAATATTCTCTAAAACATTAGGAATATTAGGCAATATTGCTACTGGAGTGGATAATGAGTAAAAAGGAAATAGCATTCTCAGTAGCCATACTTTCAGTCCATAAGAAAAGCTCAATGCAATAGAAGCAGCTAAATGTACCCAAGCAGTTAGCATATACAATTCAACTATTTCAAAAGGTGACTTTTGCTGTTTACTTAAAGGTGTGTTCAGATTCAAGCATATATATTTCAGAAAAAAAAGCTGAGCCAGGCAGACATTTTGTGGTTTGTTCAGTCGAAAACTTACCAGCTACTTTACTTCTAAAACTAAACCAATGTATCTGAATTTTAAGGTTATGTGTGGTCCTCATTTTTAAGCATTTACTTCACTGCTAGCTGCTGGAAGTCTTGTTTTTCTTGACCACAACAGTGAGACTTGAGAAACCCCAGTGGAGTAAATACCATAAGTCTCATACAAAGTTTGAATTCTAATGAGCGTACACTTGTCGAAAGAGTGCAAAACTTTTGGGTGGTCTCCAGGAGAAAAGTCATGAAGTTAACAGGGGTTTTTGCTGTTGGCTTTAGTGGGGACAATACTCTAAATAAGGCTGATTTCCCTGTCATTTGAGCAACACATTTTTTATAACCTTGTCTCAATTTTACCTTAAGTGTGGTAGGAAGTTAAAAATTATGAATCTGGATTAAAAGTTTAAGAGAAAAATAGGTCCCCCCTTCATAATGCAAAATGAAAAGTATGCTGCACATCATGTCCTAAGTTCAGGCTTAGTGCTCAGAGTTATTTTTAAAGCAACTAGGTCATAAAATTGACCTTGGCAACAGTCACAGAGAAGGTGATTTGCCACCCCTAAATTCATAATTTAAAAAATCCTTTTTCTCTCTGAACAAGTAAATAAATATTTCAAGCTGGGAAGAGATCTCAAACCTGTTGATTATTAAAATTTTGTCAGTAATCACTAATAAATAAATAATATCTTTGACATCTGTCTTCAGCCGCTGTACAAATGAGAAACTGAGGCAAGGTAGTAGAGTGAGTTTCTTAAGTCACAGATGAGCACAGAGTCAGCTTGAGACTATTTCAGATAACTAAGCTTTAAAGTGAGAATATCAACACACCTGCACTGATCTCCATAATGGAGAAGTCAGTCAGTATGAACATTGCACTTAGAGCCTAAAGGATGGGATGCATTGCAGGTATTAAACAATTTTCCTCTCTTGAAAATCAAATCCCTGGAAAATGACTCCTGCTGTGAGACTCCAGAACTAACATACCAACCAGGCAGGAAACTTTCAGGATGTTGCTTTGACTTAACCATTACCACTGCTTCAAGTAGCAAGATAGCTTTAAAGCAATCACATTTTTCTAAAAAGGTTCTCATACGTAAATGTTGCAATAGATATCTAAGAGGAGGAAGCATGGTAGCATCTAGTGGAACACAACTGTTCTATTCAAGCTTAGGACTGAAATGAGAAGTTTAAAAACTTGTAATATTGCCATATCTGAAACAGTCACCTACACAAGGTCTTAAAAGCCTTATAAAAATTCTGATTTACAGAAGACTACAAGGCAGAATAAGGAGCTAAAAGCTATTTTAGCAGTTGAATGCACAGCATGCCATCTGCAGAGTACGCTTCACCTGGATGGACACACAGAAGGCATGAAAACAAAACTAGCAGTCCAAAACAATACTGCAAACTCTAGATACTGCAAAATAACAGGACGGCATTATGTTGCCTAGGATAGTATTTGAGACTTATAGAAAAGGGAACTAGAAAATATAAGAGGGACAACAGATGTCTGCATCATAGAATCAAAAGACAAGTGACTTTTTTTTTTCCTGCTATTTGGTCTCCAGCAAGAGAAGAGTAATGCAGAAGGAAGTGGGGAGACAGGAATTTTTACTATCTCTTTGACAGAGAGGATGCAAAAAAACCCTAAAAGGCTGGAGTAAAACAGAGCCTTCAAAGAGGAATAAATGAAAAATTACAAAGGATCACAATCAAATTCCAAAACCTGCAGACATTATCACTTGTTGACTACCTTAACTAATGCTTGCTCTTAGCCAACTGGTAATGCAAAATAAAATATGTTAGTTTAAATCATCACAGGATAATTATTTAGTCATAGTAATTCAATTACATGTGAGAATTGTCCATACTCAAGCCACCTCCTCAAATTCTGATTTCATACTTGCAATACCTCCAGCATTCGAGTCAGTTTGTTGTCCTTTTCTTGGTTACTATTACAGAACAAATCTTTTGGCACACAGAGCTAAACAGCAATTAAATTGCAATTCTGAATTGTAAAATCAATTTCTTCAAAAAAAATTAGAAGCATGGATTTTAGGTTGAAATGTTTTCAAAAAATGAAAACATTTGAAATATATAATTTGTACAGGCAAAAAGACAAGACATCCAAACCGTAACACAATCGTAGGTATAAAGAGAATAAAACCATCTAGTCTAAAACTGATTGTAATATCCTATTCTCTTACCCCAGACTGTGCAAAAGCCTGGTAACGTGTTACCACAACACCACTAAGCAAAGCATCAGCAATATTTTAGAAGTAGGATTAGTTTGCTCAGTTTTACAAATGGTTAAGTTTCACCCTACCATCGAGGAGACAGTCAAAGTGAAGGCACTGTAGGTATTCTCTCTCTCTCATAAAGCCATTCAGGGGTGTTGCCCAACCTTCTGCTAGCACTTGCACCCATTGCATATCCACCTTGAAGAAATGGAGAAATAGACTTAGAGCAGATAAAAGTTGTTGCTTAATGACTGACATCCGGTATTAATCATAACAGATCATGATTTACCCATAAAATTCAGGACAGGATAAATGGAAGGTTTCTCAGTGTTACAGTTTTTAATCACAAAGAATTCAAAGTTTCTACAAGTAAGAAAAAAAGAACAACTTGTTCCTCACTGTTCATATTTTTGGCTATTTTCAAGTCCTTACACTCAATCAATTTCCATGTGTTAAAAAACAAAACAAAAAACCCCAAACAAACAAAAAAAACACAACAAACTTTATTTCTAAAAGGCTGCTAAAGTTCAACCTAACAGAATTAGAGTCCCGCTTGCATTTATTTTTTTAACAAAGGTAACCAAGAGGTTAAAAAAAAAAAAAGGAAGAAAAACATGTACAATTACCACAAAAATATCAGAATCGTGGAGGTGAAAATTAAGAGGTCTAATGTTAAAGCAGATTAGAAAGAAAATTTTTATTGCAGAAATTAGTGAGACAATTCAGAAGTACTGCTCTCGAGACCAGTATTTATTTTAGTTTAAGAGGTATCAGCTCACAGAGAATTTCCTTCCTTAGCATTTTAAACAGTCACACTATGACTTAGTGTACGGCCTCTATTATTTATGCAAGTGCATTACTAAGACTGGGTCAAGTCTTTGACAAGGACAGGCTTTGCTTGTGCAAATCTCTTCTGCAAAGAGCATGACTAATTTTATTACACTGTTTAATTTATGCTGAGGCAAGTACAACACATTATCTTCCCAAGGTTATGCTATATACTCGCTTGATATTTAACAAACCACTGGTTAGGGGTGGGGGGGGAAAGAATTTGTTTTTCTAGATAGGGAGCAATTTAGAATGGGACACTATAAAAATTTAATAATGTTGACCTAAATATTTATTCATCATCAAAGCAATAAACAGTATTACGGACACATATGTGAAAGGAATCTAGTTAGATGCAGTGAAAGGAAGTATTAAAATTTATTAGTAGAAGGGTAGGCAAATTTTAAAACAATGTAATGCAGTGCTTAGCATGTTGTCTCAATCCTTTAGAGTCAAGTTAGTCGCTGCAGATGCTCAACTCTGAGCTTAGTGAGCTCCTAGATCAAATGCTTAGTTTTAAGTTCTAGCAATACTGTCAAAAAGCCAGTGAAAAAACTCATGCATTCCATCTGTGTTTAGGCCTAGATCTTCAGAAAAAGCTGCCAGAAGCAGCTTTGTCTAATTTATTTGAGTTGGAAAATAATGCATTTAAGCAAAATAAGAACAGAGCTGATCAAGTTGATCCATGCTTTTCCACGTTTCCTCTGCTGGAAGCCAGAGAAGTAGCATGAATATGTTCTAACGAGGGAAAAA